>JAWRVF010000185.1:0-499369 GCA_036785485.1 Physcomitrellopsis africana | reverse complement strand
AGAAGCAGATCAATCCTGTGGCGTACCGCTTAGAGTTACCAACTGCTATGAAGGTACACCCTGTCTTTCATGTTTCTCTGTTAGAGTCTTATCGGGAATCGTCTTTTCTTGGAAGAGTGCAATGTCTGCCACCTAATATAGAAATTGAAAACAACAAAGAATATGAGGTGGAAAGAATACTAGATTCACGGCGAAGATGGAATAAATTAGAATACTTTGTGCATTGGAGCGGCTACGATATTAATGAAAGAACATGGGAACCGACCAAAAATCTTGTCAATGCGTCACGAAAGGTACAGGAATTCCATCGATGACATTCTAATAAATCAAAAATCGGTCATTAATGAAGTGTGAAGATGAAGCCTTCTTTGGAGAAATGAATAGAAAAGGGATTTACATTGTATCAAAACATAACTTGTTGTATTTCATAGTATCAAGATATCTAATATCAAGATGTATTTAGATATGGCTAGTCAGAATGTAGATATTATACTAGTGGTACCATCTCAACCGAGTAGCTCACGACGTCGACCTCGAGACAAAGAATTAGAAGAGCCAAGAAGACGTCGAAGAATATCAAGCAGCAAGTCACTTGTAATTGTCTTTGAAGTTGAATCAGCTCATGCAAGTAGTGGCAAAGCGATATTTTCAGGTCGTTTCCACAATGAAGATACAGAAGTTCAAGCATGGTCTCAAGTAGAAGGTATTGGTCATTATCGGTGGCTACAAGGACCCATGAATCATCTGCCTTGTGAACGACAGTTGGAGTATATTATAGAGACTATACGACAAATTTTTGATTTCCTACGTTTATGAGTATACATCTCAAATGGCTTTTCGAAGACCTCGAAGCTAGAAGAGGAGGTGATGTCAAGGACATACTTGTTAGATACCTTCTAGAACATTCTAGAAGTTTTCTAGAATTCTCTAGAACCTTCCAGAGCCTTCTAATATCTTCCTAGTGTCAAGGACATACTTGTTAGAATCTTCTAGAATATTCTAGAAATTTCCTAGAACTCTCTAGAACCTTCCAGAGCCTTCTAATATCTTCCTAGTTAGTAGAAGTTACTTGAGAAGCTCCCTAGTTGGAGGAAGCTGCTTGAGAAGCTTCCTAGGTAGGAGTATATATTGGAGTCGAGGCTGAAGAGTTCTTCAGTCTCAACAACACATCTCTTGGAGCTCTAGCTCACCTCTCTGGTGTTGTTTTTGTATTCATCTGATTAATCCAATTCCTACCAGTTCTTCTTGAACTTCTTGTTTAGATTTCAAGTCTATATTCTGTGTCTGTGATATTAATCCAGTTCTTGCCAGTTCTTCTTGAACTTCTTGTTTAGACTTCAAGTCTATAATTTGTGTCCGTGACATGGACACACCATTCAAATAGAACAAGATTTTAAAAGTTTAAAGAACTGAAATAAAAGAGGTTTACTTTATATTGCAAGCAAGGAGCTATAATAAGACATAAGAATAATACCAAAAGATCCAAGTTGAACCACAAGAATTACATTGTTGAGATTGAGGATTCCCTTAGCCTTGACTCCTATGTATATTAGGTGCAAGGAAGCTCCTTGAAAAGTTTCTTTGATGCTAAGAGGTGAAACAAGCTTAAGATCCTTTTATGACCATCTAAGATCTATTAGAATCTTTTAAAACCTTTTGAAACCTACTAGGACCTATTAAGATCTATTAAGGCCTTCTCAAAACCATAAAAAATCTTTTAGGATCAAATAAAATCTTTAAGAATCATCTAAAACTTTCTAAGACCAAGTAGAACCTTCTAAAATTTTCTAGAATCTTCTTCAATTGTATGTCCATGATATCACCTCCCTCTTTAGCTTTGAGTTCCATAAAAAAGATTAGAGTATTTTATTCAAATTATCTTTTGTGAATTAAAAGATTTATTGGTCTTTACAACCAATGATAGTTACTAACGTCTTCTACCATAGATCAACTTGAACTTCCATATCTTTGTTGCAAAAACGTCCTTCAAAAATTGCTTTAAGGCATTTTTCATGGACAAGTTCTACTTTGATGATGATAAGTATTATAGAGCGGCTACTAAGTATTTTTCAACGTCTTTTTGGTTCAGGTGGTTCTTCATTTTGAGGTCAAGGATATGAAATATTTGATTGAGATGGTTTAATTGGCATAGTATTGTCCTCTTAACTAACTATATTTAACAATATAAGCTAAATCAAAAACATGTCATAATCTTCAAGTGGAATGGAACTACTTCTAAGTTTGTTAGTTTACATGTATATGAGAATTGAGCTCTAAAACTCTTGAGATTGCTTCCACTTCTCTTATAAAAAATTACAAAGTGTAGAATGTATCATATTTGGATATGTTAAATAAAAATATTATTTAATATATATTGCCACTTTATGTCTAGAAGATGTTGTCAATAAAATTTCTATATCTTTTGTGGCATATTGACTAAGTTTAAAATTGACTCTCATATGTGCTTACTAATATTATATTTGCGCCAATGCACAAAGTATTCTAACTATCTTTGCTTTAGCCTTGAATCAAATATTTCTTCCTCTTTGAATACTTCATAGCTATCTACTTCAATATAAGACAGTGGCAATTGTATTCTTCTTGATATGCATTATTCTCTATAAAATTCTAAAAAAAATGTGTGAAAAATAGGACGTATCTTCATAGATGTTGGTAGTTCCAATCAATAAGCAACAAAGTTAATTTTTTTTTTTAATAAGAAATGGTCCCAATCTTTGATAGTTTAACTTGTCAAATAGTCAAGTAGTCTTAATATTGCATCAAAGTAATTATATTTTATTGCTTATTTAAAATAAAAATTATTCCTTCCTTTATAAGTCAATTAACTCTTTGGAGCATATTTGAACTTCTTTTAATTGAAGTTTTAAGGTAGCTTGGACATCAATAATTTGGCTTATAGAATTATTTTTCATAAGATTTTTAGATCTAGTAACAAATAACATATCCAATTTTAAATGGTAGTGATGATTAAAATAAAATAAAGTCTATTGAGTAGATGTATGAATTATATTGTTGTAAGCAAATTTAGCTAGAGACAAATAAGATATCCAATTTTCTTATTAATAATTGATGGTACATCTTAAATATTGCTCCAATATTTGATTGACTTGATCTACTTAGTCATTGGTTTGTAAATGAAATGTTAAAAAAAGCTTGATGTCTATTAAAAAAATTTCAATAAGTGATTTCTAAAACTTAAACACAAATTATAGTTTTCAATCTAATATAATATCATTTGGTAATTTATGGTATCAATAGATATTATCAATAAATAGTTTGATTTTTTTTTTAATCAATAATAGTCTTTTTATAAAAAATAAAATATACCATTTTGATAAATTAATTGACAATTAGATATATGATATTAAAAAAAATTTGATGGTGGTAGATCTATGATGAAATCCATAGAGATAGGAGATTATAATTATTTTAAAATTGATAGCAATTGAAGAAGTCCATATAAAGAATGTTAAAGAGTTTTTGATCTAAAACATGTATTATAAGAGAGGAAATTTTTTTTAATAGCTTTTCACATTTAAAGCTATTAAAAATCTTTAGAAATGAATTTTAATATCTTATTGAATCCAAAATATCTTGCACTTAGAAAGTCATGATGTGTTTGGAAAACACAAATATACAATGGCTCTTTTGGAATATATAAATATTTTTCAAAATAGAAGAGACCATCTTCAAACTTAAATTTATTTAAATTATTATAGATATTATTGAAATAATATTTAATATAAAAAACAAGAGGGTCTATAATCAAGGTTACAAGAATCTAATTAAAAAATAAAGAATCTATTAAAATTAATATATAAATTATTCAAATACCAAATTTTTTGAGTTTCAAGAGTATTATCTATTATTGATTGTATGCTGCCTCTCTTTCTTTTAACACAAGCTATAATTATTTTAATAAAACATCTAATAATTTTTATTACTTTCCAGATCAATATATAATGTTGAAATTGAAATAGAATAGAGATATGCTCCAATGGGCTTGACAACAATTTTAAATACAAGCCAATATGAAATATTTAAGGTTTTTATGATTTATATACACAGTCATTAGATGCAAAGTGCCTTCAAGCAAATGATGCCATTCCTAGAAAGAATCCATCATAATAAGAAGTTTTTTATTATAGATTTCATAATTAATTTCTATAGCCAAGAATTTTTTTGAAACAGAATGCAATTGAATATAGTCTCCTTTCTCTTCTATGTTAGAATAACATTGCTTCTAATATAAAGTCAAAGACATCAATTTCCATAAAAAATGGCTTGAAAAAATCTTAGTGAATCAAGATAAGAATTGTGGTGAATGTTATTTTCAATTTCAACATAAAATCTAATATCTCATAATCTTTGTAAGACAAGGTAGATATGTTATTCATATTCTTTTGGAATCTTAGAATAAAATCAAGATTTTATCTAAATAACATATAATAAAGAATTTATAAAATATATTATTTATTATATGTTAAAAAATTATTGGCGCATTTATAAGGCTAAAAAATATGACATTGTACTTGAAGTGTCCATATCTTCTATAAAAACCAGTCTTCTATTTGTCTCCTTTTTTAATACATATTAGATTATAAGCTCCATAGAAATCTATTTTGGTGCAGATTTTAATTTGATCCAATTGATCAAATAGCCTAGATATCAATAGAAAATAATAATAATTTTTCATTATCACTTTGTTGAAACCATGGTAGCCAATACACATCCGTAAAAATCCATCTTTTTTCTTTACAAAGAATATGAGTGTACCAATAAGATATTTGATAAATTCTTATTAATAAACTCTCTCAATGCTATAAGCTTGTTCTATGTTTAGTTATAAATTGGACCAAAAGATGGTTGTGTACCATTTTGAAGATCAATTTTACAGTTTTTTAAAAATTTAAGTCAATAAAGCAAGCAAAGGCTCCTAAATCTACTTAAATAAGGCTTTTGAGTTTTTGGACATTCAAACATATTGGTATAGTAGCAAGAAGGATTAGATAAAAGATGCCAAGTAATTGGTGTAAAGTTGTAGCACTTGCAATGGATGTTTATCTTGCCAATATTAAAATAGCCAATTATTGCACTTCATATGTAATATGAAATAATTCTTATTAAATAATAGAACAAATTTTTAAAAAAATTAATTTGAGAGCAAGGTTCCAATTAGAACAACATGAGATTCTATTGTGGAATATTATTAAATTTGGAATAAAATAATAAATTACATTTGATTTATAAAGCCATAAAATTTTGAATGAATTCTATTTAACTTCTTGGGAAGGCTAACTCTTAGTTCTTTTGTTATTGATATTGAATTGCCATCTCAAATATATATATCTTTTAGTGAAATAGACCTTGGTGATAGAATTTTTAGAGTGACTTGTGATAGTAGTTGAGATGATTCTATTCTTTGACCATTATATATAGTCAAATAAAATTCTTCATTTTGCTTAGACAAGGTCTCTATTTTTATTCTTAATGCTTTAAGAGCATTTATAATTGAATTCAATGTGGCTTCTTTGGAATTTTTTATATTAAACCCTTCACTTTCTACCATTGAAATAAAATAAAAAGAAACAAATACAATAAACCAAGAACAGTGTCAATCTAGAAGAAAATAATTTGCAACCTCTAGAACGCTATATTACTTTCAAAAAGAGGGATAATCTGTTCTTTATCAAAAAAAAACCAAGCTCTAATATTATACTATATTAGTTTCAAAAAATTGTTATGAATTTACTACTTAAGTAGAACAAGACTTCAAAAGTTTAAACAACTAATATAGAAGATATTCATTATATATTGCAAGCAAGGAGCTACAACAAGGCATAAGAACAAGACTAGAAGGTCCAAGCTAAGCCATGAGGATTGCATTTTCAAGACCAAGGATTCCTTCAACCTCAATTCTTATATATACTAAGTGCAAAGAAGCTCCTGAAAAAAAATTCTTGATATTTGGAAGTGAAGTAAGCCCAAGATCTTTCTTTGATAATCTCTTAAAATATCTAAGCCTCCAAGAATCTTCTACAACCATCTAAGATCTCCTAAAATCTTTCAAAATCATTTTAAAACCTACTAGGACCTACTAGGGCCTTCTTGGAATCATCAAGAATCTTCTAAAATCTTCTAAGATCAAGTAGAACCTTTTAGAACCTTCTTTCATTTTATATCTATGATATTATTAAAAGAAAAGATAAAAATATTTTCTATTTAGTAAATATTATCAAGAAATTCAACTTGGCTTTAGATCTTGAAATTAATTGGTTGAAATCCACTATTTATTGGTAATTTAAAAAATCTAATAAATTGGCATGGACAAATAAATATAAATAGGCATGAATATCAAATACACATATTAACAAATTTCTTGGAATTTTTTTTGAATACATAGGATGTTAATCAATTTTTAATCAATAGAATGATTCAAAAATTAGATTATTGGTTTTCTACCAAAATCAATATTATAGATAGAATCATCATTATAAATAACATTTTATTTTCTTTACTATATTTTTTTAGCCATATGAGCTAGATCTATAAAAGCCATTTAAAAAATTAAATCTATGGTTAAAAATTTTTTGTAGAGAAAGACTACTTTCTTAACTTGGTTCAAAGTGACATAATTTATTTGTTGTAAGAATCATAAAGAAGGTTGTCTTGGCATCATTGATCTAAAAGAAGCCACCAAAGCATTCTTTTCAAATAGATATTAGTAGTACTTCAAGTAGATCAAGCAAATATTCAACAATTTTTTTAAATTCAAATTGATGAGTACTAAACCTATTGCTTATGAGACTTGAATATCAAATCTGGTTTAGTCACTCATTCCAAATCATAAATGGAATATGGGATCTAAAATATAAAACAAAATTGAAAAATTATGGACACATATGTGTAAGTTCTTTCTATTCAATCCTCCTATTTCTTTTCATAATGTGTTGAATTGCTTCTTATAATAGGATCCTCAATTTCTTTTAATTGACATTCATCTATAATTCCATCAAATTATAATTTTCTACTCAAATAGTGTCATATTATAACATAATTATATGATGAAAGATAAAAATATATATTCTATTATAAAAAAGCTTAATTAAAAAGATATAATAAAAAAATATAAATAATAGATAAGGAAGTAGTAAAAATTAAAAAGTGCTAACATTGCCTTATTATAGAAGATCTTCTATTTATTTTGTAGGGGCATAAATGAGCCAAATCAAAATAAATGAGATAAATAATTAATGTGGAAATCTTTAAAAAGAAGTTAAGAATAGATTTTAACAAAATTCATTTCAAAATTTAAGAATTGATATATGAAGAAGATTGGTTGTGAATTTGAACCAAAATCAAACTATGAGGCATAAAACAGTGTGTCTACAACAAATGAAAAGTTCTTTGGTTGATCAAGAAGTAGGATTTGAGAAAAAAATTTAGAATATTTTTTTAAGCATTGGTATTAAGTGATTTGAATAGATGTCGACTTTATAAGAGCTTTGCAAAATCAAGGATATTTTGGATGACTTTGGATTTTATGAAATAAAATAAGATTTATATTTTTATAAATTTTGTAAGTTTGTTAGTAGATATATAAATGAAAGTTTTTAGATTTGTGATTGTAGTTGTGCTAAATATTTGCTAAAAATATGAACTTGATCAAATAATTAGATTAAAGATTATTGAAATTTAAGTGGGATAGGATCTTTTAAGTTTTATTTTGAAGGTTAGTGAGGATTTGTAAGATATCTAGTAATCTACTAGTTGTGTTAAAGTAAAAATTATATATGTAGATGATAGATTTGATTTTCTACATGTTTGTGAATTTTAGAAACAATTGAATAGTATAAAAAAGAGATATTAGTGTTGGAAGATCAATATCAAGGTTGGAGAAGGAAGCCAACCTACATCGAAGCAAAATTTTGGATTTATTTTCTATTTGGTTGGTTGAATGTCTCCAAAAATTTTGTACTTGTTTTGAATTTAGTTTTTGAGAGGTATACAAATTTTGAATCAAAATCAATAGTTTAATCATTAGTTATTGAGGTTTCAATCTATTGTAGAGATTACTTTGGATTTGATTAGGATTTGATTAGGATTTGTTTAGGATTTATGATCCAATTAGGGTTGATTTAAGATTTAGAATTTAAGATTTAAGATTTAATTAGAGTTGTTTTAGGATTTAAGATTTGACTAAAATTTCTTTATAATTTCTTTAAGATTTCTTTAAGATTTCTTTTGAATTTCTTTAAGATTTTTTTAGAATTATTTTAAGAGTTCTTTTGGATTTATTTTTAGAATTTTTTAGATTTCTTTAAGATTTTTTTATTATTTCTTTATAATTTCTTTAGAAGTTCTTTAGATTTTCTTTATGTTTCTTTTATAATTTCTATAAAAATTTAATTAGACTTAATCAATATTTAATTATATTTATTTAGTTTTAATTATAATTAAAATATATGATTCAATTAAAATTATTAAGACTTGTTATTGCAATTTTCTTTTTACCTTCCATAGGGAAGTGCTCAGTGCATTCTCAAGCAAAACTTCATATAATACAACAATGGTCTTCATCATGTTTAAAAATCTCTTTGAAAGGCCTATGACTTCTTTCACTATAGATAAAGTAGTATGTATTTTTACATTTTAATATTTT
This sequence comes from Physcomitrellopsis africana, assembly GCA_036785485.1. Lineage (NCBI taxonomy): Eukaryota > Viridiplantae > Streptophyta > Bryopsida > Funariales > Funariaceae > Physcomitrellopsis > Physcomitrellopsis africana. The sequence continues at coordinate 490,686 of JAWRVF010000185.1, read as the reverse complement.
ATAGCTTTATTTGGAATTTCTTCTACATTTATTTTTTGATCTTTTAGAAATATATTCTTCTCTATGATAATATCCTTCTAAAACTCAACAATTGGATTGGATTATATACATTGAGGTTAGATCATCTTTCAAAAGTGATATTCCAATTCCCTATGAAATATATTAGTATTAAAGAAATCAAATAATTTGTCCTACCTTGTCTCATTGAAATAAAAAAATTCAAATAGGCATTTAATTTAGAACGCTTCATTATAAATAAAAACTTTTGCTTGAACAAGACTTAAAAGACAATGAAAATCAAGTAGCAGGTTTTTTCAAAAATTTTAGAATTATTCAAAAAAACAAAATCAACAAGTAAAGAAGTCTTTAGCATTGATTTCTTCTATAGTCCAATTAGTGAATTGACCTTTGATCTTTTATCATATTCTTGAATTACTGGAGAAGAATTCATTAAATACTTTGCCAAACTTAGAAGTAAATTATTTCAAAGCAATAATTCTACTACTAATTTAGTGGCATGCAAGTAGAGTATTCTCATTGGTACATTCTAAACTAGGCTTAGTTTGGAAATGTCTTATTGAACATAGACAAATTTGTTGGAAATTTAATAAAAAGAAATTAACCAAACATCCACAATACAAGTCTTTCCTTTTCAAAAGATAATATAACTCATAGATGGTAAAACACATATTTGATTCTAAAATAGATAAAGTAATTAAGTAGAATCTTAAAATACCTTAATATAATATAATCATATATATAAGTATAAATGAATTCACTTTAGTAGCTATTCCATGCTCTTAATATTCTTAATTCTACTTCTAAGTATGAGGTGTATAAGATGTTAAGTAATCTGTTGTACTTTTTTCTCTCTATTAATGCATGAAGTGTACTCCATTTTTGTATCAAAAAAAAAAAAAAAAAAAAAAAAAAAAACTACAAAACTACAAAATAACCATCCAATTTTATTTTTATTTTTTATACCCAATATAACTTAAATATAAAAAATCTAAACAATTAATCTTTATATTGTAAAAATCAGCAGATTCATTCTAAGCAATGAGCTTAAATAAATAAAACAGAATGAAAATAATTAAAAACAAGAAATTTTATAGAATTCTGATTGAACCATGTTTTTTCAAATCTCAAGTGATATTTAATTGATACTTAAACAATATAGCTATCAAACATTAAAAATTACGTGTGACAGGTGATTTGTGAACCAAAAGATGTGTACTCAGTGTTTTTTCATTGTTAATTAATATATTTTTTTAAATAGTTAGACTTTTAAAATTTTTAGGTTGTTTCAGTAAAAAATTAAACTGTCCTAAGAAACAATTTCTGGAACAAATATAACAATTCATAAAATATTGGCACTGTAACTGCCGAAAGGCGGGGCGGGCTCACAAGAACAGCTTTAAAGCAGTTTGCCCAACGTTTATAGACTTTGAATATTTACTTGATTCGTGAGCAATTCCAGAGTTTGACTTCACTTGGGACATGATGATGGCAGCAGACGCACACCCATGATGAGTCAACTAATTTCAACAACATAAAAATTGTAAGTCTAAGTTTTTTAATAAAAAGATAACTTTATATCAAAGTTTAATAAAAGGAAGGAACCAGCGAAACGTGTTCCCAATGAAAAATTTCACAACCTCCAGATTTGGACTACAAGGGACAGGGTGCTAGCTTCTTGTGTGATTTGAAAAGCTACGCTCTCTATGTTGAGCATTGAGCTTTCATCTAAAGAAAACCTGTGTGATATGACAGAAATGGTAAATTCCGAAACATACCTTGAGCCACAGCATTTTACTCTCGCTGAATTCTCTCCTCCAACTGCACTCATGAGGCCCACCGATCTGTAATGTGGTTTTAAAAGCTAGAGAAAAAATGACTTTCTTAACCTCTAAGAATAATAGCAAGGGCTTGATCACTTGAAAACATCGTCCTAGGAGGCAATCAGCACTCACAGTGGCTAATGAACAGGAAGACCATGTTCAATCAAGGTCTATGCAATAACATTCCTAGACTTATCACAAAGCTCATCAGCATTTTTACTGCGGATGAGTGGGTGAACTATCATTTTCACGACAGCAGGCCTCAAGTTATATTCTAAACCATTTGGCATTAGCTTGCCTGATCCAATTAATGTGATAGGCACAACTGGCACGGTCTCCTTTGGATGCCACTGAAAATGCTCCTTTCTGTAGTAATGCCAAGACAACCAAACCACCATGAGCCCACTACAGCTAAACAATACCCTGTTTTGACTTTCTAAGTGGATATGATCATAAATATATGTACACAAAAATTAGTGACTCGCTAGTCGAGAAAAATAGAATTCCAGGAAAATGATGATAACCAACTAATTAGTTGAATGTTGCGACTGACGAACAGAGAAAAGGATTTCCCAAGTAACATAGCACACCTTGAAGGCAGCCATTGCTCCATCAGTAGTCCTTGTGCCTTCGGGGAAAAATAGAACAGACACGCCTTCTTTCACGAGTCTCATGCAAGTCTTCAAGCACTCCTGCAACCACAGACCACACTACACCGTTAGAGGGACTGTTTTGAATTTAAAACAGAGATATACAGCAATCCAATAAAAACCGATTGGTCAGATTGATTAGTGTTTACCACCACTCCAGAACTCATTCTGTTTTAGTATCAATGATACACCTCCGATTGACCACACTCCACTTATATCGACAGAGATGTAAGAACACATAGATATATAACATGATAAGCCATCTGCTTGATCTACCATATTGCATTCCTTAACAATTGAACATCGCCACAGACAGCTTGATATTGACTGTATGGACGACAATTTGAACATCTAGAGCTGAAGATACAACTTCACGTACCAATTGCCTCCTTTTATCCATGCTCTTCAGGGGAATGTGGCCAGTTGACCCATCTGTGGAGAAACCAGTTCAAAGTTACTATCCCGTGGCCCAAGGTAGCATCGCTGTACTTAGACCCCTTCGAAATGCGGGACACGTAAATGATTGGATCAAACCCCAAATTGCGTAGGGCAAACTAAAGCAGTTTAACGACATGTGCACGACGGAATTCAAAGAAAACACAAACCCAATCCCATGAAACCAAAATAAAGGTAGAGAGAGATGTCTCACCGTCTCAATTCTACCTGAAGCAGGAGGCGCAGCTGCGTCGGGCCCGAACTCAGCTCCTCCCTGCGATGAGGACCCAGCTGCCGCATGACACCTAATTCCACCTTTCCGATTCAATCCTTCCCAGACAACATCTGAGGTAAAGCTAACCATTTTGATGAGCTCCTACCACAGGAGAGCCTAGAAGCGTAAAATGAATGCTGCTCACATTGAATTGCATGCGAGATCCTGCCCCTGCCAACTTGTGATATCAATAATTCAGAACCTAGTACCCAGGTCCAAACACCAACCACTATCTGCAAATTGGTGGCAATAGGTCATTATTGAGTTGTTCTTTCAAACTGATAGAACTAGAAAACGGTTGCATCGCTTTCACTAGTTCAGCTACTCCAACAATCCTCAGAGCGAAAATGTACCTGTTCCACACAACGATAAAGACAATCTCGAGGTGGAATCCATCCAAGAAGCCCTAGCCAAGCCACACACCGCGACCGAAGGTTTCTGCACCTTGTCACTTCCCAAATCCATTGGAGGGCGTGCAATTCCAGAAGCTTGCCTCCCCAACATGCTGGCGACCATCATCTTAACAGAATCTTAGCTCGGCCCAAAAACCCAATGCAGGCCAAAAACCCCAAAATATGTGCTGAGTCTCACACAGCTGGTGAGTAGAATCACCTCGATTCATACCACCTCCACATTCAATCAGCTATCCATCTCAATATACTTTTCTCATTATCATGTTGAATCCATTCCAGTAGTACTCCCCTAAAGTTCCTGATTCCTCGTAGATTTTTCATCTCACCGCCATCTGGATCGACTTCCTCGTCGAGATCCAATACTTTCCACACCAGGATTAGCTTGCTGCGTCGAATTTCGAACCCAGCTGCAGAGTGTTGTGGAATTGTAGGGTTTCCTTTAGGCACTCTAAAATCTACATCTTGGGTAGACGAATTCAGCTCCAGGTAGCGAACTGAGATTGGTTTTTTTTTTTTTTTTGGGTCAGAGATTGTATACTTTCATCTTTCTGAAACAGTTCAGAATCTACGTAGTGATAATGAATCTTTAATGTTTGGATTCGTAGATCTGATCTACGTCTATTGATTTGCTGCACATCGTGGTTGTGCATCAAAGAGGAGTATATTAAACTGAGGTATTCAAATAATGGTGATTCTAGGGTCAACGGTAATTCCTATTATTTTTATTGCCCCATAAGCTATGTGCCATCTTAGGATTTTATTTGTTCTATATAAAAAATGAAAAAAAAAAAAAAAAAAAGTTAAATGGAAGCACTTATGATGTCTAAAATTTCAATGTATTGTAAAAACAATATTTTGTTGACATTGTTTACACAGGTGGAATAAAATGTTTTTCAAAAATAAATATTTTTTGTTCTTTTTAATTTATTTCTATACGCAAAAAATCATAAAACAGGTATCAGTGTTAAAACTAAATAAATAAATAACTTCCTACAACATTTCCAATGTCCACATTGGTTCAAATGTCATTGTGTTCACACGAAACATTGCAAATAAGAACTTTGCCTCGTAATTTTTAGAGTGAATTTCCTGTTCTTGTCATACATATTTATTTATTTATTTATCTCTTGTCATAATATATTTAACATTTATTCCAGTTGTTTTTTAAAAATATTTTGTCTATTCATCATGATCTTGATTCAAGACCTGAAAATGAGACCTCGAATCTTGGTTCAAGTGGATTCAGAGAAGGGGCGTATCTGGCCGGATCCCGGGGGATCTCGAGACCGCACCTGGGTAGGACCCGCTGAAGCAGCGGGTGGACCCGGGGGAAGAACCCTAATCGGCTAGGGTGGGCTATAGCATTGCGTCGGCCCCAAATTGAGCCCTCTTTCGATTCGTCATCCTCGCTGCTCCGTGCGCCAACCAAGCTCAAGCGCGAACTGTTGCCGGAGTTTGGCGTAGCTCAGACGCATCAAGCAACATGGTGCTCTCCAATGATATCGACCTCTTGCACCCCCCTGCGGAGCTGGAGAAGCGAAAGCATAAGTTGAAACGTCTCGTGCAATCGCCAAACTCCTTCTTCATGGTATGCGATTGTGTAACCTCCTTTATCGTTACTAGGTTGTGGTGGTGTCGAGACTCTGGCCCTATTGTTGGCCACCCAGAGTGTTAAACATTTGCTTCACTGTTTCACTGATGAGTTCCTGAGTACCGTTGGCCATCTTGCTTGTACTACCGTGACCTACTTCTATTACGTGGTTCTGGTTAGGGTGAATGCTCGAAAGTCTATCTAGAAGCCGTTGTATTCTAACGATTAATCTTGCTTCGCGGTCCTTCTCGTACGTTGATAACACGTGGGCAATGGTGCTCGTTGTATAATAGCGTGGAATCGCCGTTGATGTGGTTGCTTAATAACCCCAGCATCTCGCGTACACAGTACTCTGCTAGGCATGCCTTCATTTGAATCATTAACATGTTGCGATTCTAATAATTGATGCTTATGCCCATCTTGTGTTGGTGATACAGGATGTGAAGTGTCAAGGATGCTTCAGCATGTAAGTTGTTTTTCAGATGCGTTATACTTTTTGTTTTGTTTTGTTTTGTTTTGTTTTGAATAATTGGATCGTATAATCACCTGCCCCCCTGGCTCACGTATGTTTCTCTTTTTGCAGAATTTATTATGGGTCCTTTAGGTCATGAGTTGCATTCTGAGCATATCAAAAGTAACTATCGTGGTTTTTCTTTTTGCGCAGCACAACTGTGTTCAGCCACTCTCAGACGGTGGTGCTATGTGGAAGTTGCTCCACTGTGCTGTGCCAACCCACCGGAGGAAGGGCTCGATTGACTGAAGGTTGTTCTTTCAGGAAGAAAGGCGACTAGATGCATGGTTATGCGTTCTCCTTGTGATAAGAGACAAGTATTGATGGCTGCATTATTGATTAGAATGGATGTCTTCAACGGCACGCTGGGCTGTGTCTCAGCTATTGTCTCAGTTACTGGCATCCAGCTAGGGGTTCCTTTGCATCAGAAATCCTTAAATACACCAGACTTTTGATGTATGAACACCTTGTGGTCTTTATCTATTCACTTTTTAGTCTGAAATGTGTTGGCGGAGATTGATCTGTTTACTGTGGAATTTTGAAATCACCTGTCGTTGTTGGATGGAATTCTTCTGGATTGGATTGTATCTATCTTCCTCTACATTCCACCCAATTGCAATAGTTTATAATCCATCGGTTTATCATTTATTTCCGTCGTGGTGTGTTCCATCAAAATGCATACAGAGGTTGACAGTACCTGTGTAAGTTTCAGAGGTGAGTGTTAATCAGCGGGGAGAACGAGTGTATCATCTAGTTACTACCTTCCTGTTTCTACATGACCCTTTGAGCACAGCTGTACTCGTACATGCCTGGTATGCAGTACCGCTCTCAACATTCAGTTGATGTTGCTTTGATTTGTACGAGTCCTGCGGAACTCGTGCAGCAGATTTTTAACAAAATTTAACTCCGGTTTCCAGTTGACTGGTGTCAAAACACAGATGCACAACTGATAGTGGAAATGCTACAATTAGTCACTGGCTTTAAAGATTAACTCTTAGTTTCCTATTAGTTAGACGTATAATATATAAACCCTGATGATTGGACTTCAATTTTTTGTAGTCAAGCAAGGCCCTCAATCATCGTATTACACCGAAGTATTCAAATGGTAATCAAAGAACAGTCGCTTGTCATTATGGGGCTACATGAGCCGGACCAGTTTTCATGTCGTCGAACAGGTCAGTTCAAGCTGGTTAAGACAATGAGGTCTGGCGTTTCTAACAACATCCCCTTAAATAATTGATGAAAATACAAAGATTATCTTCATTCTAACACTTGAAAACAACTGAATTAATACATGTTTTGACAAGAATATGAGCACTTATTGGTGCAAACATGCTACGTAAATAAACTGACATCATTCTGTATAGAAGTAACAGAACTTTGCATTGTTCAAATTACAACAATGCACACTGGATTTTGCGCAGATGAACTAGCGTATATTTTTGGTACATCTGAGACTTGGAGTTTAGAAGCTACTGCAGTTATCAGCAATTTTAGCAAATTTCTGGGAGGCAGTAAGAGTGTCAAGCAATGGAAATAGGAGCATGCAGTTGAGTTAGAGGTTCGAGTGAGCGGTAGGCTCGGAGAAGGCCGGGTGACAGGGTCGGAGAATTAGGGTTTTGGGGGGGGGACCGAGGGGGTTGAAGGGGCGGCTGAGACCTACAGGGGGAGCTCTTTCGCTGCCAGAGCTCCATCCTCGATTCGGCTCTCTTCGCAGCAGCACCGCTACGCAACAATGGTTTCCGGTTCAGGGCTCTGCGCCAAGGTGGTGGTGGTTGACGCTCGTCACCACATGCTCGGCCGATTGGCCTCCATTATCGCTAAAGAGCTTCTCAATGGCCAGAAAGTCGTACGTATTCTGCCTCTGTAATGCGCGCCTTCTAATATGGTATTCTTTTTTGTTCGTTTCCGTGAAATTCACGAAATTTAATGTCACCTGGTTGTCAAATCAGGTCATTGTTCGCTGCGAGGAGATCTGCTTGTCAGGTGGCCTTGTGAGGCAGAAGATGAAATACCTAAGGTTTTTGAGGAAGAGGATGAACACCAAGCCCAGCAAGGGGCCTATTCATTTCCGGTCCCCAGCACGCATCTTGTGGAGGACCATCCGTGGGTAGGCTCGCTGAACATCATTTTTTCCCTGTGATTTTCAGCGTATTCGAACCCTTTTTTGAGTCTTGATTGGCTCCTCGATCGATGTTCATGCAATGGTGCAGACTCGAGAAACCTACTTAGGGTTTTAGTTTCTGCCAACACGAATCTCCTTTAGGGTTGCCACCATCGGCCCATCTGCAAGGGGCACATCGGTTAACGGTTTCTACTATAGAATTGAAGTTAAGATGAATTTATATGTAGGTTAGCGAGCTCTTGAAAGAACATATTCGAGTTAATGAATTGTATATTAGTTGCGATTTGTCAAGTGTTAATACACTCGTTGTACATCCTTACGAGTGACTTCAGTCCTAGTTGCATGCTACACAGAGTTACTTTGAATGCCCCACTTCACGGATTGTTTTAAATAAGTTCGGCTCTGCACTGCGCCTCGCAAGTAGTTCTCCGACGGCACTTTCCTTTCGATTGAGGTATTGCAAGAGTACCTTGAAGTAACTGGAAACGTGTTCCATAGTCGATACCCGAATTGTATGAGTTAGGTTTGATTCATCCGTACATGTACTTACCGATAATAATTTTTTCATTCGAACTTCTCTGAACGATGTAGTTTATCATTTTGAACTTTATCATATCGCTCATCCATTATATAACATTTACCTATTTTTTCGGCTGTCTACAATGCTTTTTACCTGTTAAATTCTCAGAGCAGCTATGCCACAAGGTCCCTTGCAATCTTCACCTTTGAGCGGTGTAGATATCACCTGCGCACACGCTGTTCAGAAACGCATCATTTTGTCTCGTACATTGCGGCATAATTTAAATTACTGTCTTCAGGCCTTGCCAGAAATCAAAATATTGGGATTGAATTCTAATGAATTGGTGCAAATCTGATTCAGAATGATCCCACACAAGACCAAGAGGGGCGCTGCTGCACTTGAGCGCTTGAAGGCCTTCGAAGGTGTCCCCGCACCTTATGATAAAATGAAGAGAATGGTTATTCCAGATGCTCTGAAGTGAGTTACTCGTCTTCCTATCGCAGATTGTGATTTGCTTGTTCGGCGGAATGGCACCGTGTTTCATATCTATTTCAACGATATCGTGGAATGGTGCAAGCGGACGTGCTAATTGTGGACATTATTGCCCTGCTGCAGAGTATTGAGACTGCAACCTGGACACAAATTCTGCTTGTTGGGCCGTTTATCAGAGGAGGTCGGGTGGCACCATTACGACACGATCAAGGTGGGTGCAGTTGAAGCTTCCTCCTTTAAGCAGTTTACTCATTTAACTTATCTTTAATACCAGTATTCAGAACTTTATGAATGCCAACTGTTTATTTCGTTGTGAACCTTTTTCGAGAATCGATTTAGTTGTTTGTAATAATTTTCCTCTAATCCTCTTTAATAACGATGTGCAGGAGCTAGAGGAGAAGAGGAAGGCTAAGTCCAAGGTGTTCTATGAACGCAAGAAGCAGCTTATCCAGCTGCGTCTCAAGGCTGCCAAGCGTGTTGAGGAGCAGCTTGCCCCCCTGCAAGAGACTTTGGCACCTATCACTTACACCTCTTAGATTTTTACAGAATGAGTTGTTTCCTGGATATGCCTCTTTGTGGATATTTAATCGCATGGACGCCGTTTGACGGGAATAAGATTGAATCGATATACTCGTTCGGAATGTATGTGAATGGATGGCACGTTTGATTGGAATGTTCCCTGGTAAATCGCATTTAGTAGCATACCTTCTTCTGTTATCATTTCATTGGAGAGTGCAATTGGTTATCGGTATTGCATTAGGTCTATGTACTCACATTTATGTCGTGCGGTCCGTCTAGTGATATTTTTGTGAATTTACGTTGTGTACGTATTTTAATCACAACTTGGCAAGTTAAGAGGCGGCGGAGGAGAGATGCTGGACCTTCATAGCGCAGATGCTGGAACCTCTCCAGATAGGAGACACTTCCAAGTCGCCTAATTTTGCTTGATCTGGTGATCTTTGACTGAGTTCCCAATTACGTTACTGACCCACGTTACGTACAATTAAGTGGCTTGGGCGTAGTGGATACCTCTACCTCTTGAAGTTTTACTTCCTTTAGCCTGGAGGTCGATCAGGTTCGAGTTTTTACGATTTTGAGTGTTTGGTTTGCACAAGCTTTGGCACCGACGCATGCAACTATAGCGACCAAAACCAGGCTACTTTCAATTATTACCAGTAACTTGAGGCTTTTATTTCCTACTTGTAGATCCTCAATTTCGTATCAGGTTCCAGCAGAACGCACCAGTAAACATCTTAGAGTGCGCAGGTTATCATGTCGGGGCCTGGTGAAGTAATCTCTACACATCTTAGCGAGCCCTACATCTTTGGAATCTTTCCAGACAAAATTGGTTTGAGAAAAGGGAAGGCACGAATACAGGTGGATGAAGATGGAATTATGCTGATCAACTGCGCTCCTAGGTGGCAAACTTCTCGGGATCTGAATCAGATGAGCATGCTACTGCAACTCGTTCCTGGTTCACATCGTCAAGAAGTTGCCGAAAGTTATAATTGAAATTTACGTTGTGTACGTATTTTAATTACAATTTGTAATTTTATTGTTTTTCAATCTTTTTGACGAAGTGAACGATAATTGAAACTAGTAAGAGAAAGATTATAAAATAAATCAAAATATGGGAAATCCTCGTATTTTAAGTTGAAACCATCGATATTAAAATTGTGCCACCTACTAGTTTATGTTGATGCAAGAAAAATCTTCGTATTTATTAATGATGAGGTATGCATGACAGCTGAACTAATTTGTGATGTGCATTAACTCTGAAAATAAAAAGAGGCAATTAAGTCCATAGAAGTCAACATCAGATGATGCATTTAAAATGATAAAACATAGTCATGATGTGAATTATAATAAAAAAAACCATGTTTCTAACAATCTATTGTTTTATGGAGTATTTTGAAATTAAAATTTATTTCCATAAACAATTTGATATTGAATGTAAATCATAACATTATTTTGTTTATATTTGAAATTTTATACATGCATAGTAAAAAGTTCAACTATAGGAATTATAAACAAATAAAAGAGTTGATTTTGAGTAAACGAAAAGTTAATGTGTAATTGCATAGTAAAATTATGCAAATATAATTTGGCTTTATTGATGATCTTATAATTTAATATCTAATGTAATGAAGTCTTAAATTTTTTTAAAGTTTTATGCTGCTCATAAGCAAATAATAGATAAAGTTTGTTGTGGCTAAGATTGTGGTGGTAGTTATGGTTGATGGCAATTAAAATTATAGCAATAGTGAAGTAATGGTTACAATTATATTGATATTTGAGACATGTGGTTAGGAGTTTGTTGTAGCTAGGTTTAATAGTGTTAGAATTATGGTGGTGGTTGAATTATAGTGGTAAATAGTATTAATGACAAATAATATTATGACAATGATGAAATGGTAGTTATAATTATATTAATGTTTAAGATATGTAGTTGAGATAAAATTGGATGAACTATAAGCAAACATACAAAGAATAAAGTTGTATCTTACTTTAAACAATCTTTTGCATTAATTTGCATATGATGTGTTTGTGCTATCTTCTTTGCATGCTTGTATTCCAATAGACTATGGGTTAATACATGCTTCTGTTTTGGAGTATAAGAAAAATATTATTATACCTTAATGTTGAAGAAATTATGTAATTATTTCTTAAGTTAAAATTTATTTATTTATTTATTTCAAAATAAAGTTATTTATTTATTTTAATGGATTTTTAGGAGATTGTAGAGAACATAGGATCTTCAAATAAGCAATGCAAATTTAAAATCATAAAGATATATCAATAATGTATAAAGATGATAATCAAAATTATTGATATAAACTTAAACAAGAAGAACTTTATTCACATTATTTATTGCAAAAAGAATTATAAAGATATTAAATAAATACTTTATAGGTGTTTATAAATAAACAAGCATTTTTTACAATTTTTTTCTTCGAATGATTCTTTTTGCATGTAAGATAAAAATATAACAGAATAAAATAAAAAATTGGTTCACATTAATAAGGTCAAAACACTTACAAACCAATCCATAACAAAGCTTGTTATTACTTTGTTAACCACTTATAAAAGCTTAATTATTATATTAGAATTTATATTAGTAAAAGATTTTATGATGAACTATATTACATCAAAACTATATAATAAAGCAAGCATACAAAAAAAGAGCTTTAAAACAAAAATTTAACATTTACATCATATTAGAACAAAATAATTTTTTTCAACTCATGCTTTAATATAAGAATGTATTATAACTACAATGAATGTAAACATATAATTTAAAAATTACTTTAAACTTAATATATATATATATATATATATATATATAAAATAATACAAGTGATATATAAAGGAGATGATTGTCTATTTATCTCTAATGAAGAAAGACTAACAAATATCTTGTGCTAGCATGTTGATTTAGGTGCTAAAATACATTCAACTCTTTATAAAAATGCTTCTATAATTTTTTCTAAAAAAAATATTATGTTTCAATTATGTCAATTGTAAAATTAAACACTTTTTTTTAATATGTTTTTCACCACCTATACTCTATAAAACAAAGTATAGTTTTATTGTTATGTATTATAGAATCAAAGAAAAAAATCAAGTCATATTCATTTAAAATAAAATAAATCTATATATATATATATATATATATATATATATACATATAAAACAATAATATTTTTGAGTGCAATCCATTTTTTAATGAATCTATTTATTCACAAATTTATTAAAAAAAATCACCAATATTGTTAGCTAATTTTTGCATTATTGAAGTGCCTCAACAAATGAGAAAAGTAAAAAAAGACCTAACATCCAATTTGATACCAAGAGCCACACTCTATTGGCTCTAATTATGTTGTTTTGTCCACTCTGCAAAAATATATATATATAGTGATGCTATTTTAAATAACAAACACCACTATAACAATTAATTTCTACCTCATTTAAGACACCATGACTTTAAAATGTTACTCCTAACACAAAGCATGGACAATTGCTTGTGTCAAAATATATATATATAGTTATATATATATATATATATATATATAACAGTTAAGAATGTCTTCCTCAATGCAACAAAACTTTGCATCTCACAAACACTCAATAGGCGTTACAAGAATTCAAAAAAGGTGTGCAAGGAAGCTTGAAATTGGAGCTGATCTCCGCAAGCTCACAACCGTGATGCCGAAGTTGCGGCACTTCGGAGCTGCACGAACTGATGGCGAGAAATTTTGATACATCAAAAACTGGGGTCTCCAGATCATGCCACTCCGTTGCTACTCCACTACGTGCACCGCCCAAGAGCCTGCTTTGCCTGCACATGGTACCCTTAAACTCCATGGCGCCCTTTCAGTGATCAACCAGAGGTTTGCAACGATCTAGTATGGGATTGTGTGAGCTTGCAGAAGCTTACATCTGACTCTGCGCCTGGCTGGCGAAGGATCCACCAACTGTGCAACCCGGTCGGTACAGATTCGATTACTCTTAGTCCCCTCCTTTCCGTCCCACGAATACGGGACCTGTCTGACACAGCCCATGCAGTCGGTTTTGTGGCCGGAAACTGAGCTTGACATTCCCCTCTGTTTTCTACGTCGTAGATTGCCAATAGGTTCTCCACTCGCATGGCAAGCGTAACAGTGGAACTGCAGTGGTCGTGCATCGTGTGCTTGCTTGCGGCTATTGCCATGGCTGGCTGTGGATCATGAACCTGGGTCTCTCTCATGCTTGCAGGCTATGCCACTGAAGCCCACATTCTGGGGATTCATAGACTGGGTTTCCTCAATGCTCAGTCACTGCTGAAGCTCTGGCTCTGATTTTACTCTCCTTTGAGCCTTGTGAGAAGTGGATCTTGTCATGGCTTTTGTCTGTTCCCATATATATATATATTTATATATATTTACACACAAAACCACAAACTACAAACAAACACAAACTAATTGTCAGTACATGACCTATAATGAGGATACACTTTTTCCACTCTTGCTGAGTGGTTAAGCATCATGCCCTCTGTCTATGTTGGTACCACCACAATGGATTAGGTTGGCCAACCTTAATACTCTCCAAAAATCTCAATGACAATGAAAAGTATAATGAAAACAAAAACAAAACTGAACCAAAATGCCAACACTACAATAAGAACAAAACAAAAAAACTTGTAATGTTGTAATTTAGAGTCACACATGAATATGTAATAATTAACCATGAAATATGTTCATTCAGGGTTAGATTTTGAATTTTGATTGAAATAAAATATCCAAAAAATAAAGTAACATAAAAATATTTGAAGTAAAAATTGGTGGTTTAAATTTCAATTCAAGTATGAGGTATTTGAAATAGAAAACTGAATATCCTAAGTTTAACAGGAAACACATTTGACACTAAATAAATTGAGGAGCACGCCCTGAACACAATCACAACAGATAGGTTCTTGTAATAATCTACACAGAAAAGCAATTAAAAAACATAACAAGGCACACTATTTTACTTACTTATTTATTCATTTATTTATTTCCATCCTCATGAAAAAAACTGACTTCAAATTCAATTTTGTAACTCTAAAATTAGTGTAGAGAGTGCCTCTAAAGCACCACACAATATTGGATAGAACCCCTTATCCACATTTGTCAACATTTGTCCACATCTGTGCCAAGAGTTCAGTGTGCTGTTGACCCTTTGTCTAGTGAACAAGCAGGCTTTGACACCACTCTGTGATACATTAAATTTTTATGCTAACTCCAAGTGTTTATTATGACTATGTATGTGTGTTTGTTTGTTTTTTTGACATGTAGAGAGTGGATCCATCACCACAAGAATATGAGCTACCAATTTCCTAATACCCTCTTGACTGCACAGAAGTTGTAGCTTTTGTAATATTAAAAAAAAAAAAAGGGTACTACTTATTGTTTGCAAACTACTGTGTTGGGAAATTGTGTACTATGATCTGACTGAGCACAAGCTTAGAGTTTCATTTGATTGTGTGTCCTTCTCTAAGCCCTCAGATTTTCCAAGCCATCTATCTACACAAGAATATGACACTAAGATGTAGTTGTTTTTTTCATTTTTGTCCTTGTTGTTTTTTCATACAGTCTTACCATACTCTTGTAGTCTTATCCAAATCATTTCATTTACCTTTATGTCACCCCATATAATGTTGTCAAAAGTTCTGGCATTGTATTAGGTCCAAATGTGTCAATTGCATACGCTATCTATTAACCACATATTAAATCTTTTAAATTTAAAAGGCAGTTGTGCTGGAAAGGAGGCTTAATCTTTTGAGAAGGCTTTTCATGACGTCTAGCTACAATAGCTAGTTGTCATCTTGTGCATGAATGAAGTTGCAAAATCTCAAACTCTTTTAGCTTGTCTACAGTCCAAAATCTGTGTAGTACAATCTTTGGGAGTTGTGGGAAGCATATCTGACACAAAAGAAAGATTCTTATTGGGCTTATGCCCTCCACACATTTGTCGCAATGCATCTATGCCAAATCACCCACGTTTAGATGGCCTCATTCCTTGAGCAAATGATGGTCTATGAATTTTGTCATACAAATTTTTTGTTCTTGTTTAGAATTTTGTTCTACTTTTTCTTTGATAAATTTTATTTCTGTTTTTTTTTGGAATTGAGTGATTTTTAAAATCTAAATTTGTAATATTTTTCATTTTAAAACAAAATGTCAAAACAAAGATCTACTATTGGGCTATGATAAAAATTTTACGATCTTAGAATATTTTAGTTTTTGTTGATTAGAAGTTTCATTCTTATGATATATGCAACTTTTCTATTTTAAAATTTGAGATTTTTTAATTCAATTTAATTTAATTAATAAAATTTTCCTAATATTTTATTATTCCAATAGACAGCATGGGATTATGTTTCTATCATATATATATATATATATATATATATCAACAAGTTATATTTTAGCTATAAATTAATTTATTTTTAGAACCATAGCTTTTTCTTGCATTTGGAACAATATATGTGAATGTTAGTTAGTCAGTATTCAATAGAGACCTATCCACTCTTTTGGTTTTGGAAGCTTGGATCTACAACTTTGTACCATTGTAGAAAAAATATTCTTATGAAATGTTTCCAAAAAGCCTTGTCATCTTCTTCCAAAGGCCTTTTTTCTTTACTCTCATCAAAGCTCAAAATTCATCTTTTTAGTTGTATGTATTGTAAATGCAATACATTCATATTTTGTGTAATATAGCTGCCTTTGATTAAGGACTACTTGTACCAATGAGGGGGTGATCAGAGTCCCACCAGATGGACCAGTTCTATATTGCATAAAAAGATTTTGGGGACCGTGTGAGTAAGTCTTGAATCACAAGAGTGCCAAGCTTTGCCATTACGTGACCACTTTTGGAGCCTGATTTTTGTTTGTGATGGAGGGAGAAAGCCCAACCATAATCCGGCCATCAATTACCTTTCTTATGAAAAGCCAGAGCCATGCCCCATAAGTGGATTTCTAAGTAACCCTTTTGATTTTTGAATCTCTAGGTTGCACAGCTACTATGACACATTTTGCTAGGACTGCAATGAGTTCAACTTCTGGATTGATGAGTCCTAGCCCTCTTTCCTTTGCTGGCATGCCACAAACAGTCCAGGTTATTATTGTTTTGTTTCATGTTACCTGCAAAACTCTGCTTTGTTGGGTCTGTTCACTGTTCCGACGCAACGCTGCAGGGATGTTCTGATAGGGAAGTTTAAGGCTTAGAGTCTAAAGGCATCTTACTGCTTTGAGGTTTTACTCTTTTGACATTGTACAAGGACTAATACACCAGCTGAACTTGAACATGTCATCAAGGGTTGTAATGGACATGAGGCTGGAATGCATAATTGCTCAAGCGAGAGTATAACTGTCGATGTTGTGTGGGTCCATGGCAATGGGACGATTGAGTGTGACCGTGGTCAGCGTTGTGAAGCCATGGGTGGGGTCGTCTTGCAGCGTGATTGATTGCCAAGTGAAATGTGTGGAGACGGTGTTCTATGAGCTTGGTACTGTCATGGATTTGGGAAGAGCTGGGGCCGCGCCGGGTTGGGATACCTGTACGTTGAGCAGCTGGTGAGTTTGGAACGTTGATCATGAGGTTCTTCATGCGCCTCACATGTGCCTACGTGAAATACCGTCGCCTTATTGTCTGGCGCATTAGCGGCCTTTCGGTCAGATTCATGTGCTGAGCAGAACGCTTTCCCCGCCACGCAATTTGCACAGATGTTTCTGCAAAGCCTTGTCTGGAATAGATCATCCTGGAAGAATCTTATACTTGAAACCAACTGCAGCATCGAGTTCATTCGACTCATTCTTCAACCAGCCTTTCCCGCCCTCCTCTTACCTCCATGATATGCCTGAATTGCTTCAGGCAGTAGTGCTTGCGCCCCTCGAATGCATGCATCCATTTCTTGCTATTCGAGTACATGTGAACTGTTATCATATCCACCAAGTATATCTTCGATACTTGACGTTGAGTGGTCGACAGTGCAGGAAGCAAGGGGTCACCTACTTCGCAAGCTGTGGCTAAGTACATGAGTCAGGATGATTGCATGAGTAGATTGCTAGACTTTGAGTATGCTGGTCACAGTCACTCAACCATATTTCAAGTAGCGGAACCTTGAGCACTCGTAATCCTCATCACCTTGATCTGAAACCATGACAGATAAGCAGCAGCTAACCGAAGCACCACCTCATCAACGCAACAGTAATTTAGCAAGCAACAGTAATTTAGCAAGCAACAGTGGCCACTTAAAAAGGTTCAAGACTCCTCGGGAGTTGGTGCAGCGTTTGAATATGTCATGGATCAGATCACCGTTTAATTCAGATAAGATGCGCCATAGGGTGGAGAGCAGCAAACAAAGGCTAACGAGGATAGTATGTGGATCCCATACCTTCTTCTGGCTGCATGTAGGATATTACGGTGTTTTGACAATTGTCGGAACGACGTCCTTGTGGTGGTGCAGAGAGCGAAAATCGATTTCATTCCTGGACTGCATTTTCAATGCAGTGTCAACGGCCACTACCACCGGGCTCACCAGCGTGCTGCTTCGGGACTTCAACACTACAGGATTGTTTACCTTGATGGTGCTCATGCTCCTAGGAAACAGCGCCTTCGTCTCGCTCCTCCCTATTTACTTCCGCCGATTGCGCATCTTACGCCATAAATGTGCTCTAGATAAGTCCAACGTTGCCAATTTATCATCTCCACAACTCTCATCTTACAACTCTTCTGATTGCCATCGTTCGAAGGCCAAGGGTATGAGTCCCATAACGAACCACACTCTGCAGATGGTAACTGAAGTAGGTGATCAAGGCCATGACACTGGTACTGGGTTTGGAAGACACCCAGATATAAACTCAGATCTAGTAGTAATCAACATTGCAAACCGTTTAGATAATTCACCTGATGAGCAAGAAGTAGCGCAGCAATCGGATGATCTTCGTTATGCCAGATGGCTAGAGGATCAAGCGCTTGTAACGTTGTCCTGGATAATTCCAACCTATATCGTCGTCCTCTTGACTTTTGGATTCCTCGCTGTCGTCTGCAACACCAGCTTCAATAGCAAAGAAGCGTCACATATCCGCGCGCTATTCGACGCCCAAGGTGCCAATCCAACCTTGGTCGCCATCTTTATGTCCATCTCCGCGTTTTCCAATGCGGGATCGTCGCCGCTCGACGAAAATTTGGTACCATTTGCAACTTCCCCCTTAGTGCTTGTCCCTCTTGCGGTTCTCATCCTCGGAGGGAACACCCTCTTTCCGCCCAGCTTGCGATTCATCATCTGGGGGCTTCGCACCTTGAAGCGCACCGATGATCCTCAGAAAGATGTATACAACTTTTTACTTCGATATCCGCGCCGATGTTCCACGCACCTATTTCCTCACATGCAAAGCCTGTGGCTAGTTGCCACTGTTTTGGTGTTCAATACGGTGGACCTGGTTGCGTTTTGCTCATTGGAGTGGAATTCGGCCGCTTTGGCAGCCCTGCCTGGTCGAAGTGCAAGGACTAAGATGATGGATGGGCTCTTTCAGTCGCTAAACACACGCAGTTCTGGAATGAACGTCCTGACATTAAGCACTTTGTCTCCGTCTCTGCTGGTCCTCTACTCTGCAATGATGTAAGTTTCCTCTATCTTCGCTGTGATCTCCGTTCTTGTGATTTTCTTGCTATCCTTCAATCCTAGAGTCGAGTCGTGCATCTGTCAGATGTTTACAAGGTATGCAGCTAAGAAGACTGTCATGCTCTGCCACTGGTAGGTGCATTGCAGCTTATCCTGTATACCTGTCACGTCAACACACGCGACTGATGCGCACCGACTTCAACCAGCTTCACCTCTTTAGTACCTCCGATCTGAGCGATCCAGAAAAGCATAAAAGTACTGCAGATGGCGCAGGTGACAGCAGATTATCGACTCAGTATAAAAAGCTTCTGACGAGGGATTCCGCGTCCCTCTTCGTTCTTGTCTTCCTCGTCTGCACTTTGGAAATGCGCAACATTAACACTGATCCCCTGAACTACTCCATTTTCAGCATCGTCTTCGAAGTCATCAGGTTGGTTTATCCGAAAGTCATTAGCATGTCGTCGCTGTTGATTTCTTACTTGCAATTCTATTATGGCAAGAGTCCAGAACGCCGTTCTGTCAGGGACTGAGCACCTCACAGCCGACAGAAGTATCCGTAGCACAACTAAGCATGAAAGAACCAGTGGCTGGGGTCGTTACTTCTGTTACGAATTCCTGATAAAGTTGATCGTTCCATTATCATGTGATGATGTTAACAATCTAAATGCCTGTGATTAGTATGACACTCAATAACACCAATCAACATTGAGTCTGTGCGTGCGCAGTGCATACGGGAACGTGGGTCTGTCACTGGGTTACAGCTGCGAGCAATGGCAGCGAGTAAGCAGCAACAGTCCTACATCCCAATTAGCTGACGAATGTAGGAACGTCTCTTACAGCTTCTCAGGCAAGTGGAGCAGTGGGTCAAAGCTCATTCTGATGTGCGGCATGTTTTTGGGTAAACACCGTAGCCTTCCCAGCGACGACGACTCCGTAATCTCCTAGCAATTACAAAAGCCAAGGTCATGGAAGCAGCAAACAGCCGCAACAGCTCCCCAGTATGTACGATGATCGTTGCTCTGCCACTTGCGTTTCCACATCCTGACCTCACATCTGAATACACGTCATTCCTTCACTTTGCATACTATGTTTCGGAATGAGACTACAAACATGCACAAAGCTGTACTGGAGAGTTGAAGTGTGCGAGCTACCATTTTGCACCGAAGTTGAAGCTTGTGATGAGAAACTAGCAGTGACCCAAAAGAAATTACCAGGGGAATATTAATTGGACTGGTAAACCCTAAACCCTAATTCCTGGTAATGACGCACTGAAACTTCCTAATGTTGCACTTGCCAGCCTCCAGCCTAGATGTAACCTCTTTACTTGAGGTTTTTTTACAATGAATGAATATGGTTTTTTTACAAATCCGGTGCAATATTTGCAAGGAAATTGAGACCTTGCCACTCTGGTTGCAACTGAAAGAAAGATGGAACAACATTTGTTTTGACTTTTGTAATTTTGATTGCAATTTTTTTACTACATTTCTTTTTTGATCTATTTCTTGTGATTGCATTGCTGCATTAATTCTTTAACTAAGATCAGGTTTTATATTGACTACATATAATGTATTTACAAAGTCAATATATATTCAATCCATTATTTTTCAATTTAATTTTTTATTTCACTCAAAATCTTTGACTTGATTGATTAGCTTTTATAACATTTTATAATAGCTTTGTTTTGTAGCAATCCTAATTGTTCTTGGCAATGTGGCAATCTCACAATACATTATTTTTAACAAGTTTATAATCATTTAAAATTATATCATAGTCATTTTTAGAATAGAATTATGATATGAATAGATTTTCTTCTAAAATAGTCTTTGCATTAAATATTATTAAGATCTACAATAGTTACTTAGCACTTGTTTCTAATTAAAATTTGAAAGTTTTACTAAGGCTCATTTCTTAAATAATTCTATTGGGATCTAATTAAAATAGTAGGTAGATATTAACTATCAAGCTACATCAATAATCAACTAAAAATCTTTGATAACAATAGTTTGTGTATAGTTTAAGATACAATAAATTTTAAGTTATTTTTATAGCATCTTGTAAAAGTAGAAAAGATATCTTTTATATTTCTCTTACTAAAAATTGACAACTTCTACCTCTTTCTTTTATAAATCTCAAAAAAAAATTATATCAATTGTCTTTGAAATATACATTTTATATTTAAAAAAACCACATATTTAACATTAGGATTTTTATTAGAATTTTTGAATACTTTAAAAAAGGTTTTAAAGAGGGGCTTTATACCCCAAAATCCCACTTTAAAAGGCCATGGAACAAAAGTATTACAAAGATCCTTCATTTGGTGAAGAAAAATTCTCCTTTAGAATTCTTGGTTTTTGGAGATAGTATAAAATGAGAAGAGATAATAAAATGGACCAAATCTTTTTTCTTTTTTTCTTTTTTTCTTTTTTTTTAATTATGAGTTTAAATATTTCACCTCATATCTTAATTTTAAAAGTTACAACAAGCATTTCATATATATATATATATATATATATGTATATAACTTATAATAGTTATTTTTAGTAGTTTTTGATACTACTTCTTAAACTATTATAAAATCATCTTTTAAAGTGGGCCTATTGCAAATTCCAAGAAACAATATTATTCATGCCATGCAAGAAAAAAATGTATTCCATCTCATCTCTTTTTTTTGGGGATTTTTAGACTAATTTTTCTAAATATAAAACCAACTAAATGAAGCTTATCAATTTCAACCAATTAAATGATTTAAAAGTTGTGGCCTCTCATCTTCTCTTCTAAATATTAAGACCCTCTACAATTGCATAATCTTGAATATTGCTATATCTAAATCAAATACTAATTACATTCTTGTCTATGTATTGCACAGATATCAATAAAATACTCACTTGTTTCATCTTGTTTGCTTCCCAAGAAGTTGTATGTCCCTAAAATTTGGCTTTCTTGGCGAAGAATTCATCAACTTGCTGCCCCTCATCATTACTCTTTAACGACACAGATGTTCTCACATCCAATCAAAATGATCTTTGACATTTTATATTCAGTGGGACTTTTCCAAAAGGGAAAAACCATAAAAGCAAACCCACTTATAGTCAACCAGATGGTATGCTCCATCTTGTTGCCACGTGGAAAGCTACGGGTACTGACATTTGTACCGACTAGATGCCAGGCTTCTGGATAAGTTTCATTTCCTCAAAGATATTCCTCCATTCTAAACGTCGTAGAACGGCTCGCTATGGAGGCTGTCGAGGCCTCAGCGAATCTAATATCCTCTAATTCCGAGCAATCTCCTAATGATGGTGCACAAACCATGGGGTAGCATCCTCCTCCGAAATCTCGAGAGAGTGAAAGGCTGAATTCATGACTTCATTTGCTCAGTGCAGCGTGCCACAAAGCTACAACGGTGGGCCATTTGTAGTGGAGAGGGATGGTCGTAGAGAAACAAGTGCATGTACTTGAAGGATAGATGGCATATAATTTCAGGTTAAGAGGTTTAGAGTTGGAATTTTCACAGCCAGACCCTCTCTCACGTAGTATTGCAACAGCAAATGCTGGGGACTACATTGTCATGAAGTGGAGATGATGTCGATGAGACTCTCTGCATCTTGGTGAGAACTTGTGCCCACTGGGATCAAGGAGCCCCTCAAGTGTCAAATGCTCTGATCGAGTCATCTATGTATTTGATTATGTCGATTCAGAAACTCTTGCTTACAATCTCGATTGTGGATTACATGATTTGGATCCACATGTGGAGCTCTCTACCATCTGTATCTGGATCTGTAGCTACACAACTGCTGCCCATGAGCAAACCAACTCGTTACGATGCGAAGATATGAAATCGGTGACTTACACCTGAACTTGCACACATGGAAAGTTAGAACGTGAGACCACACTTACGTCCATCTCACATAGCTGGTGAGAAACGCAGAGAAGAGTTCTGCAACCGAAAGAGCGGTGTTCATGTTTTCATTGTTGTCCACCTTGGTAAAGCAAGCAGGACAGGACAGTGGTGGAGCTGACATCATCGCCTCCCAAAGTACAGCCGCAGTTCACAATAAGCGTTGCTGCCTGGAAATAAAAAGCTCCAACACATGTCACGCCCGTCTTTAACAGGTTTTGGTTTGATCGAGAGAAAAATAGAAGCGAGAGACCAATCCAGGCCCATAATCACATCGTCTAAAGTTGAAATGTGTTAGACACGCCCAAAAAGTCTTAAAAAGTATCAATCGATTGGGAATGTTGTGAGAGATGGGGCAGCACGTCACCAGTTTACGTAAGGAAAAAAAATTCACATGCCTTCACCTTGATAGTTCTCAACTACGAAAACTATTAAGGTGTCAGTAGAAAAACATTTTATAACTTCATCCTCGAAGGTAATACGAAGCCATAAATCCAGAAATGCTTTGTCTCATCTTCTAGTTTTAAGAACAGATCGTTGAATTCTTACCAGCAAAGTCTAGACAAAAAATTCGTAATACGCCCTGGTCATCTTCCACAATCTTCAAAAAGAACACGAATTTCGTAAGTATTTGAAGCAAACATTCTCTTTTCCCAGGAGATTCAGGTGCAGAATGAAATAACTTGCGGTGGCACGTAATGTTATTGTTATATTGTTTCATCGGCCTAAGGAATTTGCCTAACCATGGGCTACATAAATCAGTACGCCACAGGCCATTACCTTTGTAGTGATACGTAACATCAACAGAATTTAAACTTTCTACCAACCTGACATGGAGCTTGACAATACGAAGCTGACCAGTAATCCTTTTGCAACCTAAAGGTGCGAGTAACATCTTACATTGCTTTATTACAAGTTTAATTCCACTCTAAAACCAACTCCTGGACAACATGAAGCTACCAACAGCAGAAGCCACAACAAAATTACTTACAGTTAAAAGCAACACGTGGGGCGTGCCATATTCTCTAACTCCTCTGAGCTTGGGAGTACGTAAATTGGGTACTCGGAGCTCGGTGAGCAGCAGAAAGAACTTAAGTTGGCATCCATGCCTTTGCTGAAAGGACGCAAATTTTCAGGTAGAGTCCTAAGATAAGGAATGCGGTGTCGCCTTGCCGTTTCAAATGTAGTTTGGTTGGTTAGTATCAGAAAGGAATGAAACAGAAGTAGGGTTATCAGGAAGCACTCTGTGCTGATGAGTCCAACAATCAAAACCAACACAGCGATTTCCTCCAGCAACGAGGCACTCCCAGTACTCCCAAAAGCCGAGATGTACCAAACTATAGTCCACATTACCAGCACTGTTTCATAGAAGATATACCACCAGAATTTCCTATGATTTCTTTGTCCAACGCATGTCCCCAGCCAAACGCAATGGTGATCAAACCGTAACACGCACTTGTCGCAGTCGTGACAGTGCTTGACCCTTAACGGCTGCCAATGTTGGCAGTAAAGGCAGCGCTCAGCGTTTCCTGCCAGCGACAAGCTGTTGGGAGCTCTGACTAAATGGCGACCATCAGATTCCCGCTTCACATTTGCTAAGTTCATCAGCAATGGACTCGTCTCTGAAACAGAGGGATGGCCACCTTTCCCATTTTCTGTGAGAATCCGTGAAGATGTTCGAGTGCTCTCATTATTGGTGAACGAGCCATACGAACTATAACCCTTTTCAGCTGCCGATTGGGAGGCTCTGGAACTCCCATGTACGGCTGCTTTTGCACGAATTTCATATTCGGCATCTTCACTCAATACATCTACCAAATATCCAGGCGTAGATCCAGCAGTGCAGCAGTACTGAATCACAACTGCCAACAACAGCACATAGTAGCTCCCTGCCCACCACGAGTAAGCTACAGTGTTCCTATACAGGTCAGAATCCAAGAACAACAGCCCTCCAACCCCCACGGTGTGTACCAAAACCCACATCACCTTCACTCTCCATCCTACCTGCAACACATTTGACCTCATGACAAAATCCCTTCAAATTCTCCCCACTTGCTACATCGATTCATTCACCGCTTGTACAAACAAACGCGTGCTCCCTCTCCTTATTCTGGATCTTCATTTTTGGCCATGCTCAAATTTTAACTCCTCCACTGAATTTCCACTTAGGATTGCAGACACCCGCCACCCCCAACCTGTACAAATCAGCCGTCAAAGGAACAAAATAAATTTGCGACGAAACCCCACGAATTCAGAGCCTACATCGCACTCCAGATCGAATAGCAGGCGAGTGGAACTGCTCCAAGCGGTGCTGCTGATGCTGTAGGGTTTGTTTGCAAGCCGTAAGGCGCTGCTACCCGCCACTAATGCAAAACGAGGCAGCCATTCGGGCAAATTGTGTGCAAACAAAGTTCCAAACAGCTGAAAAGAACTACCCACAGATCTGACTTCCCGGGACCCATCTAACAACAGTGGCTTGAGGACGATGACTGCTCTTAAGCAAGCTACTCGGCGCCTTGATCCCATGGCTCACTCAATCGCACAGGCTCGCAACGGGCCCCATACCCGTGCTCCGATGCACAACCGTGGACCCTGCAATCCAGGTGCGACAGTGATCGAATTGCATCAAATGACTTTGCATGCATCTTCTCTCACCGAACCTTCTAAGTACCGCGCGAGAACTTGTAGAACACAACACCAGAGACCTTACTTGAAGATTGCCTTAAGAAATGACATGTCCAGAACCTGCTCTGCCTTCACCACATTAACGGGATTGTGGCGACGGAAACAAGCGCTCTCCACCAAGGGTTAGTGGGCTAACGTAATTACCCTGCGTCGGGCGTTATTTTTTCTTTCCTTTTCTTCTTTTTTGTTCTGTGCTTTAAGGAATTGCATGAGTAATTGCTGGAACACCCTCAATAGGAAGATTGCGCGTTGGGCATATACAGTCTCCAACCACGAAATTCGGCATCACGCAAATCTTGTTGAGAGTAGCAAAGTAAGCGGAGACAAATTCATTGGAAACAGAGTAAAAGGAAGTATATTGCGTGCAGAATGAATGTTGACGACAAGGACTCAATTATAGAATCTGAGGTGTAGCTACGTCTCTTACTGTCGTGATGCCTCCACGCAACTGATGGGTTTGTTGAGCAATGCATAAAGCTCATTAGAAATTCAGGATCATGCTGGGATTGATCCAGCACTTGAGCATGGATAAGTGAATCTAAAATCAACGCAGAAATGAGACCTGCAATCCGAGAGACGTCGCATCCTCCACTTATATCAACTTTTGCGCCGGTACTGTAAGGATCGTTCTGCGAAGAAATAGATTCAAGAACAAAAATGTGGGTAACATCTGCAGCCATGCTATCCACTTTCACAGATGATTCTACTTTTACTGTGGGAATGACTCAATCCTCCAACACTGATTTGTTAAAGAGCAGAGAACAGACGGCCAGCTATTTGGAATTCTGCAGATAAAGTCGAAATCGACAACAGGTTGGAACGATCCAGTGCCCTGGGGAATCTATCGGTCATGTACGAGAGAAGTTTTCACAGTAGCTCCTTTTTTGAATGAGAAAAACAGAATGGCGTAACATAATCGCAATACTCCACCACCGAATTAAAAGTAATTTTCAGCAGTCTTTTCCACTGATCGTAACGGCCATCCTCACAGGCGAATGATAACAGAGTGTAGTGCATGAACAGAAAGCAAACGAATTCCTCGTTGCATGCATTTCATGAGACAAGCTTGTCTACTAATCGTGCAAATCCCACCTGCCTACCTAGTTGAGGCATCGCTGTCGATTCCACCTTTACAAGCTGCCTCAAGTCTAGGTTAAAACCTGAAGAGACGACAACAATGGTCCATTGCAACACACAACACGTAACATGCATGTTGAAGCGGTGACATAGAAAAGTCTGAAGTGACCCTCTGATCATGGATCCAAGCCTTCTCGTACCAGCCTGCCCACCAACGTCCACCGATCTAGCCAAAGCCTAGAAGACCTCGGGTTGAACATTCCACCATAAAAGCATCGATGAAGATGGCATATACAAAGACCAAAGCATTTGAACAACATCGATTTCTTGTCGTGATGCCTGTACATTCTCCTTGCAAAACGTCCGATGGCACCGCCGACATCTTTGCTGAAGGATACACTTCAGTACTACTCTCATGAGGTAAATTACACAGAACTAGGACAAAACTCGGGCGTTCTCTGCCTTAATCTCCATTCAACGAGCGCTATGATTCTTGCCTTCCTCACCGACTCCCACTAGTTTCACGAATTCCTCGAATCCATCGCTCGCTGTCTAGATGGAGGAGTGCGTTTGCCAGCACCGTCTCGCTGAGTCACTCATTCAGATGGCGCGAATGGAAACATTCAGTATAACGGCTCAAAGGAGTCCTTACTTGTGTGCCTATGCGGTTAAGGGACTAAAGATGCATTGGTGAGTGGTAAAAGGAGTGGTTGGGTGGAGGTACACCAAATATCTTAAGTTGTGATTCTTAATTTCAAAATGTTAGATTGAGTAGGATTATTCCTGTGTGATCAAAAGGAGGTATATGAGAGTAATGAAGCAAAATCATTTAGGATTGACTTAGTATAACTAAGATTCATTTCAGAGTAGAAATTCCATAATTATGTAATGGATGACATTATTTAGACAAAATGTTATTATTAAGGCATATATTAGATACAAATTGAATGTTAGGAAGTAACATATAAAAATTAGGTTGTTGCTTGTAGTATTAGAGTTCATTAAGTTTGGTACTTTGAAGATCTTTGGTGTAGTTAGTTAATAGAGGTGGCAAACATCACTTCAAGATACTCAAGATGGTAAAGTCAACAACAATCCAATGAGAAGTTTTGCAAAAAAAAAGAGTGGAGATGTCTTTGGAATTGTTGTCAATTATAGTGAATCTATATTTTAAATCTAAAAATAATAAAATTTAAGAGTTTTAAAAATTATGAATATATATATATATATATATATATCCTATATAAGTATCTACTTCATTTTAAAAGAAATAAGACAACCTTAGAGAGGTTGACAAAGAAGTCAACTTTATTAGAACTTTAGTTGAAAAAAATTAAAAAAAAACATAGCTAAGCAAAAAATTAATTAATTAATTAATAAAAAGAAGTTGCATGTGAGGGTTGATGTGACTATCACCTTGATCTAAAGCAAAATAAAAGACAAGTTGGCTAAGGCCATAGAGATGGCCAAAACAAAAGTCTAGGAGAATGCATATATTAAATATGTCAAAGTGGTGGTAAAGGTTGTACAAACAATCTTACTACTTTGTATAAGAGGTGCAAGGATAAAAATAATTATATCAATTAGATTTAAGATTGACCAACAAAAAAAATAAAAAGGTACCATATATAAGACAATAATTTTCAAATTTTTTAAAGAAAGAAAATATTAGCATGAGACAATTTAGATAAAAATAAATGAAAAAAAAAATCTAGAGATTGTTTATTCTTCTCAAAGTTATATCTCTAGATTGGTTAGAAATTGAATAAAAAAGCAACTATATACTTTTGTTAAAGAAGTTTTATGAACTTCAATATACAACTTAGTAGTAGCATACTTTAAGCCAAAATAAAAAAAACTATGTTAAAGAGTTACAACTTCTAAATTTTTTTATCTTTATAAACCAAATATTGTTAGACTATACAATAGACTTTTAGAACCAAATAATATACGCTCACCTAAAGAGATAGAAACTTCTTCTTTATAATCATTACTATGACATAAGAGAGCATTAGAGGAAGAAAAATTTAGAAAAAAAACCATTTTAAAGATCTTTTAAGATGTTTTTGTTCTTATCTTTTAATTCCAAATAGAAAAAATAAGACATGAAGGCCTATTCAAATCAAAGAAAAAATCAAATTAGAAATTTTAAAAAATATATATAAGAAAAAAAATATTTCTTTAAAAGTTTAAAGAATTTAAAAACAAAAGGGACTTTGCATTACCAACCCACAAAAAAGAAGTAAAAGAGGTTGAAGAAAAAAATAGCAAGTAAGACAATAACACATACTATAGGTGTATAGGCAAAGAGTACATATTAAAAGATTGCAAGAACAAGCTTAAGCCAAATGTAATGATACTCAATATAAAAAAAATTAAATTAAATATATAATTTCAAACTTTGCAAGTTGTGGCTTTCTAAAAATTGAGACTAATAAGCTTAAATCAAAGGATTTTTAAGAGAGAAAGGAGAATTTAAGCAAGGATCACCTCATTGGATTTTTACAAAAAGTTGGTTCATAATAAGATTCAATTTGAGAGAATTAATATTTTAGAAATAATTGATATAAGTACCACCAACTTGTTCATATACAAAAATTGTATTGTAAGATTCAAGTTGTTTTATGATAAGATAAGAGAGGTAAAAGTCACTTGTACACAAGAACATGGTTAAGCCAATAAAGTTATAAAAGAGACAAAGTTCAAATGCAAGAATGTGGAGTATTGAGAAGATTTCACAATTTGTAACTTTAGTAGAATAAATATAAAATTATGTAATATATTTTTAAGATATATGACATTAAACTTACACAATGTCTTAAAGTAGGAGTTTTGATGGTGAATAAGTGTAATAAGCCTAAGGCTTTACTATTTATTTACTTCTTTATGTTAAATAAGTCTAAGGTTATCTAATAGACAAAACAAGATAAAAGAAGAGTAATTCATTTTTATAGTTTGTATTGTTGATTTTGATTCTTCTACTAATAAAAATAATTAAATCTAAATCTCACTTTTAAACCTTATTCTTTAATTTAATATGAGTATAACTTGATGAAAAGATTTAAAAATCTTTTGACAAATGAGTTGGCAATAGAATTTCTTTTATATCAAGGAATTAACCATAAGATTAATTGGATATAAAGTATAGAACTTCTAAGTAAAGCTCTTTATTGACTCAATCAATTTGAGTTAGATGAATTTAAGAAATAATAAAATAATTTATTAAATAAAGACTACATTAAATCCAATTAATTCATATTTAAATCTTTAATATTTTTTTTAATAAGAATGATAGCAAATTCACAATTATTATTGATTATTAAGCACTAAACAAGATTACCATAAAAGATAACTATATATTATAAAAATATATATAATTTATAAGATAGATTAAATAAAAGTGAGTTCTTTAAGCAAATTGAACTTAACTTAGAATATTACCAAATTTGGATTTTAAAAAGAAATATAGAAAGAACATGTGAGACAAGATATGGATCCTACAAGTTTGTAGTCATGCCATTTGAATTGTATAATGTACTAGCTATTTTTACTATTTTAAAAAATTTAATCTTTTATTGAAAAAATAATAAAAATTTGATAGTATATTCTAGCAATCTTTTAATTGTCTTAAAGAGTAAAAAAAGGCCATGTATAATATCTATGTATAGCCTTCAATAAATTAAGGAACAACAAGCTACATGAAAATTTAAATTAAAAGTATCTTATTTATGATAAAACTTTAATTATTGGAATAAATCATAAATGACAAGAAAATAAAGCTAATTTTTTTTAAAAAAAAAACTTATGATAATTAAAAAATAGAAAGTTCCAACAATACATAAGGATTTTAGATTATTTTTGGAGCTTATAAATTATTACACATTTTTTCAAACAAAACTTTTTTAGATAGTGAGATCCTTAACAAATATCTTTATTTAAAAAAAAAGATAAAAAGATAAAAAAAAATGGATTAAAAAGTGTAATGAGTCTTTTTAAAGATTTAGAGAAATCATTATGTCATTATAACTTTTTAAATATTTCTAATTTAACCTCTTATTTGAAGCATACACAAACACAAGTATTTTTGTAATACATCAAATTATAATGTAAGAAAAAAAATCCATTGCTTTTCAAAATAAGAAATTAAGTAGAAGTTACTTGAGATGGCCAGTTCTTAAAAAAGAGCTCTATGCAATAGTACATTGTTTATAAACTTAGAGACATTACCTTAGTAGGAGGTTCACTAAGGATTTTATGAGAAATATATCATTAAAGCACTTTCAATCAAATATATAGACTTCTTCAACAAACTTCAATAATATAGCATTATTGTAATAAAAAAAAAAAACTATTTTTAAAAAAAATAAAAATAAAAATAGTTAAAAATAATAATTATTAATATCTTAAAATAAATAAAATATACTCCAATTTTTTTATATAACATAAATTGATTATAGACTGAATAATCAATTTACATTGTTATTAATTTATCAATGTTAAAGAAAGATTAATTAAACTAATTTAAAAAGTAATAGTATAAAAATAAAATAAAATAAAAATTTAAAAATTATAGTATAAAAAGGATATTAGAAAGTTATAAAAAAATTCCAATTATTATATAAAATAATAACAATTTGTCAAAAAAATAGAAAGAGGTGCCTATAGCTAAGGTAGCTATCTTTCATTTGTATCACTCTATAGTAATCACACTTAAGCTAATTTTTGTGACTTAAAGATTGCAACTTGTCATTTTTATGTATTACTATATATCCACTCTTTAAAAAAAATTCAATGTTGTTTTGGTTCCATTTCCACCAAGACTTACAAGTTTAGTTTTTCTAAGAATAACAACATCTTTCAATCGTTATTCCCTTATCTTATTTTAAAGTATTAATTTTATTATTAATATCTTATTTATTTAGTTACTCAAGATCTTTTTTAATACTATATATATATATATATATATATATATATGATATTACTAATGCCACCACAACTTGCCATTCACTTAATATATTTATTTTATTTTATTTTATTTTTTTCAATCAAAAATTATTCAATCAAATAGTTTAAAAGATATTGAATAAAGGTGGCATTTGGTGGATGTGGATTGTGGTGGCAGTAGCAAAAAATTATGGTGGCATTAGCTATATATATATATATATATATATATATAATTTTTTTATTTATTTAATGAGATCATTATTTTTTGTCATATTATTTATTTATTTATTTTAATATGTAAATAAGTTTATACCAATTGAACTAAGGTACTACATTAAGTTGTGACTTACTTTATTTTGTTACAAAGATGGTTGTCAATTGTTGAATCCAGATGCAGGATTTATCTTAGCTTAAGTCTTCTTCTATTCTTTATACATGATTAGTTGTTCAATAATTAGAAGTTTTTAATTCAAGTGGTTAATTACTCATATTAAACATTAAAGATCTTATTTCTATTTTAAATAATCTTCTTTAATATTGTCACCCAAGAAGTCTTTTTAATAATATTCCTCTCTTTATTACTTTACTTCAAGTCTTCTTCTTTTTTTTTAAAGTTTTTTTTTCTTTTTTTTTCTTTTTTTTTCTTTTTCTTTCTATTTAGACTAATTTTTAATTCTTAGCATCAAAGTGGTTCTTCATAGGTCCTTTATAAATTAATTCTTTTCTAATGTCAAGTTTAGTCATGTTTCTTCACAAGGTTCTTTGTATCTAACCTATTTTAGAAAGATTAATTGTCCTCAACTACACATTTGTTACTTTTTATTTACAACATATTTTTTCTTTGTGGATGCTATATAAATCCCTATTTTTTTATTATACTTTCAATAAAATGTTGAATGTATTTCAAATTACATTTATCAATCCATGTATACTCTTAAAGTAAAAATTCTTTATAAGTACCTATATATTAGAAGCTCTTTTGTGTCCTTATCTTTTCTAATATAAATCTTATTTTCCCTATTTTCTTGTTCTATACCTTCTTATTAGACAATCCTTTAATTTTTTTTGTAAAAACTCTATATGTCCTTCACAAAATTGAGACATAAAATATTAGATGCCAAATTAATCTTCAAGGATGTCCAAGACATATATATATTCTTACAGACAATCTTTTCAACTATATGAAAACCTGCCACTTTTGGAACCACTAAACATAAAACATTGTGCTCAAACAACAAGGACCAAACAACAATGTGACATATGTGCACTAAGAAAGGGCACAACACAACAAGTAACAATGCAAAAGGTGTATATGCAAGGATGTAGGCCAAAAGTGTGAAATGGGAGATGGAGGTCAAGAAACCAAACAAGTGGGGGATATGGCTAGACATACTGGAGTAGGACTGGTGATCATGGAGTGTGTTTAACCAACCCCATCATCAAAACCAACACTTGGCTTAAAAAACCCCCCGCAAGCACACGCAATCACAAGGCTGTGGAAAGCGCAGCATTAGCACTTGTGCAGTCAGAGCAACACCCTCTGAGTTTCTCATGTGTCGTGGTCGCCGAACTTCACCAGCCTCCCGTCTCCTTGAAGAGTAGTGAGTGACATTCTCCTTGAAACTGAGTTGTGTGTATATATATATATATATATATATATACGTGTGTGTGTATGAGACTGGTTGACTGGGATTGACACATGACGCAACAATGTCTTCTGTGGTGGTAACATACCGGAATATACAACAGCACACACCAGCACAAGGAAGAAAACTTATGCACAGTCAAACTTTTATTTTCATGCAGCATGCTCTGAGTTATGAAGGGCAGAAAAGACGCGAGAAGTTCCGTTGGACGGAAATGCAAGCACTCTTCAGTAGTCGGTCCCGAAAATAGAACTCTGCCAGCATGTACTCCTGGATCAACTTTAGCAGTTAAGCAAAACTAATGTGAGCCAGAAGATGACACTTCAGAAGAAAGGCATGTGTGAATGTATCGAAAAAGTGTGCGAAAATTCGCTAATTAGGTCCTACTCGTGGTAATGTTAGATCCACAAGTTGCTTGCGGTTGATTCACATGCTCGTCGACCTAAGGTTCTTTTTTCAACCGAGTGTCTCTGGGCGGACCCTCCCTCTGACGGCATCGGCGAAGATCTCACCAGGGCCACCGAGAACATGTCTGACGCGACTGAGCATTAGGGCCACACCGGCATAAAGCTCAAGGTCGGAGTAAAGCACTTGGGGCGTGTTCTGTTATGCTTGTTCAGGTTCAAACTCTTGTCACAGAAAATGGTCCATCTTTCCAAACTTATCCGTGGCGATCGTAAGTTATCTCGTCCTTACATTCCACTAGTTATGAACCCTTTCCAATGAGGGAAAAATGAGGAAGTAAAAATCGAAGACATTTCTGAGGCAAGCTCTTTTTACAGATCCAAGCGTGCATTGAACGAAATTGGAACCGGGAAGGTCCTCCATCCCTTACTAGCGTGCTCAGTACTCATCCAAGTCCGGACAGGTCGGATCTCGGCATTGTAGCACTCTTGGGCAGTTGGGCGCAAAGATTTCCCACTCGTCGACACGCTACAACACTACTAACGTAGGCATGGCGGGGAAGATAAGACTAGTTCTCCATCCCGCTCGCCCCATTCAACTCAGATCCAAAATCACGGTAAAAAGATAAAAAAGAAAAAACCCTAATTCACCACTATACGACCTCGAACAGTATCTTTGTGAACTGAACTGTCGACGTTGCCACGCACCCAATGTTGTTGTTACACGAATACGGTATATGATATGAAAATACAGTATACAGTTTGGTTCAGCATAATAACCAGAGAGTGGTATTGGGAAGTCAAAAAGGCCAATGAAGCCTCCAGGGCAATATCATGATATTTGCCACCTATTTCTAACATAACTGAGGGAACTGGAAGTGCCAAAGTGGCAGCCACGTGGACAAGTGGATTGGTGGGCAACAGGGAGTCCGGGCCCCCCCTTCTGTCGCCGCCAGCTCAACCCTAAATGTTAAACCCCGATTCTCGGGATTTGAAATTTTGCATCACCGGCGTGGATCATTGGGATCGCTGTGAGCTTGCATTGCTGTTATACTTCGCCTGCTCGCAATCGCCCTCTACACTTCCGTCGCTTCCTTCTCGAAGACGGGATTTGTCTCCTGTTTGTGTGTGTGGCGTTGCTCCGCGCCGTTATTTGGAGTCCGTATACGCCATTTCCTGTGCGGCATTGCTTACGTTGGTTTTGTTTCGGGTTCTGTTTGGTAGAGTTCTTGCTCTTTGGTTCGTCTTTAATCCGTCACAATGTCTCTCCGGCCCAATGCTCGCACCGAGGTGCGCATGAAAGGATACAAGTTGGCCGTTGATGCGCTCGAGGCGAGAAGGAAGAGGGAGGATGGCATGGTAGAGATCAGAAAGACTAAGAGAGATGAGAGTCTTCAGAAGAAGCGCAGGGAGGGATCCCAGGTGCACCAGCAGTTCGCTCCCACGCAGAGCTCTACTACCGAGAGAAAGGTAAGTTTGATGATGGTTTGAAGAGTTGCCAGTTGGAGGACTCAAGTGCCCGGACACTATGGGTGTTACATGAAATTTTTATGTAATGGGTCTATCATTCGATATCGAGTCGATTAGATCTCTTTAGGTGCTCATAATCTCTGGAGACTTTGCACTGTTCTTCAGGATCAGTTTTTCGATTTTGACTTGGTGATCTGCCTAGGCAGTAGTGATCTTAAATCATGGTGTTGCAATGCAGCAACTTGAGAGCCTTCCGGCGATTGTTTCTGCGATCTACACAGATGATCCAGCCACACAACTGGAAGCGACCACTCATTTCCGGAAGCTTCTGTCCATTGGTACGGTTGGGCCACTTATTGACGTCACATGAACTTTCTAGCTCAGGTTATCTGTGTTGTTGAGGTTAGATTTTTTCAAAACTTTTACTCACTATGCCTTCGATTTTTTCTGCAGAACGCAGTCCACCAATCGATGAGGTTATAGCAGCTGGTGTTGTACCTCGATTTGTTGAATTTTTGGGCCGTGGGGATTTCCCACAGTTGCAGGTAATAACATTCTGATGTAATAAATTTAAGACCTTTTTTGACCGTTTGAAACATGAGTTATCATGTAGTAATCTTATTCAAGTACGTCTCTGTAGTTTGAAGCAGCGTGGGCGCTGACAAATATTGCATCCGGAACGTCTGACCACACCCGCGTCGTGATCGACCATGGGGCCGTACCCACATTTGTTCAACTCTTGAGCTCTCCTAGCGACGACGTGCGTGAGCAGGTTTGGAACCTCCACTCATTTCTCACGCTGTTTATGGTCTTCATACCACGGAATATTTGTCTACTTTTTATGGAGTTAAAAAAATCACAAATGTGATGCCTGAGCTTCTGAATCAGGCCAAAACTACTCCCTTGCAACGTGTTACTACTTAGGTCCCTCACTCAAATTATCTTCTATCGATCTATGGTGCAGCGTTCATTGAGACTTTTAATGCATCTCGTGCTGGTTGAACGTATGTGTTCACATTGTGCGGAGTCGGTTGTAGAGTAGCCGCTCAGATTTGAGGTTATTTAAGTTCACTACACCCGTACCGGTCCTGTGTAACATATGCTTTTCTTCAAACGTGAACGTCGTACTTTGCCTAAGCTTCTGCATCAAACTTTGACTTGTCCCGTCCAGGCTGTTTGGGCTTTGGGCAACGTCGCTGGTGACTCTCCTAAATGCCGGGATCTTGTACTTGGTCATGGAGCTTTAATGCCTTTGCTCGCTCAGCTTACCGATACTGCGAAAATGTCAATGCTTCGAAACGCCACCTGGACGCTCTCAAACTTCTGCCGTGGAAAGCCACAGCCACCTTTTGAGCAGGTGAGACTTTTCTCAGTCGACGGTTACTGTCGGCTGGTAACGTTCTGCTTCTTTGTGGAGCTACTTATTAATGACACTGTTTGTTGTTGACCATCGTTGATCTCTGTTGTTTCTTGAGCTTGAATCTTTCGATTCGTATATTCACAGGTTCTTTGTCAAATTTTCCACATTGTAGGCTAATGATTTTTCATTTGCAGTCTAAGCCCGCTCTCCCCGCCCTGGAGCGCCTCATCCACTCTAACGATGAAGAGGTCCTCACTGATGCGTGCTGGGCTCTCTCTTACTTGTCCGATGGGACTAATGATAAGATCCAGGCTGTCATTGAAGCCGGCGTGTGCCCTCGTCTTGTGAACCTTTTGCTGTAAGAGCTCTTCAACGTAGCAATCCATTTGTTCCTGTCTCTCGTGTGTTGTTCAGTTATGTGATATGTGAGTAGAAACTTATTTGGTTGTTCAATGTTCCAGCAGTCATCCATCACCCTCTGTACTCATCCCTGCCTTGCGGACGGTGGGCAACATTGTTACCGGTGACGATCTTCAGACTCAGGTAAT
Source organism: Physcomitrellopsis africana (assembly GCA_036785485.1). NCBI lineage: Eukaryota > Viridiplantae > Streptophyta > Bryopsida > Funariales > Funariaceae > Physcomitrellopsis > Physcomitrellopsis africana. The sequence goes on along the minus strand of JAWRVF010000185.1, from coordinate 453,661 downwards.
TTCTCTATGCTCTATGGCCTTTTCCATTTTTTCACGTCTTTGTCCATTTGGGTCTGCTCCTAGCGTTGTCTTCTAGAGTTCACTTCTTCCAGTTTGTTGATAATGTCAACTGCTTACGTTTGGCGTTGCGCAGTTCATCATTGATTGTCAAGCCCTACCGTGTCTGCTAGCACTACTGACCAACAACCACAAGAAGAGTATTAAAAAGGAAGCGTGCTGGACCATCTCCAACATCACAGCCGGAAACAAGGAACAAATTCAGGTTGGATTCGAATCATCATCTGCTCATGTCTCGACGATGAGCTAAAAATATAGAACATCCTTCTGTGTATGGAGCAATAGGAATTCCCAGAAAGTAATCGCTGGTACTGGATCTTGACATATTTCTTCGGGATTTCTGCAGGCTGTAATTGATGCCAACATTATTCCACCTCTGGTATCTCTTCTTGCGTCCGCTGAATTTGACATCAAGAAAGAGGCAGCCTGGGCGGTATCCAATGCTACTTCCGGTGGAACGTCGGAGCAGATTAAGCACCTTGTCAACCAAGGTTGTATCAAGCCACTTTGTGACCTATTGACGTGCCCAGATCCAAGAATTGTGACCGTCTCCCTTGAAGGGCTGGAAAACATTTTGAAGGTCGGCGAACAAGATAAAGATAGTGGTAACAACAATGGCGTCAACTTATTCGCTCGCTTCATAGATGAAGCTGAAGGTCTGGAAAAGATCGAGAACCTCCAGACACACGATAACAACGAAATTTATGAGAAGGCCGTTAAGATTCTGGAGACATATTGGCTTGAAGAGGACGAGGATCAGAATGTAGCACCAGGCACCGAAGGTCAAAACTTCGCCTTCGGTTCAAGTACGGCTGCAGGTGCTCCCCCCGGTGGCTTCAACTTCGGCTAAATAGTGGAAGTCTGGGACTGGTGCCCTTCGGTGACCCAAGGTTTTGATTACCATTAGACAAGTGTCGGGTTCTGGCGCTACTAGTTTGTTACAGGTTGCTGAGCTAAAAGTTTTGGTGTGGGGCCAATAATTAGGTTAGCAGAACAATTCTTTTGTACTTGAATACTTCAGCTCGAGCTTATTCAAGGACTGCCCGAGTATTTCAACCCAAGGAAATTTCAATCAACGCATGATGTCTTGATGTTCACGTTTGGCCTTCATTAGTTGTTAAATTTGGTAACATATTCTCTTTAGTTATATTTGGGGGTTATGGCAATCTACCACTCGGATCGTACCCACCTGGTATCTCCACGTTCTGTTTGCATCATTGGCCCCTTGGATTCTCTCCCTATCACTCGTTCAGCTTGTCAAGAAAAAATTCTCTTTTTCTTATGAAGGCGATGTAACTGAATACACCGAAGAGTTGGATTGATACTGTAAACGGGAATTCTCTAAAAAAAAAAAGTGTCGCTCAGGGTACATGTAGGTTGAACGGGGATGAAGCTTGGATGCATCACACAAACCCACATTGCATTCAACTCATTTTAATACGAATCTCATTATTTAAAATTTACGTTAACTACATGTGCATATAATTATGTCTTTTAGATCGATTATATTTACTCTATATTTATCACAGTATCTGAAAAAAATGGAAGTGACAATTATCACATTCTTCCATAATCATCCGCTCTAAAGGGAAATCTGGGATTCCTCGCAACAAAATTTCTCGCACCCTGGATGACACCAGACTCAACAGAGATCCCACAAATCTGCATGTAAACCTTTTCCACACAGGAATCCTGGAGATCTTAATGCCTTAAGAAAATTAGGAAAAACAAGTAGCGAACTTTTGCAGCACCACATTCGATCAAGGCTTTCTGAAACTGTAGGTGACCAATTTGCTGTAATGTCAGCTTAGGAACCTAGCCTCATGCTCGGAACCAGAGCTGAAGTTTGGGGGTTTCTGACAAATAAAATATGGTTTTTACATCCAAAAACGAACTAATTCTGTCAGTCTGTCGTCTCTCTGAAAACGTGTTCGCTCCGTTTTCTAGGGCTAACAGTTTGTATTGCACCGCCTTCATCGCCATATGCAGACCTTGCTCGTGAAATTTGTTGCTGAGCCTGCACCGACCACAGGGTGTTGTAAGTTCGGGGGTTTGATTCTTGGACGAGGGAAGCTATGGCAGCGCTCAGCATCCGCAGGGGCAACGCTCGACTTCCGCCTGAAGTGAATCGGGTGCTGTATGTGCGTAACTTGCCATTTAACATTTCTTCAGAGGAGATGTATGATATCTTCGGAAAGTATGGTGCCATCCGGCAGATTCGCATCGGCACTAACAAGGACACAAGAGGGACGGCGTTTGTTGTGTATGAGGATATTTACGATGCCAAGAACGCCGTGGACCATTTGTCCGGGTTCAATGTTGCCAACCGCTACTTGATTGTGTTGTATTACCAGCAGGCGAAGATGTCCAAAAAGGTTGACCAGCGGAAGAAGGACGAGGAGTTGACAAAGCTGCAGGAGAAGTATGGCGTGAAACCGGAGTAGTTCATCTTATTGCGGTAATTGGAAGGTGCGTTATTTGTGTTGGTTAGGGTTTCAGTATGTTGGTGCTGTGCCTACGAGCGTTTATCGTTGGAGGATGGGTTTTTGGAATTCAGTGGAGTTGCTGGCGCGGTGGAAAGATTCTGGTTTTCAGAATTAAATGTATTTTGGTTCTTTGGTGACATGTTGCTCTCTGGAAACCAAATGTTAGGAAATCAGTTGTGATCCTCATTTTCGCCTCCAGTGCGCTAGGGTTAGTAACCTCGCCTACATATACTTTCTCGAAGCGATGTTTAATTTTCAACCAGGACCTGAAGCTTTTTTTTTAATTTGTTCACCTCTAGTTTTCGGCTTCCAGACGACGCTCTGAGCATCTGTGCATGACGTCAGGTTGGCTATGCTAATATTAGGTCATGAACCCCTCTGAGTTCGTGAACTTTTCTGAACTCGTGAATGTATTTTGGGCAAGCTAATGGATCCGGCCACGTTATAGAGGGCCTATTGAAACCTACACGTTTGCGAGATTAAAGCAACCGAATTATGCTCTGTGTTTCTCTTTTATCTCTATCGTGAGCGTGAAAGCCTTGTACAGTCTCTTATTGAAATTTGCTTCTTAAGGGTAGTGCAACTGACTACATGTAAGCGGTGTTCGTATCGTGTAATATGAGATGTCTTTCCTCATTATGCAGTGTCTGAAGCTTTCTGAAGTGGTTACTAATTAAGTCTGCTAAATACATTTTGGTCACTGGTTTATAGATCTATTGTCGATCGATGCATGCACTCCGCGAGCAATTTCATACGAAATGGACAAATCTCTTAGGGATAACTTATTACCGTGGTTAGCTGTGGGGTTCTCGTAATTAAAGCCTGATTCGAGTTTAGTGATCAAAGTGCAATCCCTACCAGGGGTGTTATTCATTTCCGGAATGAATTGTGAGTATTCAGTTTCGGTTTTAGTTTCTTACGTAAAACATTCTTTTATAAGTACTATTAAGTTGTGACGGCGTCTGACAAAAGTCTTTATTGTTTGTGCAGAGTATTGTACTGGATATCGTGAGGTCCAACTCCACTTTGATTTCAAGATTGACAAAATACAGTACGGTTTTTGAGGGGAAAATCATCAGATAGCTATACCCAGATTTTTATTTCACGCGAAAACTTAATAGTTAGCAACCGGGAAGTGGCTGTAAGAAGTGGCCAGGCTGGCTCATTTACACTCTGTAATATAATGAATTGAATCTGAGCTGATTTCATGCGTAACTTTTATCAAGTTGGTGAAGGATTTGCTTATGTTTTCTCTCAGGTACTTAGCTGTGATGACAGCAGGTTTGATGTTTTGCTCTTCCCGATCCCTTAGAATCCGTGTTATTGACACCCAAGTCAGAATTCAGCCCTGCAAAGAGATCACTTACACTCGAAGTGTCAAGTTTGGACTAGACCTTGTTAAAAGTGGGCACCTGATAAGGTTTAAGATGGATGTGTGGTAAGGGACGAGGGATTTTTCTGTGGAAATGGGATTGGTGTCATGTATTATATGTGATTTGTGGCATACTTATAAATACTTTTTTCAATATGATCCAATACACAAAATTAATTCGTTTATAATGTTCCCGTGTCTAAAGCTTTTCAAACATCTCAGGCTGGCCCTAACAGAAGTATGTTCGTTGATGTGGGTCATTCCATTTCTGGATGAGATTCTTTTGAGGGGAAAACCAAATTGTTTTAGGTCTTGGAGAATCATGTTGAATATCAAATATACATAAACGGCAAATGCTTGACGAAGTGGTTTTCCACACTAATTCAAACCTTGATATTTTAGGATAGATGGTTGGGACGTAGCATTTACTTGTGCAGTATTGAATTCTACCTCAACAAACACCTCAACGAACACAATCTAAATAAAGGTAATAAATCATGTTTATGAATCAAAGTATAATTTGTAAAACCACACATGAGATGCAAGCAACTCATTTTGTAAAATGGAAAAACATTAAAAAAATAAAAAAAAATGTTAACTGAATCAATTAAAATAGCCAATCTCACAATAAATAGATTCATGGTAATTAAAGATGAAACATTTGATAATTTTATGTTTGTTAATCATATATTGCAATCACATATTGAATAATTTAAACAACATATAAAACTCATTAACATCATAAAACATTAGGGATATGAATTTAGAAAAGAACTTGATATATTTTTCTTTTAACAATGAAAGAATATATTAGATAGGAATAAATAAAAAAATAGTAGTAATAGTAGTATTGTATATGAAAATTGTATGTGAAAATAAAAAATAAAAAATAAAAAATTACTACATGAAAATAAAATATTTTGCATAACTAATTTTTAAAAAAATGATTAAAGAGGGCTCTAGGTTTGTTTGCACACATGCAATATTTAATGAAACTATATTACTTAGACACAACTTTTGATGCTTAGAAATTAAGCCCTATAATATTTCAAAAGCATCAGTTTTTATAAAATTAAGCTAATAATAATTTATTATAAGCTTTAATAAGGGCGACATGAATTATTTAACAATACTATATAATTTAATTTTTTAAATTTTTATGCAAAATCAATCTTGAATACCAAGTTTAAATTGCATCAATTTTCTAACTAAGACTAACTTAATGCTCTTTCCAACTTAATACTCTCTTAGTTCAATAATACCCTATTTTGCACCTTTATCTCACATGATGTTAAGTTTTATGGTAGTTTAGATTTTTTTAAAAATAAAAATAAAAATAAAATAAAAAATAAAATAAAAATCTCATCATCCAAATACACTATATATTATTTGTGATAGCAATACCATTTTAGTATTGTTTTTGTGATAATAGAGATCATTCTAGTAGTTCCTTAATGAAAAACTATTTAAAAACTAAAATATAAAAAATACATGTATATACATTATATTTCACTTTTTTAAAAAAATGAAAAATATAAAAACCATATCTAATAAAAATTAATATTAAATTTAATTATAAAAATAATAGCTATATATAGATTAATTCGTGTGCATATATATATATATATATATATATATATATATACATATAATTAAATTTTATCTCTTAACAATTGATAAAATATAATAATTTTTTTAATTATTTAGTAAACCAAGTATGGTACCTTTTTTTTGTTCAGAATATAAATATGCCCTGTATGGCTGACAGTAAATTGTAACTAAACTTTACTCAATCTTTTGTAAATCTTGTTTATTCTTTATGTCTATTGAATACATCTTTTTTATTAAATACATCAAATTAAAATATTTAATGTCAAATGATAAAATATAACCTCTACTATATTACCAGGTACTTCAACAAACGTAGTGGGCCGGTAGTGATGAGAATTTGACCTGCTGCCCAAACACTCAAATGGGTCAGGCAGCTTAGACAGTTCCACCATCAATCCAACTCCTACAGACGTCCATGCAAATGCCATTGCAGCAGTGCAAACCGCAATGAGAGTCTTGTCAAAACGACAGACATCCACTTTTTCTTTGTTCAGTCGTATTGCCAATAGATTTGAGGATAGTTTTAACACTGGTTATTTACTAATGTTCTTTCCATGGTAGAGCTATAATATTAGCTTGAGCATTACAGTAGACAAATCAAGTTCATTGGAGGTGCATGACAAAGCCAGCCGCATCAGAAGCAAAGAGAGGGAAAAGACCCAGAGAAAGATTCACAATAAAGGAGTGGCATTCATCATACGGGTACTGTACACATCCAACAGTGTTATTGCGCTTCAGAACAACCGAGCGCCAAGGCCTTGCCAACACAGATTTACGAGTTCCAAAAGAAAACTACTTCCAGCATTCAGAAGCTATTTACTCTAGAGTAGAAATACAAACTCGATTCAAAAAATGTCAAATCCTCTATCTGATCTTGCGGCGTAACATTTCTGACGAGAAAAAACGTGTAAAATGAGCAGCTGATTCTCCGCCAATAAAATCTCGATGTGCACGCCTAATGGCATGTACTCCAGCACGCCGCAGAGGATCACTCCACTGCATCACTTACTTTCAACCGACATATCATGCAATCTGAGCTCATGAAAAACTTCTCGATGCCCACAGCTCCTATGCAAAGATTCACAACAAATAGACGCAGCAATGCACTTCGATCCATCTCTTGGATCACCAAAAACCGCCTTGAATGTCGGTGGCTAGATTGCTTAGCTATATCCCATATTGGCAACCTCCACGCCTCCACCTTCAAACAAATATTATGATCGAGTACTTGTATTAAACTCGGTAGCTGCGCTAACCCAGAGTGGTTAGAACAGTCGACGTTTCTCAGGCTTTGGTACAATGTAGTGTTAGATTACTTGTTGACATCCGACCGTGACTTCAAAATCATAGGGAGAGCGGTGCTGAAGACATCGGCGACACAGTGGAGCTCGCTCCGCTTTGACTGGCGGTCAAGTGACTGCTGAATCCCAAGCTAGACTCCGTGCAGCTCAGGTCATTGCTCAACCTCTCTAGCATTTTCACCACCTGCTGCATCGAAGGTCTGGCTTGCGGTTGCTGAACTACGCACTGGAATGCGATGTCCAGCGCGGTTAAGAGATCCTCGTCAGGGCATGAGCCCAGGATATACTCATCAAAGATGTCCTCAGGGTGATCCTCATCCACTGCAGCTTTCGCCTGGACAAAAAGTGAAAGGATGATAATGCAGTAGCAAATCATGACACATCTGTTTTCTCTGATAGTAAGTTCTAACTAAAACAACGTGAGACTATTGCAGTAGTGTTCCATGAAATGGGTTCAAGTTGACATTATCTTCAGGCTCAGTGGAATACCACAAACCGTAAATTTTAATGAACGGACGATAATAATATTACCGCAGATTTAACTGCGGAGTCAACAGTGACTAGGTCCATGGCTAATACCCAAGCAAAGATGTTAGCTCTGGCAGATTCATGATGTACACTAAGTAATTCAATTCCAAACAGATTTCTAGAGAACAGTGTTTCTCACCCAATGCACCATGTTGAAGTCATTGTCCATGAAGAAATTGTCTGTTGGTCGTTTTCCCGTAAGGAGCTCGAGTAGAACTATGCCAAAACTGTAGACGTCGCCTTTTTCGGTCACTTTTCCAGTCTCCATGTACTCTACTCCAATATGCACCTACTTTTAGTAACGAATAAAGGCTAAAAGTTTTCGACTTTGATTTGGTCAGGGGTGGTGAAACAACAGGTCAACAAGGTCATGTGAAGTCGTGGCACATGAAGAAAGCAGTCATTGTAGGACTTACCAGGAGGTAGGTATCCGAGCGTTCCAGCCACCATTGTAGTAACATGAGTTTGTTGCGGGCTAATTAACTTGGCAAGCCCAAAATCTGACACACGAGCTTCCATATCCTCATCAAGCAAAATATTACTGGTCTTGATGTCTCTGTGAATAATGTGTGGTATGCAATCATGATGCAAGTAGCTTAAACCTCGGGCGCTTCCAACCGCAATGTTCAACCGCGTGTCCCATTCCAGGGGCTTTCCACCATGTTTCACATGTTCTGCAACGAACACAGAACTGCATCAGAGCTCAATGTACCTACTGACGCTTGGAAGAAACTTGCAATTGAATACACCAGATTGTACCGTTGCATAAATCTACTCGACAAGGAATATCACGATGAGAATACGCATGAAGGAAGACGTACCATGTAACCATGTATCTAAGTTGCCATTTTGCATCAAGTCATAGACTAAGATGTTGATATCCGGTGCACTGTAATAACCTCGCAAGGCAACCAAATTTCGATGTTTAATATCGGCTAAAGTTTCTAGCTCACGTTCGAATCCTCGTTCGCGATCTTGACCGCCCCTTGCAAGCTTTTTGACAGCAAATTGTGTCTTGTCATCCAACTCCAGCTTGTACACAGTGCCATAGCCTCCGCTTCCAATGATATCTTGTTGCTTGAGCAACTCTGCTTTCCGGAGTACAGCTTTCGATGACGGAGTCGCCTTGCCTGACATCTGAAACATCACCATCTTTCCACCTGCGAACTAAAACGTTAGGACCCACTACAAATGTTTTCCAGTCAGGAGAAAGGAAAAAAAGAACGTGCAGAAGCTGCAGATTGGAGACTAAGACCAAAAAATAGACGGGCAGAAAAATGAACCTGAAAGTTTGATTTCGCAGGTCGTATGCATCTTCTTCCATCGAAGGTAGCAGAGTGTACCCAAAAATATCTTGCTAACTGCGAAGGCACAGACGCATATTGCAACAATAGCCCCTACACTTAAGGCTTTCTTTGAGGACCTGCTTGAGGACTCTGGCAAAGGTCATACAGAGAAAAGGGCTAGATTAAAAGGCCTGCATAGCCAGAGGGATATTGTTCAAAGAAAAACTGCGCGAAAACCGCTGTTACATATCTTGTTTTTCTTCCTCAGTTCAACAGCAGGAAAACTCCATAAATAAGCATAGGGGTCTGTATACCTGGCAGGGGTCCATCGCCAAAGTCCACCAGAGAACGAACTCTCCCACAGTCGCGGTCTACAGCCACACCGCACAAACGAGCATTGCCGATGTATCTGTGGAAAAAGAGCAATTAAAATTACGAATTAAAACCATCTTACTCACGGTTCTGTGCCGCTCAAATGCACAAAAAAGGCCGAAAAGGACAAATCAACATTTAATCAGTAAGGTGACCGTGTCCCAATTACACAGCCCATGACCAGAAACGAAGACTGTAAAGGACACTTACGAATCGCCATTAAATGCGGCCAGAGCTCCACCCTCCGACACAACACCTTCCAACTCGTTGAAAGAGATATTCCTTCAAAACAGGAGCACTTAAATGATTAAACTTACAACCAACCCCAACAGCAAAAACGCCAAGTTCAATCCCTGGTGAACTCGCCAACCCGCTTACGATGCAGTGGAAGCAATCAAACAATATCTGCCTCAAGACTGAAGAATAAATTATGCTTACAGAAAAGTGAGCTTGGAGAGATTATCCAGAGATGCTGGGATTATGCCTTGCAGCTGATTGTTTGACAAATCCCTGACACGGTATACGGAAAATCGTGAGCAACATTCATACGAGCAAATTGCGACATCAACTTCCTCTATCAAATGTAGGAAATGGCAAAGTATGCTATTCAAATTCATGCGATTGTAACGTTCTTACAGGTATTCAAGATTGGAAAGTCGGGAAAGTGGCAACGGAATGGCTCCTGACAAGTGATTCGAATGCAAGTTCCTGCACTCACAACCCTAATTTCATTTGACTAATTTTACGATACAGTATCTTCGTTCGAATTTAAGGTTGTAATACCAAGCAAGTGTCCCAGAAGCAATTTGTACTACATCCATAATATATTTACATCAATCTGAGCAAAGCACTTACAGGACTTTCAAGCTGGAAGCGTTCCCAAACGAATATGGTATTTCTCCAACGAACGCATTAGATGAGAAATTCAAAGCTTGCAGCTCGGGGAAGCGAGTTATATCCAAGGTCAAATTTCCTTCAAGCCATTTTGCAGATAAGTTTCTGCAGTTCCAAGTCGCAAGCAACCGTTCCTCAAATTAGTTCATTATCCAGTCCTAACTCTTGAGCCGCATCTCAGAGAAAAATTTAGAATCGGCACATAGCCCATACTGCACATCTGATCCCAAGTGCTCTCAGTATATCAGAAACACGCAACATAGCCCCTGTAATTATACTTCAGCCTGTGCTGAAAACCATCTTACATGACAACGACGCGCAAACCCTTGGAGCAGGTGATCCCGGTCCATTTACAAGGAGTAGAATGCTCGGGGTCCCAGTCAGACAGACTTCCACGAGTGTCATTTAAACGGCTCCGGAATTCCTGAAGAGCAAGACCTGCACATCAGATGCAGAACTATCCTTCAGTACCCAAACTACAACAGCCGACCAGTATTGAAAACTGTCGCCTCCGAGGGTCTCACACTGCTTCCATCAAGCACTGAGGATGGTCAAAGTGTATGAGCCGAGCAAGCACTACCTTCGTCATTCAGGGCCACAACAAAGGCCGCATGAAGAATCGTCCAGACTATACAGTAAACGGCAAATACCATTGCCGCAATACGACGACTCATCTTCTTCACCACAGTACACTCAAATGCCAATCCAAGAAGAGGAGCAGATAATGTAGCCCTCCTAGGTGCAACACCCGGCCGTGGCGTGTGAGGTCATGATAAAGCTAACAACGCTCAACCTGATCATGTCCACTGTTTCTCAAAAGCGTTGGTTCCCTAAGGAGATGGTTCTGAAGAATGGCCTTCACTGTGAAAAGGCTGAGGGAGACGAGCTCAAGGTCACATATACTAGATTGTCTTCGATGTCAAAGGGGTAACACAGGCATGAACCTGCCGAAAACTTTAGGGAAGTGAAAGTTACTCGAATACAATATCTGTGATGATTTCGGATGTGACACTACTGCCAAGCGATTGGGAGCTCCAGTGTGAGGATCTTCAGCCCGTTTCGAGATAAACACCAGAGAATGGAAAGAGATGCAAGATTTCCGTCGCGTTCTTCGAGTACTTTCGCACATACAATCCTCAGAAGGCAGAAAGTGAGGACGAATCACACGATCCGATTGTGGCTACGATATTCTACACCCAGAGCACCTATGGGTGCTGCAATTGTCACGTCGCGTAGGCTACGTGCAAGATCAATAGCAAGAAAGAAAGAAAAAGGATGAGAGTTTCATTTTAGTGAGTATTCCTAGTGGATAATTGAGAGAAGACGCGACATTCCAGCGAGCCAGCTTCGGTGCGTGTTGTGGCTGTGAGTGCACTCTTGTCTGGACTCTGCACCAGTCATCTTCGTCGGCGTGGCAGAACTACAGTAACTGTCCAAGTTTTACCATCCGGTTCGGATGTTTCCTTCTCTGAGTCGAAGCATCAGATTCTCCCTACATCACGAAACCCAGCTGCGGTCAAAGTAGCTCAACTTCTTGTCCTCCTGTTCACTTCACTAACAAAAACTTTAGCATCAGCGCTAGAGTCTTGGAATGTATCGTTAATTGGGACCTTAGTGAGATGTGGGCTGACAATGGAAGTTGATTTGGCGATTTATCAATAGTCAAAACGAAGTCCGATAACAATCGAGTCAATTACAGGCACCGTAAAAATGGGAGGAGCTGCTGCTGCTGCTGCTGTAGCTGATGGAAATCGAGAGGCGCAGCGAAAGACTAGAAAAATGCGATTCGATAAGATGGCCTTTGGATGGAAATACACGGCAACTGCAAAGCACTTTAAACGTGGCGGACAAGAGTGCGTCCGATTAATGAGATACACAATAACCAGTGGCCAACCAGGACAAGCGAGAGCTTTTGCCAAGTATAGACGATTCGGGAGAAGAGGCTCCGACCTGAGTGGTTGTCTTTTCCGGGCTTACTTGCTAAGACTGCGGCTTTCGCGACGGTCCCGAGGAGGAGCTCTTGTCACGATTGGTCCGTTCGTTCGTCCCTTCCCTCCACCTTTCGTCCGCGTCAGGAATTTTTGGACACAATATGCTGCAACAGCGAGTGAGCTGCTAGATGGGAGAAGATGGCGATGGCGATGGCGGAGCCAGCTCTGACCACGAAGACGAAGGCAAGGGCAGAATCGTTCTCTCTTGAGACTCCGTCGTTGGGGTTTCACCGTTGCCGTGCCGTGCCGTGCCGCACCCTCCCGGCTTGAGATGTGTGTAGTGACTGGTCCAAACTCGGCATGAAACATTCGGCGCAAACTCAGCAGGGAAACATCGGACCAAACTTCGCTTGGAAACAGTGGCCTAATTTAGCAGATAAAATGTTGAAGCAAATTCAATAGGGGTGTCACAGTAGGAGATTAGGAGAATTGGTAGGTGAAAGTTTATTGAAAAATGGAGGAGCCAATTTGGGAGTTGGAGTAGGAGAATTGTATGGAAAAAATTGTTTTGGAAAAAATCATGTGGACCAATGGTTAAATAGTGAATTAATGAGTAGTTGATGTTCATTAGGTATTCCATTACAGTGAAGATAATTTTCTTCAATGGGAATAGATACTTGTTTTTATCACTTTTTTGTTTTATTATATTAAATGTGTTTTTTTACTAAAACTAAAAAAATGAAAAAACAAACAAAGGCAACTTTGGGTGGAGCCTATCACTTTTAGACTCACCTTTTATATCTTTTATTTATTGTTCTTCTAAAAGTATGCTTCATCTTCTATCTACTTGATTTTGCAAATAAGTTCTTAGATTGGACTCATTCTTCATCTATATAAATATAGATGATAATGTCTCATCTTAGCATATATCTAAACTGGGTTGCTTCTCGTTAGACTATTTAATTAGGACTACTTCCAATTGACTTGTCCCAATTAGAGTTGTTCTTTGTATTTATGAAAAAATATTCCATTAACAACTCCAAGTTCAATTCTTTTAATTTTGTCTTGATTTGCTTTTCATTAAAATATAAATTGGGTGGTTTTTTTATCCAAGTTATTATAATTCAATTTTGCAAGACTAGTCTTAGATTGAATTAGTCAATAATTATATTATAATGTACTCATCTAAATAAGCAATAAAAATAGATTACTTTCTTATTGGATTACTCTTCTGTGTATAATAATTAATTGACGTAGTATAATAAGTAGTCTATCAAAGAAATGGAATATATTCATTGACATCTTTAAGAATCAATTGCTTTGCCTTACATAATCTTAACTTGTTTATTCATTTTGTGCTAATAAAGTGACACTTTGGCCCAAATCAATATATTCTTATTGAATAATTTATTAATTTATTTATTATAATTTTATTTTTTAAAAATTATTTATATGAATTTTTATTGTGTTAGAAATTATCTATAATATATTATATTTTTTAATTCCAACAACTTTTTGTTCTAATATCCTTAGTATTTTCTAATTGCACTATATCTTTTCACTTGTAAAACCTTATGATGCTAATTAGATTTAATTCTCTCATTAATTTAAATATATTTTGATTATCCACCTAATTTTTTGTACCTTATTAATATTGGATATTAAACTAATCAAATAATAAATTAGTCAGTAGAATTATTTAGATTAATAATATATATTCTTACAATAGATAACAAAACTTATTATTTAATGGATCTAAGGTCTAATTTTTGATACTTTAGACATATGTAGGTCCAAAATATGGTAGTTTTAAAGGTTCTCTTTAAAATTAGCTTTGATTTGGAAAATGTTTGTTAATCACCTTAAATCATTATTATATAGTGGCTTCTCTTGTCAAATATTGATGTATAAGTACTAATTTAAAATAATTCTCCTTGTGCCAAAGTTGGCAAGTTATAATGAGGATTTACATTGTAGTATTACGTGTTGTCCTATTTGGGAATGCATTGGACACCTAGCTATGGAGGGTGAAGATGAGAATTACAAATACCTAAGAATCTTTAATAGGTTTTGTCCATATAAGAAGAATAAGGTTGAATATCAATATGAGAGTGCTGAAGTTAATACAAAGTGCTTAAAAACACTCTTCTTGATAACTTCATCTACATATAAATCCCAATTACTTTGTTACTTGTCACAATCAAGCACCTAGATTTCTCCTTACAAATCCTAATCTTATTCAATAAATTTCAATAAGCTATAATTTTTAATCTAAATATCAACTTGGTGTGAAACTTTGCATACAAGTGCAAATATAAGTCTTATATAAGTTTAAAAAGTTTCAATCCAACCCAACTTACAAATTGTGAAAAATCAACCAAAACCTACACTAATGTCACTTGGCCATTGGCTTAAAGGTTGATACAGATATCCCAGCAACGAATTCTCTTTCTCCAACCATTAATTTTAGCTAAAAAATAAGTGTGTAGCCTATTCTTCAAGTTTTCTAATATTACACCAAATTTCACCTTGGTTCAACAAATAAATCTTTAGATATTGCAGAAATCCCAAATAACTTTAAACTGCCACTTTCTAGTACCTCTTCATACTAACAATCACGTAAATCTCAATTGCATTATTAGATTATTATGAATTTTTACTCAATCTTAGCATACTTAATTATCCACATTCTACCATATTTTCAACTATAGATGTCACTTCAATTGCACACAATAACTAAAAGTACTAGTCCTAACTTTATTACATAAAAACTCAACCTCTAGTATAAATCTTGACTTTAAATAGTAATTTCTAAGTCCTCCTAAATCTTACAAAAACCAACCTAATATCTCTAGAATAAATTTAAAGCTAACTCTCCAATCCTAGCTGCCAATCTCTAAATGACCTAACTTGCTGCCCTTGGTAGCCGTTTTCATGGCTAGAGGTTTGATTTTGACCCTGTCTCATACATGGTCGACCCCCGGGTATCAATCTAACTTATTCTAAAGATTTTTAAGCTTAATCCTATCTTCAACTTAATCTTAGTATCAACCATATTAACTATTTATCTTTTATATCATATTCTTATTAACTTATGGCTTTTTAAAAGCAATAAAAAAGTTTGTATAACTTAGAAAAAAAATTTAATAACTATTTTTTATCTGTTAGCTATTAAAACAAGAAAATAATCTAAGAAGCTTTCATAAACCTTTTCTTAAGTATCTTAAGTTTCTATTGAACCAAGATAATCAAGTATTAAGTAGAAATTATTCCTATTCATGCTTTTCACTATATAAATGTATTATAACATAATAACATTAAAAAAAATTTACATCAACTATTAATTTGAATTAGATTATATACAATTCAACTTCAATAGAAACTATAAGAATTAAACTTAAAATAAAATAATGAAAGAATAACAAAATAATATTTTAGAAAATAATATATATTTATAATTAATTTAAAAAAATTCATATATAAACATTAATAGCAATAATAGTTTACTATTGTTCTTTGTATTTAATACTATCTCTTCTTTCCTTGTAACTATCAAGTTTGGTGGTTATTATACTACTTCAATTAATTGTTGGTGATTAGCTATCTTTTTGTTAAAAACTACATATTCTCTTGACCTAATCTACTTTAATTCAAACTTTAGGATGTCCAATTCTTACTTGGATTAAATGTTTTCAACCTATCTTCTATTATTTTGATCCTATTGGTTTGGTTCTTGTATGAGTTGGGTATCTTCAACCTATCTTCTATTACCTAAACTCTAATAGCCAAGATTTCCTTATTGAGTCAATTCTTTCAAATTATTTTTAATTAATTAGATCAATTACCAATATTTGAATTTGATCTAGATTTATATCTATTGAAGCGCAATCTTTGGAAGATGCAATTAAACTTCCATTCAAATTGCTGGAAAGGTTGATAGTTTCATATGCCAAATTATCAGTTTTAAGGTTCTTGTTGCTATATCATAGTATATAAATCTTTGATGGCTTGGCACAAATTAGACTACATTTGGAAAAGATATCAATGTCCAATTGATGGCATAGATGACATTCCAAGCTATAGAGAATATATTTTGTATCTATTTATACTTCAAAATTTTGTTAACTTACATGTAATATCAATTAAGGTGAAGACACATTGATAAGTCAATTTTATTAGGAATTCCAAGATAATATAAAGGATCTATTATTGTCTATGTCTAACCCTTAAATTCTTAATGAAGCAATCAATCAACCTATAATTCAATAACTTCTACATCAGCCAATTTTAACAATCATTTGGAAGTAGAAGATATGCAAATTGATGTGGTTTATTTTAAACATCTTTTTAAACAAAAAAGAAAATAACAAAAAGACTATTATATTGTAAAAATATTAGCTATAAGATTGAAAATTGTCTTGAGAAATACTAATGTATCCACTAAATGAAAAGTGTAGCGATATTAATAAATATATTATTAGAAAAAATAGGCATCCAATTACAATAGGAATTGTGCAACTAAATTCTTCTACTCCTTAAGACAAAATATGTCTTGTATTATCACTCAATCTTTCTTATTGCTTCACCATACCAATCTATTTAGACTCTCAAAAATTCAAAATCCTTGCTTTATTAGATTCAAGAGCCTTTGTTTATTTTATTCATTAAGAATTTTTAAAAAATCATAAAATTCTTATGATTAAAAAATTTAAATCCGTCCATATAGGAATTATAGATGGTCAGCCCTTATTGTCTAGAGATATTATTTATAAAACAACTCCATTAGAAATAATAATAAAAAATCATAATAGTTAAGTTATATTTAATATCATCAAGTTTTTGTCTAATCCAATCATATTAAGACTTTCTTGGCTTGAAAGGCATAACTCATACATAGATTGCATATTTCGTAAAATAGTATTTTTTACAAAAGAAATTATTTATATAAAATCTATTATAGGATCTCATAAACCTCATAAATTTAAAGATATAAATTTTTTAATTATTAATAGAAGAATATTTATAAAGATAGCAAAAGAAGACTCTTCTTTTACTATTTATATAACTCCAATATCTAAAGTAATGACTATATTGATAACCATTCTAAAGTATTTGAAGGATTTTAAAAATATATTTAAAAAGAGAATATAAACACCTTATCAAAGCATTATTCATATGATTGTGCTATTGATCTTCAAGACAAGGTACAATCACATTTGATCACATTTATAATTTATCACAAAATGACCTTGTTATATTAAGAGAGTATATTGACAAGAATCTAATAAAAAACCTTATACAATATTCAAAGTTTCCTACTAATGCTCCTATACTTCTTACTATAAAGAAAAATAGATCCTTACAAATATGTATTGACTACCATGGCCTTAACAAGGTGGCAATAAAAAATTGCTATTCATTACTATTAATATTTGGACTTATCAATTAATTAGAATAAAAATAGATTTATATAAAAATAGATCTTCAAAAAACCTATAATTTGATATGTAATAAAATAAAAATAAAAATAGAAGACTATATTTCAAACAAGGTATAAATATTTTAAATATAATATTATACCATTTAAACTCACTAATGTTCTAAAAATCTTCCATAAAGAATATATATTGTGAATTCTTTGATAATGTTATTATTTACTATTTGAATAATATCTTAATTTATTCAAAAATACAAAAAGAATATAAGTGATATATTTGCCCTATCTTCTAAAAACTTTGAGATATTGGATTATATGCTAAGTTTAAAAAATGTGTATTTTATAAACCACAAGTAGAATTTCTTGATTATATTATTTTCAACAAAGATTTATTGATGGATCCAAAGAAGATCAAGGCCATTAGTGATTGAGCAATTCCAAAATTGATAAGTGATGTTTATTACATTCTTAGATTTATAAACTTTTATAAGATTTTTATTTTAAAAAACATTCAAATAAAAACTTTATATTAGGGATATATACTTTGGAGGTTCACATAACCTTTTAGAACATTCTAGAGCTTCATGAGGTAGCAAAAGTTGATTAAAAAGCTTCCTATTTGATGAAAGTAGCTTGAGAAGCTTCCTAGCTAGTAGAAGGAGCTCGAGAAGCTTCCAAGTTGATAGAAAGAGCTCAAGAAGCTTTCCAGTTGGTAGAAGCTACTCAAGAAGCTTTCCAGTTGGTAGAAGCTACTCAAGAAGCTTCTTAATTTGATAGAAGCTACTCAAAAAGCGTCATAGATAGGAATATATATTAGAGTTGAGATTGAAGAGTTCTTCAGTCTCAATAACACATCTCTTGAAATTCTAGTTCATCTTTCTTGGTGTTATTCATGTATTCATTTGGTTAATTTAAGTTCTTGTTAGTTTCTTCTTAAAACCTTATCCTAATTCAAGCTTTTTATTTTGTATTCTTATATTCTTGATAGTTTGTCAAGACTACCTTATTTTCAATATCAAAGTTGGATCTTTCTTGTTAAAGAGCGGATTATCCCTCTACTTGAAGGTATACCAATACTTTAGATGTTGCGGATTATTTTCTTTTAAAGTGATATTTTTTTCATCACAATATTGGAGCTTTGTCCTTCTTGTGAGAGAGTAAATTACTTGTCTCCTTGAAGATCTTAAAGCATTTTAGAGGTTGCAGATTATCCTCTTCTAAACTAATATTGTCTTCTTATAGATTCATTTTTTTTCTTCTCTTAGAATGATTGGAGGTCAAGACATTAATATGATTGAATCTTCCGAGTCCAAGTTAAATGCCATTATAAGTGCTCTTAATATTTTATCTATTAGGACTATAGAGATTGAAGGGGTTGTTATAAAACTTCATAATGATGCAATATTTGGAGTACTATAATTTAGACTGTATCCACCTCTAACTTTTGTGCTTGAGGATGTATTACCACCTATGCTATGTTAAAAAAATCTACCTATTTAATAATATAAAGAGTCTTGAATTAATCTTTTGAAAAAATATGATGATACGCGTTCAAATTTTTGAGGGTTTGTCAATCAAATTTAATTAATAATGATCCTACAACTTGATACTTATTTGACAGAAGAATCACAAGTTGGATTGGTTAATACCTTGCTTACGGGACAAGCATTATCATGGTTTGTTCTTTTATTTGAAAAGATATCACCAATTTTAAGCAACTTTGAAGTTTTCATCGAAGCATTTGGAGAACATGACAAGGCACATTGAGCAACAACTAAGATCTAAGCATTGTGTCAAGAGACGTGCTCTGCATCAGTCTATGCATCCGATTTTAGATAATTAATATGCAACATTAATTGGGACAAAAAAAGTCCTAATGAGTTAATTCTATTAGAGACTAAGAGATGATGTAAAAGATTTGTTATTATCACTTTTGGATCCACAATCGCTCAATAAAGCCATTAGCCAAGTCATAAAATAAGATAATTAATTATTTTAACATTATCAAAATCAATATTCATGGACTTTAGCAAGACAACACACAATTTGAGATATTCCTCGTACATTGACAAGCATTCTAAATTCACATTCAAAAATAAAAGATATCCAACTTGATGCAATATGTTTTAAATCTCTTAGTCCACAAGAAAAAAAATGTTGAATGGAAGAAGGTCTATACCTGTACTATGGCGAGGAAGGCTATAATATTGGGAATTATCCAAAGAAATAAAATTGACACATTACCAAAATTAGGAGTATAATTGTTCAAAAAAACAATGATATTCAACTATAGTAGAAATTGTGCGGCTGGACAATCTAATATTATAAAATTATTTAGATTCTTCTCTTTGTGCTCAACATACTCATTATTTTATAATTTTTTTGTATTTTGGCGCTCAAAAGCTTCAGATAATTGTCTTGTTGGATTTAAAGGCATCTGCTTACTTTATTGATGATGCATTCACTAAATTTCATAAAATTCTTCTAGTATGGAAATCCAAACCTATTCATGTAGAAGTAATAGATGGATGATCTTTATCCTCTGATAGTGTCATCTATAAAATCATGCCTATAGAAGTGTCGTTCAAAAATCATAGAAGCTAAATTGTATTTAATGTTATTAGAATTCCTTCAAATCTTCTTATTCTCAAATTGTTTGGTTTGAAAAGTACAATCCATTTATAGATTAGTAGTCATAAAGAGTAACATTTCCAATAAAAATCTCTGTAATTTTTGTTATAAAAAACCATAAATTAGTAAGCCTTTATTTGTTGAAGCAACGACTTGTATAAAATTGGCTAAAGAAGATACGTCATTTTTTATTTATACAACTCCAATTAAAAAAAATATGACTTCATCGGTATGTATTGTAGAGTAATATAGCAAATTTTAAGATATTTTTTAAAAGAAGAATGCTAATATATTGCCGGAGCACCGACCATATGATTGTGTTATAGATCTTCAGAAAGGAACACAACCACCTTTTGGCCCTATCTATAATCATTCTCAAAATGAGCTTTCGGTATTGAAAGTTTATATTAATAAAAATCTTACAAAGAACTTCATTAAGCATTCAAAGTCTCCAATAAGTACATCTATACTTTTTGTGAAGAAGAAGGATAGTTCCTTGCACATGTGCATTGATTATTGGAGATTGAATAAGATAACGATGAAGAATCGTTATCCACTACCATTAATCTCAAGACTTTTGGAACAACTCGGCTAAGTCAAGATCTATACTAAAATAGATCTTCATGGAGCATACAACCTGGTACGGATCAAGAAGAGAGATGAATGGAAGATTATATTTTGGACAAGATATGGATATTTTGAATATAATATCATATCCTTTGAATTAATAAATATATCCACTATCTTTCAATATTTAATAAATGACATCTTTCAAGAATACTTAAATAAGTTTGTAGTAGTCTATTTTGATGACATCTTAATCTATTCAAAAACTCTAGAAGAATATGAAGAGCATATCAAATTGATATTACAAAAGCTGCAAGATGCAGGTTTGTATGCCAAACCAAAAAAATGTATATTTTATCAACCAAAGATGGAATTTTTGGAATACATTATATCTACTAAAGGCTTAACAATGGATTCTAAGAAAGTAGAGGTAGTTATATAATGAACCATTCTACAGACTATGAGAGACGTACAATATTTTCTTGGATTTTTTAACTTCTATCGGATCAAAATCAAAAATTACTTTCAAGTTGCCGTCCTTCTTATTTGACTGACATGTAAGGACAAGTTAGAATGGAGGCTTCAAGTAAAAAAGGCATTCCAAGACCTCAAGATGGCATTTATTATAGCCTCAATATTCATACATTCAGACTTTACAAGGGCATTCTATATGGAGATTGATGCTTTGGATTTTGCACTAAAGACCATACTTTCACAAATGGGTATAGACAATAAACTCCATCTTGTTGCATTTTATTCTCAAATATTTTTTGTTGCTAAAATTACTTATGAAATCTATAATAAAGAGCTTCTTGCTATTATGGATTCTTTTTAAGAATAGCATCATTTTTTTGGAGGAACAATGCATCTTGTAATTATATATATAGATCACAAGAACTTAGAATATTTTATATCAGCTCGGATTCTTAATCATCGCTAAGCTTATTGAAATATGTTGCTATTTTGATTTAACTTTGTTATTACTTATGAATCTCGGAAGTAATAAAGATTATCTGATGCTCTATCGATGAGATCATGTCTTATACTAAGGATAGGAAAAGTAATGTTTGATCAATGATATACAACTTTGTTGAAATCGGAATAATTTTGTTTTTATGCTACTATTATATTAGCGCCTATTAATTCTAGTTTTCTCAATGAAATATATGTTACAACTACTAATAATGCTTTGGCCTTTGATGTTAAGCATCACTTGAAAGAAAATGTTAATAAGTTCAAACTTGAAAAAGACTTTCTATACTTTGAAGAATATTTGTATATCCCAAAAGGACCAACACGATTGAATATTTTTCAATCTCACTGTGATTTTCCAACTGCGGGTCATTTTGAATTAAACAAGACCCTGAAACTTATTTTCCAAGATTTTTGGTGGCCTCAAATATAAAAGGCAGTAAAAGACTTTGTACTTTCTTGCGACATTTGTTAAGGGTCCAAAAATCCTTGACATTGCTTTTATGGACTCTTGCAATCCTTCCCTATTTCAAGATGGTCATGGTCTTCCATCTTAATGGATTTCATCACAAATCTACTACCATCCAATTCATTGGATAGTATCTTTGTAGTGATTGATTGACTTACAAAAATTATTTATTTCATTCTTTGCAAGAAGACTATGTCCAGTGAAGAAACGGTAAGGCTCTTTCTTCATAATGTAAATCAAGAAAGAGCCTTGTTATTTAGATGGTCTATTAGATAATATTGTATCCGATTGAGGATCTCAATTCATATCTAAGTTTTAAAAATGTCTTTTTGAAATATTGAAGGTGGATGTTAAATTTTCTTCAACTTTCCATCCTCAAATTAATGACCAAATAGAATAAGTTAATCAAGTTTTAGAGTAGTATTTATGATGCAACATTAACTATCAACAAGAAAATTGGATCTTGTATTTATCATTAATGGAATTTACATATAATAATATTGTTCATGCCTCAATTCAGCAAATACCATTTTATTCCAATTATAGATATCATCTGAAGCTTGATCTATAGAATACACTAAAGAACAACAATCCAGCGGCTGAAGGATTTGCAAAGCATCTATCACAACAGCGAACAACCTTAAAGCTTTAATTACAAGTAATTCAAGATGCTTATACGACTTCTATAGATAAATTCAAAAATCAATTGTCTATTTTTTATATTAGAGATAAAATATGGTTTTTTCAACAAAACATCAAGACTAAGTGGCCATATAATAAGTTAGATTATTAGAAATTAGAACCATTTCTATCCAAAAGAAAATTAATCTAGTGGCACATTGCTTGGAATTATTATCTTTTATAAAGATATATCAAATTTTTTATATCTCTTTTTTAGAATCTTATAGAAAGTCACATATTTTGAAAAGAGTATAACAATCGCCCCCTAATATTGAAATTGAAGACTATGAAGAATACAAGATTGAAAAGGTATTTGATTCACGATAAAGGTGGAGCAAATTAGAATATCTTATTCACTAGCAGGGCTATAATATTAATGAGCGCATATGAGAATCGGCCAAAAATCTTATCAATGTACCTCAAAAGTTACAAGAATTTTATCAATTCTATCCCCACAAATCCAAATATATTCAATAATAATTTCTTAGTGAAGATTGGATTGAAGGAATATTCATAAGAGGAGGAGAGTTAAACTAAAGCCTTTATTAGTATGTAGTCATCTGTTCCAAGATAGAATAGAGTAGTAGAAGTAAATTAGTCACCATGTCAAATCTTCAAACATTGAGGGAACAAGACTCAAAAGATTCACTTGCTAGGTAAGCTTTAAATAAATTAGTACAATTTTCACAGCCTTCAATTGAGCAAAAATAGGAAGATATATTTCAGCACCAAATACAACCTCAATTGGAGCCATTATGAGCAAGATCCAACCATGTAAGTCTCCATTCTAATATTCAAACTTTAATGATATTTCTTGAGCTTAGAAAGATGAATCCTTTTAAGCTTGAGATCTTGTTTGGAGGATGTTTTGAAGGCCACAATGAAGATTACATCCTTAGATGGGATATTAGCTCAAGGCCATAGGCAATTTTTTCAAGGACCAGTGGAATCTATTGCCCAAGAATGGAGAACAGAATATACAGCTTCACTAGTACAACATATTCTTGATTTTTTATATATGTAGAAAGATCGAGCTCCTCTTGGAATTCGTTGTTAGAGAAGGTGATGTTAGGAACATACACTTTAGAGGTTCACAGAACCTTTTAAAACATTCTAGAAGCTTTTTGAGTTAGAGAAAGTTGGTTGAGAAGCTTCCTAGTTGGTGAAAGTAGCTCAAGAAGTTTTCTAGTTAGTGGAAGGAATTCAAAAAGCTTCCCAATTGGCAAAAGCTATTCAAGAAGCTTCTTAGTTTGATGGATACTTGTCAAAAAGTATCCTAGACATGAGTATATATAAGAGTTGAGACTGAAGAGTTCTTCAATTTCAATAATGGATCTCTTGGAGTTGTAGCTCACCTTCTTTGATATTGTTTGTATACTCATTTGTTTAATTTAAGTTCTTATTGATTTTTTCTTAAAACCTTATTTTGATTCAAGTCTCTTGCTTTGTATTCTTATATCCTTGACAGCTATACTATTAGTGATTGTACATGGGAACCAACTCATAATTTAGTCAATACTCTTTGAAAGGTACAAGAATTTCATTGATAAGATCCTTCCAAACCTAAAGCGACAATATATGTCTAATAATGTTGTCATATCATCTAAACTAGGAAATTTGAATACAACACTTTTTAAAATTTTAAAATTTTTTATAGAAAGAAAAAAAATAATTATAAAAGTTTTGAAATTAGTTCCTATATATAATATAAATAATATATCTAGTGCCATCTTATTCCACCTAAAATTTATAATTTATTTTTATTTAGTATATTAGCCATAGATAATCAAACAATGATATCTTATAAGTAAGGCCATCTCAACCAAATAGTTCATACTGTCTATCCCAAGAGAAAAAATTACTTGAGCCACAAAGGCATTAAAAAATATCTAATAGTTGATTAATGATAAGTTTTATTAAAACCAAATATATCCATGAAGATTATTTAAAAGTTATATTTGAAAGAAATTGTTGTATTATAACATGGCTATAGTATGAAAGAACAAAAGAAGATATATATTATAGAGGAGCTTAATTAAAGACTTAGTAACAAAATTATTTTAAAAAATATAAATAAAAAATAAAGAGGTAATAAAAATATTTAATGTTAATATTGTTTTTTTATTAAAAAGACTTTTACTTATCTTATAGGACCATAATTATGAAAAAATAAGATAGATTAATAAAAATAATACTATATGCATCTTTAAATTGAAAAAAATGATAGTTTTCAAAAATAATTATTTAACAAAATCTTGGATTGATATTGAATGTCGTATTATATATCATCTTATTTGAGAGTGCACTAGGCACTTGGCTATAGAAGATACACCTATATATTGTAATTAACCAAGAACCTAAAAATCTTAATATAATCCTAAATAAATTCTTATCAAACTTTAATCAAATCTTAAGTAAATTCTAATCAAATTCTAATACAATTATAAATCAAATCTTAAGCCAAATCCTAATCAAATTTTAGTTCAAATCATAAGTCAAATCTTAAATCAAATCCTAAATCAAATCCTAAGTCAAAACTTAGTCAAATTCTAAATCAAATCTTAAATCAAATCCTAATGAAATTCTAATGAAAACCTAATATTTTAATAAAATCATAATTAAATTCAATAGCAAATTTAAAATCCAAATAATTATTAAATTAACCATTGATCTTTATTCAAAAATTTTAGACTTTTTTATATATTAATTAAAAATAAGCATATAAAATTTGAAAAAAATTGAACTTATCAATTGGAAGAAAAAACTCCTAATCGTCTCAGGTATTGATTACCTTCCTTCTCTAATCTTAGTATTGAGCTTCCAATATCAATATTTTCTTTTTTTACTATTTATATATATTTTAAAATTTTACAAAAATGCTAAGAATTAAATTAACTACCAACTCAAAAAAAAATCATTCTAATCTAATTAGGAGATTGCTCAAAATCATAAAAACCCTCATTAATTCTTAAAATCCAATTTTTGAGATCCTAGCTTATTTAAACTCCAATAACCTTTGACCTAAATATTGAATTAAGTTCAAATTTATAATAAACATTAAACACAATTATATTCACAAATCTACAAATTTTTATCTATAGATCAGCTACAAAACTCTCAATATGCTTAAAAATACAAATCTATTTTATTTTTCATAAAAATATAAAATATAAAAGCCCTTTTTATAAAAATATAGCACTAACACTAGATATTTTTATTACTTTTTTTTTTTTTTTTTTTTTTTTTTTTTAATGTATATTTTTTAAAGTAATTTTTTTACTTAGTCTTTAATTAAGCTTCTTTATGATATATATCTTCTTTTTCTCTTTCATTCTATAGCCATGTTACAATACAACATTGAAAAAGATAGATTATGAATTAAGGTCAAAACCAAATCCCAAGGTACAAAACCATGCACCTACAGCAAAGAGAGGGTTCTTTTGTTGATTAGAGAGTAAGATTAGATAGCAAACTTGATAGTATTTCTTTGAATATTTGTTTCAAGTTTTTTAAGTTTGTAATGACTTTGTGAGAGCTATATAAAATTTGGATTCTATTTGAATGATTTTGATTGTTGAGAAATAATGTAGATTCACATTTTGAAAAAATTTGTGAATTTTGTAGCAAATCTATAAGTGAATATTTGTGAATTTATAAATATAGTTGTGTTGAATGTGTATTGTAAATTATACCTTAATTGGACAATTAGATCAAAGGTTATTAGAATTTAAGAGGAATTGAATCTCAAAAATTGGATTTTAAAGGTTAGTGAGGATTTTTGTGATTTTAAATAATCTGCCAATTAGATTGAAATGGTTCTTTTTTGAGCTAGTAGTTAATTTAGCTTTCAATATTTTTATAAAATTTTAGAATATATGAACAATGCAAAAAGGAGCTATTGACGTTGGAAGATTGATATCAAGGTTGGAGTAGGATGACAACCAATATCCAAGTAGATTAGAAGCTTTTTCTTCCAATCAATAAATTAAAATCCCTTCAAATTTTATTTACTTGTTTTCAACTAGCAAATTAAGAAGTAATCAAATTTTGAATGAAGATCAATGATTAGTTTAATAATTATTAGAATTTTAAAATTACTTTAGAATTTCATTAAGATTGGTTATGATTTGATTAGGATTTATTTAGGATTGTATTAAGATCTTTTTAGGATTGGCTAGGATTTGGTTAGGATTTTTTGAAAATATTTTTATGATTTCTTTATGATTTTTTTAGGATATCTTTAGAATTTCTTTAATATTTCTTTAATATTTCTTTATGATTTTATTAGGATTTTTTTAGGATTTCTTTATGATTCTTTTAGAATTTCTTTAAAATTAATTTAGAATTTGATTTATATTATTAAAGATTCCATTGGGATTTATTTAGAATTTTATTAGGATTATTAGGTTCTTAGTTAGTTGCAAAATATAAATTTATCTTTTACAACTGAATATCTGGTACATTTTCAAACAAAACAACATATAATATAATAATATTTTTATAATAAAGATACAAAAGTGCAAGCTTAGTTCTAAGTAGAAGGTATTAGTTATTAGTTATAAGGACTAATGAGACTTTTAATTCAAAAAAGACAAATAGAACATATTGTAGAAACTATGAGATACATCTTTGATTATTTTTTTAAAAAACAATATTGACTTTATCACTCTTTGAGGAACTTAGAATTAGAGGAAGAGGTGATATCACAAACATCTATTTAGAAAAGATTTTAGAAGATTTTAGAAGATTTTTAAATATTTTTTATAGTTCTAGAAGGTTCTTAAGGTTTCTTTGCATGAAAACAACAAAGAAGGTAATCAAGAAGCATTCTAGATGACTTGAAGGCAAAGTCTTCTACAAGAAGCTACTTGGAAGCTTCCTAATTTCTAGTATATATAAGTATTAAGGCTAAGGGGCTTCTTAGTCTTAACAATACATGTCTTATAGTCTAATTTGGATCTTCTAATCTTATTTTTGTCTTATATTGCATTGCCTTGCGATAAGATTCATATATTTTATTATTTTATTATAATCTTGTATAGTTTTTTGATCTTATATGTAATAGGTAGATTGGATATTTTTAACTTACTTTGGACCTTTTTGGTCAATAGTCTACTTATTATCCAAATCCTAATTTGGCCTAACTTGGATGTCTAATTCTAAGGTAAATTAAATATTCCTTCAAAACTATATACACAAAAAAAAGGAGGAGTATAAAGATATCATGGCAAAATAATGCAATAAGAGAATTCTATAATAGAAGATATATTAAAAAGAAAAGCAATTATTTGAAATTAAAAAAGATATTTTAAAGGTGCTAAAATATAAAATAGACAAAAATAAGTTTAAAAAATTAGAATCGAAAGTGAGGTTATTAATAAAAAATTTAAACAATATAGTCATTAGATACAATCAAATAACATAGCATAAAATAAAACAAAAACCAAAGCAAGGAGCAAAAGGTGATTGTAGAAAAAATACCATTACCACAATTAAAAATGAAAAAATAAGCATGATGCCAAAAATTTGATCAACACTTAGAACCAAAGCAATAGAAAAGAAGGATAAATAAGAATTGAAAAGAATTAAAGACATAAGTGATGTAATAGTGGATTTTGAAAAAAATTATTAATCACCAAAAATATTATAAGTAAAGGAGAATCAAGACCAAAATGCAATAACAAAAGATCAAAGATATAGCAATTAAAAAGTACAATGAGTGTTATCTAAGACAATAATAGAATGCAACAAAGAAATTTACAAGTTCAAACTATGATAATACAAAGAAAAATTAGCAAAGAGTGAAATTGGACCAATAATAGGCAAATAAAAGTAAATTGTATAACAATAAAAAAAAATCTAGATAAGAACATTTGTTGAAAAAAATATTAGTAAGTAATTCTAATGGTGGTGAATATAGAGACATAATTGATAGTATATAGTATAGGCTAAGAAATGGTGTATAATCTAAAATACAAAGAGAGCCAAGATGTTTTTTAAAAAAAAATCAATAAGAGAAGATAAATAAATAAATAAATAAGAAATAAAATTAGGAAAAAAAAACAAAAAAACAAACAAACAAACAAACAATTGTATGTACATTATAACTTGAGATGAGTATAGCTACAAGATAAATAAGAATATAGAGCAAAGTTGCATAACATATTAAATGCATAGCATTCAAACAACAATAAGTTTTTTATTATATATTTTAAAAATAAAATTTTGTTCAACATAAAAGATTTAAAACTTTAATCCAAAAAATAATAATAATTATAAAATTCCAAGCCTAACTTCTAAACTTTACTATAAGATGGTATTTCAGTAAAAGTATTCTTTTTGGATTTCATGTAGATTAATATAAAATTAGGCTAAGAAATTATATATAAGAATTTCAAGTATTAAATAAATTTTAATATCTTTGATATATATATATATATATATATATATATATATATATATATATATATATATATATATATATATATCTTAAAGAGCCAAAATATGATTTTAATAAATAGAACATTATCAAATTTCTACAATTTTATATATTTGAAAATAAAATATATTAAATCTTTCAAACTAAAAAACTTCTATCATTGAATTGAAAGATATTTTTGAGTTTTATAAAAAGAATCAAAGAATTATTAGATAAAAATAATGTAAGTATATAAAATAAGTTTGAAAAACTCTATAGAAGAGAGTTTAATAAGAATATTTATAGAATTATCAAAGAATTATTTTTGGATAAAATTAAATAATAGCAAGAAATACAATTATTTTTGCATGAATATTTTAATGAATTTAAGAAGATATTTATGTCACTTTTATTTTTAAAAAGGCTTTTTTTGTTACTAAGAAGACTAAATTAATTTTATAAGCTAATAATGATGTATTAAAAGTCTAATTTTTTTCTTTTAGCAAATAAAACAACAAATAGTGGATTCAATAATAACTAAAAGAAAGTCAAAGATTTGATGATTCTTATATTAATGCAGCAATATGTAAGGGTTAGAGCAATAGCTATTTAATTTGAACTATTACCTAGAAGAGCTCTAAATATCACGGACGTACTTTAAGCCATTATTAGAATTTTTTGTAGTCTTCTAGAACCTTCTATAGTTTTTTAGAATCTTCTAAAATCTTCTAGAATCTTCTTTAGTCTTTGAAAATCTTCTAAAATCTTCTTCAAGCTTCTAGAATATTCTAAGATATTCTTAGGATCCTTTAGAATCTTCTTCAACCTTCCAAGATCTCCCATAGACTTTTTAGAGTCTTCTAAAATCTTCCTCAAGCTTCTAAAATATTCTAAGATATTTTTAGAAGATCCAATAGAACATAAGGCCTCATAGTATAAATAAGAGGCAAGACTAAGGAGCACCTCAGTCTTGCCAATACAAGTCTTGGAGCAATCCAGAGTGTTGCCTTGTTTTTGATATTAATCTAGTTTCTTATTCTTGATCTAGTTCGTATTCCTATCCATCCAGTTCTTTGTTTTTGAAGTTATTCTGGTTTTGATTTCTTCTCTTTGGTTCTTGGCTAACCTGCTATCTTGCATCCTTGATAGTTTGGTAAGAGTGACTTACATAATCATATCAGAGCTTAGATCTCTTGATAGAGAGTGGATTATCCCTCTTCAAGATACTATTGCGTTTTAGAGGAGTGCGGATTACCCTCCTTCTAGATTGATATGCTTACTTGTTATAGTTGATTTTTTTTTGGAAAGAGTGGATTATCCCTTTCTTAAGTTATATCACTACATTTTAGAGGTTGCAGATTATCCTCCTTTAAACTAACTGTCTAAAAATATTCTTTTTAGTATAGAAAATATTAACGGCTTATCGATTTTTTTCTTTTTAAGATAGAAATAGATCAGGTTAATAGACGTGCATCCTCACAAATAGAGAATAGAGTGGCAAAACTTGCACATCTTCAAGCCCTATTGGATACGATACTAGAAGGAATGGCATTCTTTTGCAATTAAAAAAAAGAATTGCAAATAGAGCAAGTATTTGAAGAAACTAAGCGAGAGATTTATAACTTGCAACAAGAGATTATTCAATTAAGAGTAATAGGCGGTAGATAAGCTATGCACACAACTTTTTTAGAAGTTCCAAAGGTTGTTATAAAAGAGCCAAAAGCTAGTATGTCTGATAAGTTTAATGGAATAAGATCCAACTTTCAAGGATTTGTACAACAAATGCGACTTTATTTATGACTATATCCTTCTCGTTATCCAGATGGATTCATTCAAGTCACTTTTGTCGGTATCTTTTTATGAAGAAGTGCTCAATCATGATTTGCGTCATTATTGAAAAAGAATTCTCTAATCCTATATAATTTAGAAGCTTTTATAGAAAGATTTACTGCTGCATTTGGAGACAGTGATCAAGAGAGGGTGGCAGAGAGGAAGATCCAAAATCTATGACAAGAACAATGTTCAATTACAATTTATGCCGCAGAATTTCAACAACTTACTTGTGATCTTGATTGGAATGATAAGGCTTTTATGACTCGATTTCGTTATGGCTTAAAGAATGATGTAAAGAGTTTATTAATTATGATGCCAAGAGTTGAAAGCTTAGAGGAACTCATAGCTTAAGCTATTACTTGTGACAATTGCCTATTTGAACTACGACAAGAAAGGCAATCAATTTTCAACAATACTTATCAAGGTACGATTGCTATATCTTCAAGAATATTGGAAAAGCCATTAACATATCCTGAACCTATGCAGATTGATGCGACTCAATTCAAGCCATTAACACCAGCAAAAAAGATTAGATGTCAATAAGAAAATTTATACCTATATTATAGAAGACCCAATCACAAGGCAGCAAATTATCTAAATAAGTCTAGAAAATTCAAGGCACAAGGTATAATATCTGAATTAGAAAGGTTGGAAAACGAAGACGTCCAGCCACAGTAGAGACCTTACGGTTGAACACCCCCAAATCTAATGCACCAAAAAAATGTCTCTTTTTACCTGCAGATCCAACATCTTGTTTTATAGTTCTTGTATATATAAGAACCTTGAAACAAGAAATTTTTGTTAAAATCTTTTTAGATATTGGAGCCTCAGCATGCTTTATGGATAAGGATTTTATAACCAAGTACAATCTATTATTTGTAAAGAAGATCCATCCTACATCCATTGAAGTCATTAATGGATGAAACCTTATATCAGGAGATGTTGTCGAAGAAATCCAACCGTTGGAAGTGACACTAAGAGATCAAGTATCACAAATTATTTTCAACATCATTAGATGTCCGAAAAATCCTATTGTCATTGGACTTCCTTGGTTTGAGCTATATAATCTTGATATTGATTGGAGTACGCGGAAGATTTCTTCAAGATCCACACATCAAAAGAAGAAACAAGGTATTGCTCTATTCTTTAAAGCTAAAGCATTTATACAAGCAATAAAAAAAAAAGATGCATTTGCATTGTATGCTATTCCAATGAAAGAGCCAACAGAGCAACTGAAGTAGAAAATTCCTAATGAATATCACAACCTGAAAGACGTATTTGAAAAGAAAAAAGCAGACATATTATCCGAACATCATCCTTATGATTGTGCAATCAAATTATAAGATGGAGCTCAACCTCTATTTGATCCAATTTATAATCTATCACAAATGAAGCTTATAGCCTTGTAAGAATATATTGATGAAAATTCGGCTAAGAATTTTATTCGACATTCAAAATTGCCTACAAGAGCTCCTATATTATTTGTGAAAAAGAAAGATGGTTCCTTATGTATGTGTATTGACTATCAAGGTCTGAAGAAGATAACTATAAAAAATCGCTATCCATTACCATTAATCTCAAGATTATTGGAACAATTAGGACAAGCAAAGATTTTTACAAAGATTGATTTGAGAGGTGCCTACAACTTAGTCAAGATTAAAGAAGGAGAATAATGGAAGACAGCATTCTGCACAAGGTATGGACATTTTGAGTACAATGTTATGCCTTTTAAACTTGCAAATGCATATCTTACAAGAATACTTAGATGTCATTCATCATATCTTATGAGAATATTTAGATGACTTTGTAGTCATCTACTTAGACGATATCTTGATCTTTTCTAAGAATGAGAAAGAATATGAATATCATGTACGGAAGATATTAGAGAAACTACGAGAATGTGTCACGGACACAAATTATAGACTTGAAGTTTAAACAAGAAGTTCAAGAATAATTGGCAGGAACTGGATTAATATCACGGACACAGAATATAAATTTGAAGTCTAAATAAGAAGTTCAAGAAGAACTAGCAGGAACTGGATTAATTAGATGAGTACAAAAACAAAACCAGAGAGGTGAGCTAGAGCTCCAAGAGATGTGTTGTCGAGAGTGAAGAACTCTTCAGCCTTGACTCCAATATATACTCCTACCTAGGAAGCTTCTCAAGCAGTTTCCTTCAACTAGGGAGCTTCTCAAGCAACTTCTACTAATTAGAAAGATATTAGAAGGCTCTGGAAGATTCTAGAGAGTTCTAAGAAACTTTTAGAATATTCTAGAAGATTTTAACAAGTATGTCCTTGACACTAGGAAGATATTAGAAGGCTCTGGAAGATTCTAGAGAGTTCTAAAAAACTTCTAGAATGTTCTAGAAGGTTCTAACAAGTATGTCCTTGACATCACCTCCTCTTCTAGCTTCGAGGTCTCTGAGAAGCCATTTGAGATGTATACTCATAAACGTAGGAAATCAAAAATTTGTCGCATAGTCTCTACAATATACTCCAGCTGTCGTTCATGAGGCAGATGATTCATGGGTCCTTGTAGCCACCGATAATGACCAATACCTTCTACTTGAGACCATGCTTGAACTTCTGTATCTTCATTGTGGAAACGACCTGAAAATATCGCTTCGCTGCTACTTGCATGAGTTGGTTCAACTTCAAAGACAATTACAAGTGACTTGCTGCTTGGTATTCTTCGACATCTTCTTGGCTCTTCTAATTCTTTGTCTCGACATCGACATCTTGAGCTACTCGGTTGAGATGGTACCACTAGTACAGTATCTACATTCTCACTAGCCATATCTAAATACACCTTGATATTAGATATCTTGATAGTATGAAATACAATGAGTTATGTTTTGATGAGACCTGGATTCTTTTTCTATTCATTTCTCCAGAGAAGGCTTCATCTTCACGCTTTATTAATGACCAGCTTTTGATTTATTAGGATATCGTCGATGGAATTCTCATACCTTTTGAGATGCATTGGCAAGATTTTTGGTCGGTTCCCATGTTCTTTCATTAATATCGTAGCCGTTCCAATGCACAAAGTACTCTAATTTATTCCATCTTTGTCGTGAATCTAGTATCCTTTCCACCTCATATTCTTCATTGTTTTCAATTTCTATACTAGGTGGCGGACATTGCACTCTTCTAAGAAAAGACAATTCTCGATAAGGCTCTAACAGAAAAATATGAAAGACAGGGTGTATTTTCATAGTAGTTGGTAACTCTAAGCGATACGCTACATGATTGATTTACTTCTGGATAACAAATGGTCCCAATCTCCGGTAGTCCAACTTATCACATGGCCGCTTGGTCTTGATATTCCGTCGAAGCAACCATATTTTATCTCCAATCTTGAAATTAGATGCCTGATTCCGAAATTTATCCGCGGATGCTTTGTAAGACTCTTGGGCAATTTGCAATTGAAGCTTCAATGTGGTTTGAAGCTCCGATAGCTGCTGCACCAATCCTTCAACTGTTGGATTGTTATTTGCTAACGGACTCAATAGATCAAGCTTCGGATGGTACCCATAGTTGGAAAAGAATGGTGTTTTTTGAGTCAACCCATGAAGGGTGTTGTTATATGCAAACTCGGCTAGCGGTAGATATGCAGTCCAATCATCTTGCTGATAGTTGATGCTGCATCGTAAATACTGTTCCAAAACTTGATTCACCCGTTTCGTTTGGCCGTCAGTTTGAAGATGGAATGTCGAAGAAAGCTTGATGTCCACCTTCAATATTTTAAAAAAAGATCTCCAAAACTTTGATACAAATTGGATTCCTCAATCCGACACGATATCATCTGGTAGACCATGATATTGATACACATTATCAAGAAAGAGCCTTGCTGTATCTTTGCTTGACGATGTCTTCTTGCAAGGAATAAAATGTGCCATCTTTGTAAGTCGATCCACCACAACAAAGATGTTGTCAAATGAATTTGATGGCGGCAGACTTGTAATAAAGTCCATGAAAATTGAAGACCATGGATGACACGAAATGGGCAATGGCTGTAGAAGTCCATAAGGGCGATGTCGAGGGTTCTTGGATCTTGAACAAATGTCACAAGAGAGGACAAAATCCTTCACATCCTTCCACATTTGAGGCCACCAGAAATCTCGAGAAATGAGTTCCAAGGTCTTGTTGAATCCGAAATGTCCCGCAGCTGGAAAGTCATGACGAGATTGAAGGACTCGAAGTCGTGCTGGCCCTTTTGGGATATACAGCCGCTCCTCAAAGTATAAGAGATCTCTTTCAACCTTGAACTTGTCATCATTGATACGCTGCTTAATATCAAGGACTATTGAATCTTCAATGGTCGCAGCACTTATCTAGTTGAGGAAGTCAGCATCAATTGGCACTATAACAGGACAAATCCTGAATTGCTCTGGCTTTAATAATGTCGTACACTATTGATCAAGTGTTGCTTCTCTAATCTTCAACGCAAGATATGATCTTCTTGATAAGGCATCGGATAGTCCTTGCTGCTTTCCAGGCTGATAAATAATAATGAAGTCAAATCTAGATAGCGACATATTCCATCGAGCTTCACGACGGTTTAGAACCCGAGCAGACATGAAATATTCTAGATTCTTGTGATCCGTATATATGGTCATCGGATGCGCAGCTCCTTCGAAGCAGTGATGCCACTCTTAGAAAGAATCCGCTATAGCAAGGAATTCTTTATCATGAATCTCGTAGTCGCAGAAAACTTTCGTGAATAAAATGCAACCGGATGAAGCTTATTGTTGATGCCCATCTGTAAAAGTACGGCTCCTAAAGCAAAATCCGAAGCATCGGTTTTCAAATAGAAAGCCTTTACAAAGTTTGGATGTACCAAGATTGAAGCCGTGGTAAATACCGTTTTAAGATTTTGAAATGCTTTTTCCACTAGAGATTCCTATTTTAGCTTATCTTTACATGTTAATCGAGTGAGTGGAGCAGCAACTTGAGAATAATTCTTGATGAAGATCCGATAGAAGTTAGCAAAGCCGAGAAAACATTGTACGTCTCTAATCGTCTTTGGAACTTCCCAGGACACAATTGCTTCCATCTTCTTGGGATCCATCTTCAAGCCTTCCATAGTCGCAACAAATCCTAAAAACTCCATCTTAGTTTGGTAAAATAAGCACTTCTCCAACTTGGCGTAGAGTCCTCGCTCACATAGTTTTTCGAGTACCAAACGAACGTGCTTCTCATGCTTTTTTTCATTCTCAGAAAATATCAAGATATCATCCAGATAAATGACAACAAAATCGTCTAGATATTCTCAAAAAATATCGTTCATCATGTATTGAAAAACTGCCGGAGCATTGGTAAGACCAAAATGGCATGACATTATACTCAAAATAACCATACCTTGTACGAAAAGCTGTCTTCCATTCGTCTCCTTCTTTGATTTGCACAAGGTTGTAAGCTCTCCTTAGATCAATCTTTGTAAAGATCTTTGCATATCCAAGTTGTTCCAGAAGACTAGAGATCAAAGGTAATGGATAGCAATTCTTCTTTGTCACCTTATTGAGACCTCAATAGTCCACGCACATCCGTAGTGAGCCATCTTTCTTCTTTACAAATATGATTGGTGCCCCAGTTGGCGATTTTGAATGACAAATGAAGTTCTTGGCTAGGTTCTCGTCAATATATTTCCACAACTTAGCCAACTCCGTCTGTGATAGGTTGTAGATTGGGCCAAAAGGCAGTTGTACTCCTTCTTACAATTCTATGGCACAATCATATAGTCGATGTTCTGATAGCATGTCAGCATTCTTCTTTGAAACACGTCTTGAAAATCCTTGTATTGTTTCGGTATTCCTACTGTTGAAATCTGCTCTCCACTAGTTGGAGCCATATAAATGACCAATGGTGTTCCTTCCTTACACGATCTTACAAACGTTCTTACTTCAATGAACAAGGATTTTTTGGTTTGGGGTCTTCTTCCAGGCTTGTCCTCAGGTTGTTCTATGGAAAATGTTATCCTCCGTAACCTCCAATCTATGGATGGATTATATTTTTTCAACCAAGAAAGACCAAGAATAATAGGATTTGACGGTGTGCTAATAATGTTAAAAATAATATAACTACTATGGTCTTTAGCACTACCAACCAACAGTTTCGCAAAGGATAGCTCTACTTGTGAATCCTGACCAAGGAGTTTCTGTGAGCAGGGTTTGAAGGAAGCAGCGATGGGAGAATTTTGTGATGCTTAGCAAATTCTTCGTCTAAGAAACAAGCGAATGCTCTTGAATCTAATAAGGCTAAGGTTTTTAGTTTTTCAGGACCAAAAGACAAAGGAATTGTAAAACAATGGGCACATTGAGTAGAAAGAGAGGAACCTGGTTTTGATTTGTCCAGCCGCACGTTTCCTATTGTGGCTGGGCATCTTTGTTTTCTTGAACAAACGCACCTCTATTCTTGATCTATTCATTTTACTTCTTAAAACTCATTTTAAAGCTACATGGTATACTCCACCATTAAGCGCGAAACCTTAACTACTCCCTCTGGCCTTCTTTTAACACGGAGTGAGGTTTGCGACACGTCTTGCATCAATCGTATATTCTATCTCGGCTTGTGAATTTAGGCTACTTGCGGATATAATTGCGTCGCGATGACTTGTATATTTTTTGGAGCGTTGATCTTGGCGACGTTGAAATAGGCAGTTATCGCACTTTACAACTTGGCTAATGGCTTCGTTGAGCATTCGTGGATCAGGAAGAGATAATAACAAATCCTTCACGTCATTCCTTAGACCCCAATAGAATTGGCTCATCAATGCTTCTTCATCCCAATTGATGTCGCATACTAATTGCCTGAAATCCGATGCATAGACTGATGCAGAGCGAGTCCCTTGTCGTAGTGATCAAATTTTTGTTGTAGCCCACCGAGCCTTGTCATGCTTGCCAAATGCTTCTGCAAATGCCTCCAAAAAAGTCTCAAAGTTGTTCAAAATTGGTGATCCTTTTTCAAATAGAGGAGCAAACCACGATAAAGCTTGTCATGTAAGTAAAGTTCCAACCAATCCAAAGCGTGATTCCTCCGTCGAATAACGTTTGGATTGTAGAGGTGTAATTAATTTGATTTGATTGATGAAACCTCGAAACTTGGAGCGTGTGCCATCAAACTTGTTTGGAAGGCTAATACGAGGTTCCTTTCGTTGTGGAAGTAATGGTTCTCATTGAACCACAGGTAAAATTGCTTCTTCTAGTGCAGAATCTTGTGGCTGATGAAGTCCAGATTGTGCTATTCCGGATGCTCCATCATTATGAAGTCTTGCAAAGACTCCTTCCATCACCGTAGTTCTCTGTGATAACGTAGCAAGAGCATTCATAATGGCGTCCGTCTTGGACTCCAAACTTTCACTCATATTAATGTCTTGACGCCAACCATTCTAAGAAAGAGTAATTATTTCTCTGAGAGGAAATATTGGTTTTAGAAGAGGGTACTCAGCATAAAGCATATAAGACAACCCGAAAGAGGGATAATCTACTCTCTCCAAGAAAAATAAGACTCCAATATTATGACAAAAAGATATCAGTTTAGAGGAGGATAATCCGCAACCTCTAAAATACTAGTGTATCTTCAAGAAGAGGGGTAATCTACACTCCAACAAGAAGGAACTAACTCTGATATCTATCACAGACGCAAAATATAGACTGGAAGTCTAAACAAGAAGTTCAAAAAGAGCTGGCAAGAATTGTCACAGATGTAAAATATAGACTGGAAGTCTAAATAAGAGGTTCAAGAAGAATTGGCAAGAACTAGATTAATGAGATGAGTACAAAAAACAACACCAGAGAGGTGAGCTAGAGCTCCAAGAGATGTATTGTCGGGGGCTGAAAGCTCTTTGACCTCGATTCAGAATATATCTTTATCTGAGCTTCAAGCGACTTAACAGCTGAGGGAACTTCTCAGCGACTTCTCTGCTTGGGGAGGAATACGAGGCTTTGGAAGGTTTCTGGGGAACAGGAAACCTAGAATGTTCTAGAAGATTTAAACAAATGTCTCTTGGTATGGGAAGATATCTGAAAGAGCTCTGAAATTGCAGAAAGATACTGAAAACTTAGCCCAAAAAAAAAGGATTACAACATTGGAAAAACTACGGAAAGTGGATTGTATGCAATTAAGAAATCTTAACTCTGCCACCAACCATCGGTGGTGCAGATATAGAAAAACTGAAATGAGTTCCGTGGATCGAAAGAAGATACTAACTGTTATGGAGTGGAAACAACCGTCATCAATTAAAGATATATAATGTTTTTTGAGATTTACAAATTTCTATAGAATCTTGATCAAAGATTATTTCAAAATTGCGGCTCCATTAACCCGACTCATAGGCAAGGACAAATTTATTTGGGATAATAAGGCTGAACAAGCATTGAAGAAGCTAAAAAAATCTTTCACTTCTGCTTCTATATTTGTCCATACAGATTTAACAAAACCATTCATTCTAGAAACAGATGCCTAAGATTTTGCATTGGGATCTATATTCTTTCAAACTGGTGATGATGGTCGAATACATCTAGTAGCATTCCACTCTCAAAAAAATTCAGTTGTAGAAATTAATTATGAGATCCATGATAAAGAATTATTGGCAATTGTTGATGCTTTTGAAGAATGGCGCCATTTATTAGAAAAGGCTCAACACAAAATCATGATATATACCGACCACAAAAATTTGAAATATTTTATGAGTGCTCGAGTTCTAAATTGTTGACAAGTACAATGGAGCATGTCATTATCTTGATTTGATTTTATAATTACACATCATTGGAAAAAACTTCAAGGAAAATTAGATGCCCTTTCTTGACGATCATATCTTGCAGCAAGAATAGGAGACATTGCATTGGATCAACAAAATCAATCATGTTAAAGTCGTCCTATTTGCAGTTAAAGACATTGATGATATCTATCTATACAAATACAACTCTCAAGACAGAAATCCAAAAAGCAATGAAGACAGACTTATTTATAAAGAACATCCAACAACGTTTAAAAAATACACATGTAGAAGAAAATAATAATTTCAAATTCGAAGATGGATTGTTATACTTCAAGAATCTCCTATATGTTCTTCCAAGAACTACAAGACTTCAAATTCTTCAAGCTCAACATGACCTTCCAGCAGCTAGACACTTTGGCTTCAATAAGACCTTGGAATTGATATCAAGAGACTATTGGTGGCCTCAAATGTAGAAATTGGTGAAAGAATTCATCCAATCATGCAAAATTTGTGCGCAAACAAAGATTCCAAGACACCAACCATATGGACTTATGCAACCCCTTCCAGTTCTTAAGGGCCCATGGCAATCATTATCTATAGACTTCATTACAAACCTCCCAATTTTGAATAGAAAAGATTCAATTTTTATAGTGGTAGATCGTCTTATTAAGATGGCACACTTTATTTCATGCAATAAGACTATTTTTGGAGAGGAAATAGCCAAGCTTTTTATTGATAATATTTATTGAATACATGGACTTCCAATTGACATTATTTCAGATTGAGGACCATAATTTGTATCAAACTTTTAGAGAGGACTATTTCGGCTTTTAAAGGTCAAGATCAACCTCTCATCCGCTTATCATCCTCAAACTGATGGTCAAACAGAACGAGTGAATCAAATCTTGGAACAATATCTTCGTTGTAGTATAAATTACCAACAAGATGATTGGACGGACTTTCTACTATTGGCTAAGGTTGCATATAATAACTCCGAACATTCTTCAACAAAATAAACTCCACTCTTTTCAAACTATGGATACCACCTTAGAGCAAATCCATTCCAAATTGAAGACGTGGGAAGCCCTGCTGTAGAAAGTCAAGCTACCTATTTAAAAACCATCCATAAAGAATTGGTATTTTAATTACAAATAGCCTAAGATCAATATAAAGATTATGCAGACATTCATCGCAAGAATCAACCACATTTTAAAGTAAGAGATTATATCTGATTACTTCAAAAAAATATACAAACAAATTAACCATCATGAAAATTAGACTAACAAAGACTTGGATCTTTTATAATTCTATACCAAGTAAATCCAGTAAGTTTCCGTCTCGAACTACCAAGTAGTATGCACATTCATCCAGTCTTTCATGTCTTGCTTTTAGAAACCTATTATAAATCAAATATTGTTGGAAGAACTATTCCACTACCAGCTTCAGTTGAAGTCAATGAAGAGATTGAATATGAGGTGGATGAAATATTAGATTCACATATAAGACATGGACGATTAGAATATTTCATCCATTAGAAGGACTATGGAATAAGCGAAATAACATAGGAACCCTCAGATAACTTTAAGAATGCACCTACTAAGGTTTGCCAATTTCATCAATAATATCCTAAAAAATCTAGATTCAATGGTCATTGAAGATTTCATGGACAGTAACATCTCTTGGCTTCTAATTGACGCTTCCTATCAACAACAAAAGACCAATATAAAAAGGGGAGAGCCACGCCAAGACCTGCACTTGTATTTTCTTAAGATATAACAGATCTTGCTAGAAGCTTATTAGTTATCATGTCAAATCTTCACGTTTCAAGGGAATTGCAGGAACAAAAGTCAGAAGACTCTTTTGCCATACAAGCGGTTGGAAAATCATTACAACTTTCACAATCTATTAAGTTTGAAGAACATGGATAAGATGAAGAAGGAATATCCCAACGTCAAGTAAGGCCATGCTTAGAGTCTTTGGAGATACGGCCTCATCACAAAAATCTCGATTCAAATGCCTGAGCTTTGGTAATATTCTTTAAAGTTAGAAGGGTGAGTCCAAGTGGACCAGAAATTATTTTTGGAGGATGTTTTGAAGGTCACAACAAAGAGTAAATTCTTGGATGGGATATTGGTCTAATAGAAGTTATATCTAGAGGATATTGACGCCATCTCAAGAGACCTGTTAAACCGATAATCAACGAACAAAAGACGGAATATGTCGCTTCTCTACTCCGACATATTCTAGAATTTTTACGCATGTAATTTGATCATCAAATTGCTTCGGCTCCTCGTGAAACTTATTGCTAAAAGGGAAGGTGATGTCATAGATATATTTTAAGTCATTACTAGAACTTTCTATAGTCTTCTAAAACCTTCTATAGCTTTCTAGAATCTTCTAAAATCTTCTAGAACCTTTTAGAAACTTCTTTAGTCTTTGAAAATCTTCTAAAATCTTCTTCAAGCTTCTAGAATATTCTAAGATATTCTTAGGATCCTCTAGAATCTCTTCAATCTTCCAAGACCTCCCGTAGACTTTTTAGAGTCTTCTAAAATCTTCCTCAAGCTTCTAGAATATTCTAAGATACTTTTAGAAGGTCCAATAGGACATAAGGCTTCATAGTATAAATAAGAGGCAAAACTAAGGAGCACCTCAGTCTTGGAGCAATCCAGAGTGTTGCCTTGTTTTTGATAATAATCCAGTTTGTTATTCTTGATCTAGTTCTTGTTCATGTCCATCTAATTCTTTGTTTTTGAAGTTATTATGGTTCTGATTTCTTCTCTTTGGTTCTTAGCTAACTTGCTATCTTGCATCCTTGACACTAAATGTATCTACATCCAAATCTAAAACTATTAAGATCTTACTTAATGATTCTATCAAGGAGTTGATTAAAGAATTGAAGAAATAGAAGATTTAAATGAATGAATTATAAAAGAATTAGAAGGTAAGTTCATCTTGAATACTAGATGATTCTAAAGAATTTATAAAAATGTGTATTTGATGAAATAACTTTGATCATGAGAAAAGAAATTGTTTGTAATTATATAATAGCCTAAAAAAAATGATTTATTTTCCTTAAAGAAGATAGGATAAGATTACATCTATTGATGTGTCACTTGGCACACATTTTGAGAAATAATGTATAATAAAGATACTTATAAAATAGATTAGAAAGGTTATAGCAATATTAAAGAAGGATGTTGATGCTTATCTTAAATTTATTTACCTTACATTGTTTAAAAAGTTGGAGGCATCATATATATATATATATATATATATATATATATATATATTAATTCTTTAGAATATAAAAACAAATAAAAATTTATTTTAAAAATGACAAGATAAATTAATTTGATAAATTTTATTTTTAAAATATATATAGATATCTATATTATTAACATAATTCTACTATAAGATTTTTTTTTATATTTATCTCATTGATGATTTTAAAGAATCTCTTAATATTTTTAATATTAATATTATTACAATTTCAACTTCTTGCTTGTAGATATTACAATAATACTTGTACTTTGATATGTTTTAATTTTCAAATCACATATAAAAAATTTTATTTCATAATTATACTATACTCTAGTTATTTCTTGTATTCTTCTTTCAAGCAACCTCTACTATTAGTAAACTATAAATCTTTATTTTGTTGTGGCTTTATGTTAGCAATAGAAAAATAGACTTAAAATAAATGCGATTAATAAGTAAAAATCATTAAAAAAATTAATTAATTAATTATTAATATTAGTATTAAATAAAATGATCTTATTGGAAAAAAAAATTATTGTGCTTAATTTAATAAAAATATTTTATACACTATCATATTTATTAATAAATTTTTTCTTTTCTTAATCTACCAATATAGTTTTATATAAAATATATTTATTTGTACAATAGAAAAACTTAAAATGTGTGTTGAATTTTTAAAATTATAATATGCTATATATAATAACAAAAATTTGAATCACAATTTGATCCATTTTATTAGCAAGATGTTATCATTTTTATTTTTTAAAATAATTATTCTAAATATTTTAATAAGCTTATCCTAAAAAAATTAAAATCATATAATCATAATAATAATTTGTTTGCTATACGGCAACATTATTTTTTTTATTTTATAACATGGTATTTTATATTATAAGTAACATTTAATTAATATAACTTTTTAAAATAAATATTCTTCATTATATTATAGTATTTTGATAAAAAAAATAATAAATTTTAACTATATATATATATATATATATATATACATACATATATTTTAATACAATTACTAATTATTTATATAAATAAATAGTTATTATCTAATAAAATCATTTAAATTAAAACTACCATAAGCATATTATGAATGCATATTACTTCAAAACTCATATATATATATATATATATATATATATATTATTTATAACATATTTTTTTATTTATTAGAATTAAATCTTGTTTTGTTGATACTTCTTTAAATTATAACAGAAATTTTATTATTAAAAATTTATGAATTGTAGGTGCTAAAATATGCATTAAAATATATATATGTGTATATATATGTATATATATATATTTGTAGAAATTTGGTCTCATATAATTAGTTGAAAATCTAAAGCTATTATAAGCTGATAGTATTATTATGTAGTTATACGGGTCTATTTAGTCTATTATATTACTATTATAAGATAAGTATCTCAAAATAAAGTAGTTTTTTGTTAAAAAAATTTAAATTACTCAAGTAAATAAAAATAAATAGAAATAGGTAGAATCAAGTTAAATTGATAATATTTTTCTTATAAAACAATGTAAAAGCATCATAAACAAAAAAAATTCAATTTACAAGTGTTTTTATAATTGTATTATATAGTTGTAGTTACTTCTCTTTTGAAATAATATTTTCATGTAAATTAATAAAAGCAT
Organism: Physcomitrellopsis africana; assembly: GCA_036785485.1. NCBI lineage: Eukaryota > Viridiplantae > Streptophyta > Bryopsida > Funariales > Funariaceae > Physcomitrellopsis > Physcomitrellopsis africana. The sequence continues at coordinate 409,171 of JAWRVF010000185.1, read as the reverse complement.
AATTTTTTATGTAAAAATTGTAAACATGGCATAATTTTAATGAAGATTTTAAATCACAAGAGGATGTTTTATATTTTTTATATGTAAAAGTTGTTTCAAAAAAAATATTTTAATATCTCAATAGTAAAAGTAAATAAAATATAAAATATAAAATATTTGTTTTAAAATGAAAGAAAAGAACATAAAATCACTAAATATATTTTTAAATTTCAAGTTTTATAAACTTATAAATATTTTAAAATAAAAATAGAAAGGACGAAACAAAAAATAACTATCATTGGACACTGAAGTAAAAGTAAGTTTTCATATTGACAAACAAAATAAGCGAAAGTGGAAAAATTACTGACGTATTGTTCAGAATATCATCATTTGTATTAGATCACAATATTAATAATTGTTGAGTATTATTTACACAAATCATATTCCACTTGTTTTTTTTTCAAAGTTGCATGAAAGATCATAACAACAAAGAAGGATCTGCTGACATTTTGTATGACTACGTTACAATCGAAAATGCTACAGAAATGAAGCCCTTGCACATACAGAAATGAGTCCACAGCTACACCACGAAGCGATCGTTGAAGCGTGGATCAGAGACACGGCACTGATCTCTCTTCCCCAAAATGGAGTAGCGATAGTTTGCAACGTTGTCATACACAAAGTCTCTAAAAAACCTGCTCTCACATTGCAAATCAACGTTAGAACCCAGTTGATTGTTTGTTTAAGATAACGAGGAAAAGTTCGGAGACTGATGGTTGTTTTGAAGTTTTTGGTTCCATGGTGTTAATTCCACTGACATAGCCAAGCTTCAAGTCTACATGACACTATGCAGAAGCTCTGACAAAGCACAGAGACAAGGTTTTCTTCCACTAATGAACTCAGATGCCTGCAAGGTTGATGCATGATGGAGCAGGTGGGGACTTACAGAGGGAATAGAAGGCCGAGGCTGCCGACAGGAGGGAGTAGATTTCCAAGGTATTGGGCTGTTCGTAGAACCCCTTCTGATTTGATATATGATCTGTAATGATCTCCCACATGAAAAATTTGAGAAAAGGATTCAAACTGCTATGTGACATAACCTGAATCGGGTGATTGAATGTGAAGGGAAGGAAAATCTATGTTAAAGCATCTCGCGGTTCGAATAGAGGAACCTGACTTACACTGGATATGTTCAAGTAGGACAATTGAACGACTTCGACTCAAAGATCTCGTGCTTGACGCATTGCCGAGACCCAAATGCATGAAGACATTCTCACAAGAGGGTGAGGGTAACAGCCTGTTTAACGTACCTGTCTTTCTCTATGAGTACTAAGCTTGATAAATCATCGGATGAACGACCAGCACGAAGTAGCAGAGCCCTGCCTGCCTCGCTTTGCAACGCCGCCATGCGCACCCGGCTGCAACGAATTCAGCCCCGACAATTACATTCCTTTCATTCTGAATTTGATCGAGGCATGATAGAAGTGAAATTGTACCTATGCTCGTGCAATCGTTTGACATTGTTGCCTAAAAATTCTTACACGCACTCCTAGAGCCCATGTTTCACGCTCTCCTAGAAGCAAATCTTTGTAAATCCTAAAAACTTGAAACATTGAGTACTGGGATGTGTACCCCTCTGGATCGTTGTCGAGCACAAAGTTGACACCGGCATTGCAGAAATTGCAGACACCTAGTCATGCCAATTCTACACTATCAGTTCCCGACAAGGCATATTCAGTCATGGATTTCCTTTAAAACACATCATCTTATCAGTTCAACTTGTGTGGTGAGGAAAATACGGTTTCGAGGAAAACGAAAGGATTCTTACCATCAAACAGAACAATAGGTCGAGAATCGGTGGCGAAATACGAATCCGCCCTGCGAAGCATCTCTTCCCTACTCTCTGTGCCATAACTTGTGTCGGTGTTCGCAACTGCCCTGATAGGCATGCTCTGCATATTCCTTGAACTCGTCATACGATTTGGACGACTACACTGATTCAACCTCAACGCCGTTTGAGAATTTCCGTAACTGTGATTCAAAGCTCCAACCGCTACAATTTGTGCTACAGGTGCACCTGCTGTAATTTCCAAACGCGGCGCTGCAATTTGTGCAACGCCTCGACTTGCCGCCATGGCGACTTGCTTGGTTGATTGCAGTGTTCCAACCTCTGATCCAAACCTTACAAAATTATCGGCGATGGGCATAAATAAACTCACTCATGAATGTCTCCCAGAAGCTGCGAAAAACCGCTTGAGCACACAGCGTCAGCCTTCGTAACGGCGATTATGCAAGGGCAATATATGCAAATATTTCTTACAGGCTCACAATGAAAATCCTAAAGGTGAATGAAAAGCGGCTGGCAAAGTGGTGGCCACGTAGTCTTCGGACAAGTACTCGCTTCGCGTGGGCAATTACCAGCCGTGGATCCTTTCAGTCTATTGCACGCCTGCTGTCGACACACCACAAAGGTTGCAGTGCATTCATGGGAGGTGATTGACTTTTTTGAGGACAAGCTGAGCTCATGGGCATCGAGTGCTCTATTTCCCCCACAATTTTTACTACAATTTGACCACTCGCCAGGTTGCTCACTTGTTCACCGAAGCTATTTGAGTGAGAAGACATGCTGACGTCAAGGAAAGCTCCGCTTTCAGAAACATCCAGTCTGCATTAGTGAACTTGACCAGGATTTGAGTCTGAATGCTGATGAACCGCATTTTGACAGATGTGGGTGGTTTTGGTTACAGGTCTCCAACCGCCCACTCATTTCAATCAGGTAGTTGCTTGTGCAGATGCTGTAATCTGGTGCAATATTATGATACTCAAATGCACATCTGTGCCATTCGCAACACGAACGTGGTGTGTCGGAACCAGGCAATGAAATTGATTTCAGAATTCTAAGTTTGCCCTTCCGCAAACTAGCCCTCTATCCAGCGAGCCCACAGATACCTCATGGCCGTTGCCTTGAATATCATTCGAAGCTCTGTCAACGGTTTCCTAGTACTGCTCCGTAGTAGTCAAGACAAGCAGACTAACAGTTTCACGCAATTATGGGGTCTAAATGTGGTGAATGCCACAACTGAAAGTAGTTCTTGAGATTCTTGATACATCTTCTCGGCATGTTGTGCTTTCACAAGAGCAGAACCTGTTGTCAAGGTTGCTGCAGGAATTGAATGTCATTTAACGCGCACTAGTTCCTGAGGGTCTGAGATGCACATGGATATTCAACACAGAAGCTGAACATTCGACAGACACGGCACTAAAGAGCCATTGCAGATTCAGCAACATGAATTCAGTACCTGTAAATACGCTGAAGATGAGGTTGAAAGAGATAACAATCGAAAGAAAACCAGGATGGTTTGGAGAAACAACAGTTAAAAATAGACTACAGAAAGCATAGTCTCTTATTTAATTGGATCGCAAAGAATATCAAGGGTAAAAGTGTTCAAAAAACTAAGGAATATCAAGCTCTGTATGTTGGCTCGGGCCGAGATGAATTCCTGGCTCACAAGCGTCTGTACAGCTACAGCTACAATCTCCGAATCTACCTTACAAATGGGTCTGATGCCAATCATTGTGTCTTTACACTTTGCAAATCCAAAAAATGACCCTACTACTCCCTACTTGTTTTTTCCATATCTGTATGACAACAATAAAAGTTGCGAAGGCCTACAAAAGCAGCAACATAAACCTCAAAATTACAGCAAGATAATCTGTCCTCTGAAAAAGAATCGTCTTCTGCATCCTCATCACTCAAACCTCAAACATTCAGATGGAAAGCAAAAACCGCTGCCGCTGATCGTGGGTGCCCAGTTAGGATGAAAATCATGTATCTGGCCATCAGGATGAAGAGCTGCAAATTCAAGGCAAATTCCTTGGATCACAAACCGCGCTATACTGGCAGCTGAAGAAATCCCATCACATTCGAAATGTTACTCGTACGCGCGCCGCTACCCATCCTTTATGTGTGTGCTATATCACAAGCTGATACATGCCATCGAAACTGTCCGCCGTCTGTATTGTTTGCATATGTGGAAGCCCACCCATTCTGATGCTTTCATTTAACGGTCACCAGAATGCACATGTCGCTAACCACTTGATTGTCCGGTGCCTCCACTCGCACTGCCGCTTGAGTTGTAGTCTATTTTTAACTTGTGCTCTGCATGGCCAAAGCCAGCATGCAAGCTACATGTACAGTGTGGCCTTTTTCATGTGAAGAAAATCACAGTCCACAAGATCTCTACCCAACAATAAAATCTTAATTGCAAGCAGAGGGCCATAGCTGGTGATACACAACACGCACTGCATCGGGGCCGTCTCCATTGAACTCCTAGTTCCTCAACAAGGCTGGATAATCGAGTGTCTTGATGAGTTGCTCCTCAGCATCGTTAAGCTTTTTAAGGTATGTGAAGAAGTAGAAAAAAGATGGTCCCTTTCAGCGACGGTGTATCCCAAGACAGATAGCGCAAAATGGAGAGCAATCTGGCAACCGTCAATCTACAGAACCCAAGTGGAAGCTGTAAGAAGACTCCGGTCCTGCCAGTTTAGGGAAATGCTTCCGCCAGGCTGCTGAGAAAGGCAATACCCGTCGCATGGGGACAGAGAGAGCAAGAGCTTTGCCTGAGTGACAGAATGGGAACTCAATAGCAATTGTCGAAAACCTGCAAGCTTCATTCGCTTTTGCCATAATTCTAAAGTCTCGTGACGCTCGATTCGGTCTGCACCTTCGCAAGCCACGATGTTCTTGATCTGTTGCGCGAAGTATAACTGCTCAATTTTCGCACGCTCTTCACTCGCCAACGGGAGGGAGCTGTCCAAAGAGTCAAAAACCGCTGCATAGTAGTGGAGTGCCTCCACAAATCTGCCCATGAAGGAGCTCGTGTTGTGGTTCGCTTCCTGTTCCACCAGGGTCAACATCACAGGATGTATACTCCGCAACCCCGAGATGAAGTTATGCAATTTGTCGCCATTGTTGAGGAGGCGATGCAATTGCATCACACAGTTCACAGCTACCGCCTCGCCGGGTTTCGCGCCGAGCTCCATGGGGCTCAGATCTTCCAGCTCGCCGACCACAGCATGAAACTCAAATGGAACGCCGTAAGTCTCCGCAAATGCTGCCAGCCGCCGCCCGGTGTCCTGCAAAGAAGTACAACTAGTGCCAACCCCAGTAATTTTGAGCTTCGGAGGACCGCCTTCGCGCTCGCTGAGAGATTGAATGAATCCCGGCCACTGAAACCCTTGCATCAAATCCATGTCGATGATGTGTACTACACTGTAACCCTCCACAGCCTCCAGGATGGCTTGGTTTGCCGTGAAATGGCCAAACTGAAAGTATGGGCAAATTTTGTAGAGGGTGGTGAAGGCAGACAGATAGTCATCGAGGTGAGATTGCAACATCAAGTTCTTGTATGCAGGGTTACCTTTGCCTACAATCCGTGCCGCCAATGCCTCCGTGAAGAAGGCTGCAATCCGCTGCATGGAGTCGCCAAAAAGCGACGCGTGCGAATACAACTCCTCCAGCTTCTGCGTCGCAATCTCGATCTTGTTCTTGGAAATGGCATCGGCACAAGCGAGAAGCAGATGCACAAGCTGCAATCCTGATGCCTCTGACTTCTTACCTTGGTCGGCGGCAAATACACCCGGAAAAAGACCTAACTCAAATCCTTCGTGATGGTTACGAGACTGAGCCAAAGATTCCTCGTTATCGCGCTCCCGCTCCACTGCATCACACTCCCGCTTGATCTCCTCCAGGTTGAGAAGCGGCCGCACTGGCTGTTGACACCTTGATCCTGTCGGGTGCGACTCAGCCTGCGAGATGCAAGTAACGCCCTCCGTTCTCGAAACGTCCTTGGACTTGATTTTTTGAAATGAAAGGTGCGACTGCGTTGGACTTGCATACGTGCCTCGCGAATGCGACATCTTTGAACTCTCACCAAGAGGTTGAGTTTCGAGCATGGAGGATGACGGAGCCTCCTGCTGAGAGCTTGAACTCGAGTACTCGGGTGCCACGATTGGTGGGGCCAAACATAGGTCCGCCGAAACTAAATCCAGTCTAGTGTCGGATGACTTCTGGGATTTCCTCGGTGAAGATGCCCGCGAATTCCTGTACTCACTTCCTTCCCTGCTGACGCTGCTGCGGCCACCAACACCTAGCACGAGTTCCGAGTCGCAACTCTCCTCAGCTAGCTCCGAATGTGAACGTTTCCTTGTGAGTGGAGGCGCCGAAAACGAGGTGCTCGCTATGTCACACTCTTGCTTGCACTGCACCTGTTTGCACGACACCACCACAAACCCGTCCGAGGTCGTGTCTCGAATTCCTGTCGCCAATTCACTAGATCTTACATCCGAAGACTTGCTGTGCATTGCACTCGTGTTGGCAGAACGGAACACGTCGTTGAATTGCTGCGACTTTTCCGTGCTCTGTTTCTTCGAAGGGATGTCACTCGTTGTCGGCTGTAGAACCGCGGGCCGAAGATACTGATGCACTTGAATCGGTTGCCTCGATGCTGACTTCCAAAGTGACGTGTGCGCATCACCACTGGGTGGGTGTGGCGCTACATTTGATGTTGATGCATCCATCGAGCTCTGTCCCTGAGCTGCAAAAGGACCAAACGCCGAGAGCTCGTGCTGCAATGGCTTCTGCAGTGGAAGGTGTGTATCACGGTAGCTGGAGAAGGCGCTCTGAGTAGTATCCATCCCTAGTTTTTCCACAGAATCCACACCAGGCTCTTGCTTGACATAAAAGGAGCTCTGACCCCCTCGCAAATTCGTGGGTGGCTCCAGAAGTGACCCGAAGGGCGGCATCATAGAACTAGATATTCGCAGGAAATCCTCGGTTTCACCCTATTTCAGGTTACAAGTTCACTCCTTGATAATTGATTAAATACTTGGCAAGTCTACAGCTTCGGAGGCTTCGGGTAAGTGAGCTGATCGTGCTACCTGGATTCACAATGCACCACTACTTCGTAATCACCCCGGGTTTGATCTAGCTCAAACAGGTTTTATCGGCTTGAAATACTTCACAGACGTCTTTCTCAAGATCAAGAGGCACGAGTGGGGATCAACAGTGTTGAGAACTTTGGCAATTGCCAAGAGCACCTTGGAGTAGCTGAAGTGGACAATTCCACAAATCGCAATGACGGAAATTGCAAAGTTCTCAAACCTTGAGCGCGAAGACTGTCCCAGATCCAGTGTAACAAATTGCGAAGCGCGTGTCTGTATGACCTGATGCAATTCTTCCCAGAAGCGATCAAACTGTCTGGTACAATGCAAAGCTGAGTCAGAGGTATAAGAAGGGCCTCAATCTCCGTGTTCGGACATCTGCACTTCACTAATAACTTCCAACCATCCGCAAACTCCAGTATATGCTCCTGCGATTGTCGCGACAAACCCCAAGGAAAGATGAGAATCCAAGGAAACTGCTATGGCTCCAACCCAAGTACGCCGCATGTAGTGATTGCTCTCGAATGCACTTCAAAGCTACTCTGGAAGAAGAAGATGTGGCTACTTTTCTCTTTTCCTCGTTTACACGTGTATCAAACTTCTTTGTATCCAAAAACAGCGAACATGGAATGGAGCTCTAACGCAACTGACACTATGATTACAATTTTTTTGTTATTGGAACATACTCTTCACGCAACTTGGGCCTCCCAGGGAAGAGCACATATTCTGATACTTTTAGAGAGAGTCAACCCCATGGCTGTACCCCGTCTGATACCGACACGAAACTACCATGCCACACGGACACTGCTAATCTACCACCACGGAAAAATTACGCTCCCAGCGAGTATGTAATGATGTATATCCGCAAGCATGATGATGATGCTACAATTGGGATGCACACTTCATATCCCCTTCCCCCCAAAAAAACCAAAAACGTGAGAAAATGAGAGAAAAGGTGGAAGAAGAAGAAGATGGCTTATGCTCCACTACTCTACCAGTCTTTGTAAGACAAGGATGTGACTATGCAGATCCGGAACTACTCCGTTAAACATGAGTGTAGGTTTCAGAGATTGGCTACACGCATCTCTACCACACAAACGAACAGCGGAGGCTCGTTCACACGACACAGATTACAACACAATCTGGAGCAGCTTGCCCACTGAAAACTCAGAAATTGAGCCACCTCTCCAATGCACTCTCCTCAACGCGGAAAACCCTCTGCACGAGGAAATTGCCCACTAGCCCGTGCGCACTCACACACAAGCAAACAAACGGAGCACCTTAAGACATACACAGACACCGAATGGAGAAGCACGTATCTATGATCCGACTCACCAACTCTAACTCCGCAACAAAAGGCTGCACAGATAATCTTTTTTTGTAATTTCCAGACAGATAAAAACTACAGAAGACGAAAAAGAGGGGAGAGAAACAAACATACAATCATTACGTACTCGTCGATTCAAGCAGGAGGAGTAGAGGGAGCGCCTGTGAGGAAAAAGTGTGTTGCTAAAGAAACACTCACTCCGACGTCAAGACTTTGAACCTACTCCACTACTGCAAGGTAAGTAAGTAGGCAGAACAACGACTACTAATACTGCTTCTACGACGACGACGACGACGACGACGACGACTACGACTGGAGGAAGAGTGGTTCGTTGGTTGGTGTGCAAGGAGGAGTTTGATGTGGCAAGGAGGGAGGGAGTGAGGGAAGGAGGCTGTGAAGTGATGGAGGTGTGTGCACGATTAGGGGGGGAGGAGGCTGAGGCCGAAGATGCACAACTGGGTGAGTAGCGCAAGTCTCAGCAATGGTGGCGATGCACAAGAAAGCCAATCCAGACGGCATGGGGCAGTTAATACGGAGCCCTCGCGACGTCACTACGGCGCCGCACCTGCCTGGAGCGTCAACCAGCGCCGATCCCTTGCTCCTGCTTTCCTTCCTTCCTTCTTTCCTTTCACCGAGGTAACTCTGTTGTTGTTGTTGTGGGCTATTTTTTTTTTTCACCCTCACGGAGCTGGTATTGATTGAGGGGGTGGCTGGCGAGGGGAAGCTGGATGAGAGGGAATCAGGGATCCTGTGCGCCATCTTGGAATTTCGGATTCTTGCAGACGACGCCAAGGAATGGTCAAACATTATGGTTCCGTCCTTCTTGGTGCCTGCTGCCACAGCCCCAGCCCAGCGCCCACTGATGATGATGGTGCTGCCTCCACACACACACACACACCCCCAAACCCATGAAGAAGGAAATTAGTGAGGCCAAACATTTCTATTTTTTTATTTTGGTTACTTCCCTTCTTGCTGGTGCTTTCCCCTTCTCTGGTCTGTCCACCCATGCCCACCCCACCCCACCCCACCCCATCTAACTGATTGAATCACATTTGTGTGTATGTGAATATTTATTTTTTATTTATTTTTATATGTAAACATGTGTGCATGCTTCACCACTGCCTCTCCTTTTGTGCAGGGGTAAATATATACAATATATCCTTCCCTCTGGGTGCTGTCCACTGTTGAGTAATAATAACACAAAGAAGAATATTTTTCTGTCTTTTCAATGGGTTGTACAAGTATTGATAAACATCTGCCATGAAAATTCAAATCTGACTCCACCCACTCACTTTGCACAAAATAATAATGGTAAAAACTAAATGGATGAATACTAACACCTCATGGGGGGCTGTGGAACATGCCAAGTGCTCTCACTCATTCATTCATTCATTCATTCAGTCATTGGGGGGAAAAGTGGGTATTCACATTGTGTGTGTGTGTGTGTGTGTGTGTGCAGTGGCAACCAGCAACTGCCCCCTTCTTCCTCCTCCTCACATGATCACATGTGTGAGAGGCATCTTGTTTAAATTTAAGAAACTCTCCTTTATCCTTCTCACTTCTTTACATGTGTTCCTATTTTTTATGCATTCAATTGGGTTCTATTTGTGGGTGGAAATGCTCTCTCACCAAAGCCAAGCAGTATATTTCTTGCAATGTTTCTTTTTTTCTAGTTAGACCTAGCAGCCACTGAAGAAAGTGGAAGCACATCATGGCCTGCTGTAGTAGGGGGTTCTCAAGTGGCAGTCACAAATGAAAACCCTCAATTTGTGGTTCTTTATACCCACCAATGCACCAATCCATTAGCAGCAGCCATATCCACAAAGACCTGGGTTTGATAATAAAAAAAATAAAAGTAAAAGGCAATGGCTAAGTTGGTGTAAGATGCAAAAGAAGGAAGAGGAGTAGGAGAAGAGAGCAAGTAATTTCGCTTTCTGTTTGAGGTCAATTCTCAAGGAGAATCTGGTGCGGTCCAATCCAGTGAAGCCATGAGGAGAAATTTCCTCCTGCTGGTAGGAGGAGGAGTAGTGGTGGTATAATAACAGAAATCAGCAGACAAGACTGATGACCCATGGACTCCCATGAGAATTGATTTTATTTGTTCATTGACATATATGTATATACTTACACATGGAAAAAAAAAAAAAAAAAAAAAAAAAAAAGAGGAAGAGAAGCAGGAAATGGATTACAAAAGAGCCCATGAAAAGGTCAAAAACACACACACAGATGCAGAGTGAGGGTAAGGGGTGAGAGAGTGGGGAGTAAAAGCAGGTGTGCAATCTCCCACATGAATAATGAATAACAAACAATGATGATGAGAATGATGCACCTGTGAGACCAGGGTGAAACCCACCCTCCTCCCCAACCTCAATTTCAAATTTGCATAGGGATGGTGGAGGGGAGGGGAACTGAACTGGCTGAGGAGATAAATAGAGCAGGACAGTGGAGTTAGTAGTAGTGTGAAGTAGTGAGTTAAGTGAGTTTAGTGAGCATGATTCTTCTTTCATTCCTTTCTCTCTTTTTTACTTTTCTTTCTCATCACCAGGGCAGGGCAGGTGTAGGGCGGATGTCACTCCAGCGTGGCACTGACATCCAACTGCCTCCTGCCCCACTCAGTCATCCAACCCATCCCACCCATCCAACCCAACTCAGCTAGTCAGCAGGTGGCTGGTCTTGGAAGCACCAAAGGGGATGGACAAGGGGTGAAGTGCTTTTAGCAGGGGCGGAAGAATATTAATAATACTACTATACTATAATTATGACTTGTTTAAAGGGCATCGTAGAGGGGGAGAGGTAGGGTAGGGAGTTCTTTTGCGCAGTAATTAATCAAGTAATCAATCTAGGGTTGTTTATTAAGGTGGCGGACAGGAGCTGCTGATGCTGCCACCTGCCTTCCTCCCTGCTTGCCCGCCTGGAATCTCTCTCCCACGCCCATCACCCCCCGCGCATTCCTCACGCCCATCCCCCTCCACGGTCACCCCCGACCACTTCTTGTGGTTCCCTTGGCCACTTGCCCACAGCCGAAGCCACACCTTTCATTTCGAATTTGGAATTGATAAAATCACAAATCCAATTCTTCCATGCTTTATCTCATGTTTGTGTAGAACTTTCTTCCCTATAGTGCAAGTGTCTTAACTTGTTTGTGATTGCAAAAGCACACACACAATATTTTGGATTTTTGAAACCACTGTTAATAACAGTAACAGTGAAGGGAAAAGCTGGTATTGATACAGTGCATAGTCCCTCCCCTCCCCTAACCTTTTTTGGGTGCTGCCATTTCAGAGCTGGGTATTCACAAAAAATAAAACAAAAACAAACCATATATATATATATATATAAACTGAACAAAACACACCTTAAGAATCAAATTTCCATAAACTGATGTTTAGTATAACACATCTTAATTGTATAAATTAATTGCAAAGCTGCAAATGAACATGGCACAATACAATCATGTTTACACATACAGTACTCCACTTTTATATGTATATCAACAGTCTCACATAAAATAAAATAAACTTGATTACATTTTTTGTTCATTTTATCTGAGAACAACATAAATCAGAAGAAAAACATGTATAAATAACCAGCTTTTGCATGTTCCATAATACCATTTATTGCATTAAAATGATGTATGAATATGGAAAACACTGTGCCCCAAAAATGATGACGACCAGTATATATTATCTTGTTCATAAACGTTATTAGCCGTTGAACAAATTAATTGTGGATGACTAATCTAGAATTAAAAAGCTTAGATGGGGCCCAAATCATGCTATATATTTATTATAGGGATAGAAATAAGAAGTAATGATATACATAAAATCAATTCTACATAAGAACTATTTTGTTGGACATTAAGTTTAATTTAAGCTTGTTAATGCCTACATGAATTATGAATTAATCATATGCATTTTATATATATATATATATATATATATATAGAAACACAAACACACACACGCAGTTTAGTTTATATTCTTTAAGTACATTTTTTGCACAGTCTCCATAGTGCAACATGATCATTTTCATGCATTATATTTTTTAAAAGTTTTATGCACATATCTATTTGTCATATAGTTGCATGCAGTTTTACATGAAAAATATTGTGTAGACATTTAGCCATAATCTTGATATGCTACAGGAGTTATTTGATACAATCTTTCTTCTTGTGCTGTTTTATCAGTTTGTATAAATGAACATAAGCTATCAAAATAAGTTATACAAAAAAAAAAGAAAAAAAAAAAGAAAAAAAAAAGTACCAAATACACAATCTCTATCATTCTGCTTTAGTAAAAAAGTAATTTTTTTCTTACCCTTAAAAAAAATTTAAAATGAATGAAAAATAAAAAATGATATATGTTTGAACACAGTATATAAGTCCTTTGCACTGACTATTTTTTTGCATCTGTTTTAAATGTGTAGATCTGTATAGAAAATTTATGAACTTATCTATGATTTTAGTTCCTTTAATTATTATAATTATACATATGTACCAAAAATGATGAAATTTATTATTGATCAGTCAACTTCATTATTACATAGAACCATGTGTTGCTTGAATATGATTTCATATGTGTCATTGCTTAAATTCTGTCAATAAAATGTGGTGAATGACTGTCTTCTTAATAAATTTGTTGATAGCAATCTTTTGACAAAATTAGGGAGCTAGAAAACAATGAAAACAAGCTAAAACTCTGTAAGGTCTTGATGTTTGCAATGCATTTCAGTTGTAAAATGCAAATTTAAGTAATTACAAATTATTATGCACCACGAATGTATTCTATTCGTTACATTCTTTAGAGAAGCAGGTAGTCAATTAAACTTCTATTCTTGTGTGTAGTGCTCTAACAGTTGTGGTTAGTTGAATAAAAAGAGACCTTATTGTTGCACCACTTCATTCATGGATGGAAATCATTTATTTACCTCCATGTGTGAGAACAGTTGGCTATGATTCCTCTCACATTTCATTCTATGCCGAAATTGCACACATGAAATTGAATTATTATTTAGAATACCATCAATCAGATTTTCCCATTATGATGGGTGCTTTTTGTTCTTAATTAATTTCCTTTTAAATTATTATCTTTAAAGAATAAAACACAATAAGAACCTATGAACGTCTAGTTCCAAATCCTTTCATCATTTTAAAAATGTGAATAATAAAAGTTGCACAAATGTACCATGAATGGCCTCCAGTTTTGTAACTCACTATTACACATGGAACAGCTTCACTGGAGCCTTTCTTGACCCTGCATGATGCATTGGCTAGTTCTGTGACGTGTCATGGATGAAGGAGCCTCCTCACTTACATACATCTCCTGGTTCATGGATGGATGGATGGATGGATGGATGGATGAAATAGAGATAGTACTCAGCCTTTGATGATGACACCTACTGTACCCAATCACATTATTAATTTTCTACTGTACAGTCACCATTCTCTATGGTAGTCGAAGCTTGTGATGGTTGCATGTTGTATTTTAATCAGAATGTAATGAACCTTTGAAGAAACTTTCAAGGCACTGTTTTTGTTTTTTTAATTTATTTCTTTATATTTTGAATATTACAAGGGAATCCTTGCCAATGAACATGTATGATCTCAAATCTAAAGGCAATGAGCCAGAGAGTGAGGTCTACCTCAAATGGTAGCAAGACTTTCTACAAAGGATACTAATGAGATCCCATGAGGTCATTTTTAAAACATTTTCCATTCAAGGCAAGATTAGGTCAAGGCCTGAAGCCTTGTCCCGCAACCTCACAAAAAGAGAACTTTTGAGAACATTACTAGAATAGAATGATTTATACCTCAAGAAGGAGCTAAGTTTTATCTGTTTTCTGTTGTGGGTCCCTTTTCACACTGCAGGAAGAATTGCCCATGATCACATGATTCTTAAAGTCCATTCCACCTTGCTTTAGCATTCACCAATTAATAACTAAATCCTGCCATGGGGATGTGTCCAGACGGGGTCCCTGTCAGTGGGTGGCCATGTCAGCAAAGCCATGTCAGCACAATGATGGATTGAAGAAAAGTTGGCCTGGCTTTTCATTGAGAGTGTGTTCAGTCCTTCATGAAACCTCTTTCACTCAACCTATTGGATACAAAAAGACACTTGGTTTTGTGGATATATCTTCAACGGCTTCTAGAATGCAAGCTAGAATTTTAAAGAGATTTCATCACCATTGATGAGAGCATCAAGTAAGTTTGGATATGAACATTAGGATACTTTAAAGGGGGTGACATGTCATCATTCTGTAAATAGATAGTTGCTTGTGTTTATATAACACACAATGGTTAAGATATTTCACTGGGAATAAACTCACAATATAATACATTGATTTCTGGTTGCTCTTGATAGGTAACAACAAGTCCCAGTACTAAATTATCATTTACATTAAAGGCATCTTCCATGTTTTAATTAATGAAGTATGAAGTTAACTAACATCTTTATCCTAAAATTTTAAAAAATTATTTTCATCAATTCCTGTTGTACTTGTCCACCTCATTTTGGAAGAGACTGGATAGCTTTCAAACTTTGTAAATGGGGGAGGATGTCCTTTGGATAGACATCACTGATAGGTGTTCATCCAATTCAATGATTTAGGCCAATCCAAACTCCTTTGCCATGTGTTTGCCTAGTCAGCGTACATACTAGCTAGTGGTGAGCCAAAGTGAGGATATTTTTTTTTCTCAATAAGAAGGAAAAGCAAACTTGGTGCACAATTAAAAAAAATAAAAAAAATAAGAAGTTAATCACTATCAAAGATAAGAATAAAATCTAAGACTCATTTGCTACATTGCACTTAGTTACTACAAGCATCACAACCTATTGTTTATGCTCTCTTGTGAAGTGCATATATAAAAAAAGAGTTGTGCTCTAAATGTTAACCCTTGGATGATCATCCACAAAATGATATTCGTCTACATAATACTTGGCACAAGCTTACTAAGTATTTTGTCAAAGTTGATCATTCACTCATTGCATTTATTTTATTTTATTTTTTGCCAAGTTCACCCTGAGAAGCCAATTCATTCATGTTGCTGCCCTAGAACCACACAAATTTTGTCCAGATGGCCAACACTGGGAAGCAGACGAACGTGGATAGACTTGGATGAAAACATACTGCAGAGTAGTAATTCTCTGTAGTGTATAATAACTATTTGTGCACAATTAAATGATTTTATGCTGCAGGGTAAACTTGGCATCCATCCCATGCGACAAAGACTACCATGGAATTGGATTGCTGCCTGTTAAATCTTACAGTTTTAACGATTTGCCTTTTTCTTTTTCATCTATCAGGAAAATATACTTTCATTCATCCATGGAACTTATTATTATTCTCTGGTTTCATTCCACTGAAAACTGAGATTGACACGAGAGAAAAAAGTGAAAAAAATCATTCAGTAATGTCTCACAACAAGTGCCAATGAAAAATGTAAGAGTCAATCACGTTGGATTCAATTATTAAAAATTTACCCTTTTTTTTTGAATTTCTGTTTGTTTGTTTGTTTTTGTTTCGTTTTTTGTTTTTTCATTCATTTCCCGTCTTTTACGGGGTATGGTTTTATTATTTTAGTTTCACTGTTCTGGAATCATATTAGAATCTTTTCAGTAACTGGCTGACTTGTCTGTAAATCAATCATTCATCCTTGCGTTAGATATTTACCATCATTCAAAAGAGTCAAAAGAGTGATGAATGGGATTCATGCTGACAATCTTCTAATAAAATAATCATTATTGATAACAAAGACCTATGACCAACAAAAAGTACTACATGTAAGTAAAATTTGCTTCTTTTTTGTACTGGAAAAAGTGGTGAGATGTGATAATGAAGCACAAACCATACAGATTTAGCAGAGGGGGATTTTATAAATTGCATAGATGTTGACAAAATTCTAAGTTTACTTCTAAGGATAATAATAGCAGTTAATTGTCATTGTTGAAATGTGACACTGAAAGTACCCAATGGAGTCATTTATTGCAATAAACAAGTGACAATAAGATAGTATTCCCCTCTCTCTTTGAAGGTGTTTAAATATTCCAAACTATTAAAGACCATTCAATATTCTCTTGACTTCATATTCCATATCATATTGATGTAAGTGAAGATGAAGTGCTTGAAGGGATGCTCTTGGAAGACTAACCTAATCTTCCTGGTTTATAATCCTGACCCACATATTAAAAATTCAGATGAAAGCATTTAATGGATGGAATAAAATCTTGTATTATTGAAATTTTTAGTGCAGTCACCAGTGTAATTAATTTGGTGTTGGTATCACATGTTCACTGGCCTCTTTACCATTTCACTACAATTAATTTGCAATGAATTCATAATGTCAACAGTTTTGAACACCTCATGATCATTGAGCAAAAATGGTTCCTGATTCACGTTTCTCCTTTTTTGTGCACTTTTTTGTGTCACTTTCCCCCAATCTTAAAACTAATAGTAACTTCTTGTTTAAATGGTACAGGAAATTATTTAGCATGTTCAGGAAAGGTTCATTATGTCTTCAACATGGTTCACAAATTTGGCAAAGTTTTTCTACACTTTATGAATGTATTTAAGACAAAAATTATGGAGGTTTGACAGGTAGTTGTAATTACAAGCAAAAGGGTGGTTTTTTAAATTTTTAAAATTTCAGTTCTTAGTTTTTAAAATTTATGGTTGTGAGAGGTGTCAATTCCTAGCATGCCCAACTCATAGAACAAAATTAGATGAGAACTGTCTGCCCAGTACTTGGCTTTGGCTAATTCAGTTAGCACACATTCAGAAGTGTTACCAGTTGATAGTTATAGAGCACATGTTCACATAGAGACATGTAATTTTCAAAGAAACAGTGTACATGTACATTTACATGTGGCACTTGTTGTGGTATTTTTCTTAAAAATAGTAGTTCATTTTCAATCTGACTTAATATCATTGTTCACAAAGTGGACTCCAAGTAAAAATAAATAACAAACAGTCATGACCAGTTCTCCAAGACAAGTTATGACATACACACACTCACTCACTTTCCATGGTCAAATCCATTTTTAGAATTGCACAAACAATGAATAATGCAAAACATACACCTAAGTGATTGCAAGAAGCTTGATTTTCATCGTATTCACATTTTTTTGCTTCTTCTTAAACTTAATAAATGTTTTTTTTTAATTATTATTTTTTATTTGTTTTTTCATTTTCTTTTGCATGTTGATATCTCCAATGAAGCATAATCTGAACAATAGAAGCAATTTTTCTTCGTCTTTAAATTTTTGGTTCATTTGGTACGGTTACTCACCACCAGAAACTTTTGAAAAGTATGCGTTGGATATAATTTATGAGACTTTTGGTGAAAGTCAATTGAGATCCGAAAACGCTCAATGTTGGACTTACATGGAGTTTTTGTATTCCACTCAGTGAAGATTTGAACGAATGATAAAGTGAATAAAGGATGCAAATAATCATTCATCCAATCCTTCATGCATGCCGGTGCACAACACATGGCATTAGTGCACACAATGAATTCTCGAAACCTTGCCAACACGACATTCATCACATTGTCACCCAAGTCAACCACGTGTCACCCAATCCATCCCATCGTCTAAATTTGGACGGCTCGGATGCAGTACATCGGGTGCAGTTTAGGATTGGGTGACCACACCCCCCACGACCAACTTATTGGGTGGGAGAGATATGGACGACTCCTCTGATTGGCCAATTTCAAATGACGCCACGTGGATAATATTCTGCTGACTGTGTCATTCAATCTTCTGTTTTTGAGAAGCAGAATACGAATATGTAGATGAATGTGGGAATGTTTGTGGATGTAGACGTAGGTTTGCAAAGACATCTCGTCCTTTGTAGCCTATTTTATCCACTAGTTAATGTTTACAGAAATTGGGGCATCCAGTTTTCATCCATCACCATCCATCTCTGTCCAAGTGCACAAGCATGCAAGTGTGATGTGTGAATGGGGAATGTGTGTGGGAAGACACAAGGAGTTTTTATTTTCTCAGTGTTGCTCTGTAAATAGCACTGGCAAAATTTAATGTCTAATGCAATTGTTTATGAGATTCCAAGTGCCATTTTTCTGTAGCAAATAATACAACTCTTGAACAACAGAATAATAAATAGATATTAAAAAAAACTCAGCTGCCCAGTAGTGGGGATTTGACTTGGTTAGATTTTGTGAATTAGATAATTAATTTAGTTGTTGTTGTTATTGTAGTGAATTTGTAGGTTGAAACTGAGAGTATCTTTAAGTTGGTTGAATTTGAAGTTGAACAGTGAGGTGCACATTCTGAAGAGTGCTTTTGTCAAAGCTCTTACACCCAATGATCACTTTAATGTGTTTTACTGTATTCTAATTGTGGCATTTATTGCATTTGTTGTTCAGATTCATACAACTTGTAAAAGCCATGATCATCAAAGGCTGTTTCTTCTGCTACATCCAAACAGTTATTTCAAAAATCGTACACAATCCATCATCAAAGTCCACAAATTATACCTATTTTTGGATGTTTCCCTCCAATAAACTCAAGCTCACTGGATCCTAGAAACAAAAACTTGTTATAAAGACATGACCTCTTATTTTCTTTTTGTTTGAAGCTACACCCATAGTTTAGTTTGTCAGTGTAAGTATAACCATAGTGGATGTATCATGTCTTTTGGACCCAATACATGAATGAGGAATACAATAAACCACTCCATGTTGTGTGATACAAAAAGTATCAATTAAGCGGAATTAAAAATAGTGAAAATCCATACCATAAAACATCATGACCAGCAGGGAGACAGTGGATTGATTTAAAATACTGACCCATCAATTACATTGTAAGTGCCTAGAGATTCTAAATAGTGGCATGTCTGCAACAAGTTGAAACTTGTTTAGAGATCATATGTGGTCAATTGACACATTTGACATACATGTTTTTATTCATGTGGTGAAATTCAAATAACTAATAACTAGGTAGTTTTATTTTCTTATTGGACATATTGATGGGTGATTTGATTTCATTATTCTCAAGTAGATAAGGTGAAAAACCTTATGCCTCTTGGGAAAGTAATTTTGCATGTGGACACAGGTGGAAATCTAGTAATAATAGAAGGTGCTGTAATATACCAGTGATTAGAAATAAACATCCTATTTATTCACACAATGTATTTAAGGAACAATATTGAAACCTATGAATCATGGACTACCAGCCTCCTACTACTCTAGGCCATGATGAGGACATGCTGGAGTTGATTTTGATTAACCTTTAAATACAATTTGAGCTCACAAATGCAGTACAAGCCCACACTGAAATGTCCTGTTTGCTAAATTCTACTTTTGTAAGAGGGACAAGTGAAATGGGATTGTACTACTTTTATGGAGTAGACTTTCCCCTCCCTTATTAGCCAAACATTAATCTCATAAAATAAATTATTCTCTAAGCCTCAACTGGTTAAGTCTTTGTGGTCGAATAAATGTTTGCTCTGTAATAGAGAAAAATTAACAGTGTAGTTGTACTTTCCCTTGAATTGATGTTTAGACCTTTAAAGAATCATCGATTATTACTCTTAGAAGAATTGACTTCATATATATCATTTTTCTTTAAGTGAAAGTATAATGTTTTTGCAGGTCAACAATGGAAAAATTTACACTTTCTAGAGATTTTTTGTTTGTGGGGTTTTTATGATGATTGTGTTGTTATTTTAAGAATAGGGCCCAATAAGAAAAGAGATAATAACAGAAAAGATGGAGTGAAAAAACGAGAAGAAGAAGAAGAAGAAGATTATTCTGCATTGTAAATTTTATCATTGGGAAAAAGAAAAAAGAAAAAAGAAACTAATTGGGTTGATTGAGTGTTTTTCCATAAAAAAATAAAATGATCATCTTTTGATTAGTTTTTCATTTAAAAACAATGAACAATAATTGAAGATTATGATCAAACTGAGAAATTTGAATATATTATGGTTCTTTATCTAAACACGTTACAAATTTGAGGTTATTGCAATAATTAAAAGTAATATATTGTTATACATTATCCTCTATTTTCATAAAATCTATCACTTTTGAATGATAGTAATGATAACTGGTATTATGAATATTTTTCAAAGCTAGTGTCATCTCATTTTTAAGGATGTCTAAAGTGTTCCTTCTCTGTGGAATTACTTTGGATTGCAAAATATATGTTTTTCAGAATGTGTTTGTATTTGAGTAAACAGCTAAGTGGAACAAGGTGGATATATATGGCACTTTTTTAGTATTTTTATTGTAATTTTTAACAAAACCTATAACTTGGTATTGAATTTCATATTTCTCAAATCTCAAGTCGAACATGACATTTTCCAACAAAAGAAATAAAATATAGAAATTGAAGAGCAACTTCTTATTTTTGATTTTATTGTATTTGTTGAGGGATAAAAATATTCATTCCAGCAATGCAACTTGAAGAAGAAAAGAAGAAATCAAAACAATGTCATTTGCATAAATTTGTGGTTGCATCAGCATTAATAAAAAAAAATTGGATTCATTGACCCCTTTTTTTGGTGTAAGCTAACAGTAATATAGATATAAAATTTTGTTAGAAAATTGTGTTACCAATATTTATTTTTAAACCAAAACGAAACAAAAAAATGGTGGATTCAATGCACGTTGCGACACAGATTAGTTTTTATAAAATATATGTTGTCCATAGAAGTCATCTTGAACGTGTTGAATTTTTCTTTATGATGATGTAGCAATTTGACATATCATGGATTTACTTGTTTACTTGCAACCAATGTTTAGTTGATTACCTTCTTGAAAGGATCTTACAAACCTATTCCATGTCTTTCAATTAATCAAATGGTAATTGGTCACATGGTCCTACTCTTGTGATATTTATTTATTTATTTATTTTATTGGAACGTTTATTTGAAGTATAACTTAATCACTTCCCTAAAGAAACCTTCGGAAACATAATTTTAAAGAATAAATAAGTAACTAAATAAATGGTAGTAAAAAGATCCAGTTCAACGACTGTGGTGCAACGTTCAGAAACGATCCTAGCCTTAGACTCACTTTCCAACGACGGCGAAGATCGTCTATCAAGGGACGGCGCAGATCCTCTGTGAATGGGCGGCTCAGATTTGCTATTGAGAACGGTCAAGATTTCTCTTAATTGGATGGTGAGGATGGACCATCGTCACTGGCAACTTCCGAGTGAAGAATTACAGGGATTCGAGGCGTGCCCCATTCACACCGCAAGGGCTCCACAGTGCAAAAGCGCGCCTGATTGACGACGATGAGCTACGGGCGACCGACTTACAGCAAGACGTGAAGGTGCGAGCGAGGGGGATAGAGACCCGCAGCGACAGTAAGAGCAGAATCAAATTGTGAAGTGGAGCGCCAGTGGGTGAGCGATCATGCCGGCTCAAGCCTATCAACAACGCACCGAGCTCCGACATGCTGCTCCGTCCATATCCCTGGGAATTGAAAGAATTTTTCGCTGTTCATTCCGGCAGCTTTGACTGGAGTTAAACTAATCCGTCTGCTGCTGATTCCCTCACAGCTCCACGATCAAGGAATTCGACTTCATCAAGAGTTCTACAGTGGTTGCCATGTTCGCTGCTGGATTTCAATGCGATTGTAAGGCCAGGCGACTCAGGGTTTTGCGAAGTGGGGGGAGGGAGGCGATCGAATCTGCTAGAATTGGTAGCGTGTTTTCCTTACCACGCACAGTCGAGCGGGGAGGAGCGCGTGGGGGATCATGGGGCTCGAGCTGATGGTGAGAACCTGGGAGGCAGGAACGGGTCCACGTTCGCGTTTGAACACTTTCGGGCTCTCCATGTAAAGACTGGTTCTACCTATAAATAGTGTTGGTCGCCGGTATGCGGCGCTTCGGCTTGACTGAGTGTAGTCCGGTATGACAACCGTCGAGAACAGTGAATAAGGTGAACGAATCGTTCTGCAGATTGTGCCACGGCCTGATCCCCAGAACTCGGATTTCATGAGGTGCAGTTGCCTTCGCAATTTAGGTTGCTTTGTGATTCGGTTAGGCAGATCCTAATTGCCATCCCCGAGTTGAAGCGTTGAAATTAACCTGATTCGTTTCTTCCGGTCGCGATGAATCGTTTCCGAATGCTCTCGACTAAATTCCGCTCCTGCCCCCCTCGGACCTTAGCTACACTTCCGGCTCCCGAAGGCGCAGATGCGGCATCCAGTGTTGGATGATCTGGCGAAGTCTCCGTTTCCATGGGATCACCACCATGGCGTCTTTCTTCCAACAGCTTCGATCTCCACCATGTCAGCTTGGAGTTTCTGCCCTGTAAAAAGTAATTATTCCTTGAAGAGGGTGCAGGCCGTTTGTGCCATAGTTTTCTGTTGCAAGTATAATAGTCATGTACACGTTGAACGGCACCATAATAACACAGAAGTTGTTTGAGTTTTTTCCTAATAAACATGTGAACAGTACTAACTGTGCCCCGTAACTCCGTGTCACGACGATCTAAATGGGAACCATCATGGGCACCGGCGTGGACGACCATCAATCAATGGATCAATACTAGCATCTGCGTCTTCATGGATCTTATGATCACAAATTCCTCTGCAGTGCTCAGTAGTAACATCCCATACTACTAGCTACATATGTATATATATATATATGTATATATATATATATATATATATATATACATATATATATACCCCACATTGTGCACGAGATGTAAAATCAGTGACGGCAAATGCTGCTTTTTAACACATTGTGAGCTCAGGATCGTTCCAAATGCCCACGGACCGATTCAATGCCGCCTCTTTAGACCTCCAGCAAGAGGTCCGAAAGCCCATGGATGACATCAGCCCAGTATCCTTCGCCTAATCTTGAGTTACCAATTTAAAACTGTGTTTTAAGTGAGAAAAAACGAATAAACCACACTGTCGTAGTCAGAGATTAGTTCTCAACATGAAATTGATTTAGAGACATGCTCCGATTAGCGAGGACTAGGTTCCTTCTATTAACGCAGCATTAATACTTCCACCAACAACAGTTGAAGTGTGTATCTGTTCAAATTTCGAAGTTGATGCAGTCGTTCAGCTTTCACTACACCATGAGTATCAATGTAGACGTTAAAGATTGATTTGTGGCTTGTTCGGTTTTGGAAACTAGCATCTGGCAAGGCTCTCTCATAAGATTGGATTTGTTTTTGACAGGTGTTTTGTTTTAGTATGCGGCTCATAACTTAAACCCTTTGTGTTGAGCTAAAAATAACAGAATGTTCAATTAAACGTGGAATGTTTTGGTTTAAAGTTTATACATGGTGATACTTGAAGTCGTGCTCTCCAACTACTTCCACAGGTTTACCAATCATTTCCAGTGTTCAAAAACATCTTAATTAGAAAATTTCTCCATGTTTTAGGGTTTAGGGTTAAGGGTTTATAATTTTTGAATGATTTTCATCATCTTCTTTTTCCTTTTTAGTCCAGCTTGATTTGTATGACATGACTAACTATTGCTGTACTACACAATTATTGGTATAGCAAAACAATGCTTACAAACTTTGACAAAGTTAAAAGAATTGCTTGTCCTTCGACAGCACGAGAACGAACACTGGCATAGCCAACTCGGCCAGATGCATACCCGGCATTCAGATGAGATTAACGGATATCAATCTGGGAGAAGGCAGCAACCAGATGCAGGATTCACAACACCCATGGAATCTCGTGGTGTCCAAATTGAGGTGGGATTCTAACGTGGTAGTTGCTTGTGATCGACGCCCGCTGATTAGGTTATTTTCTGTTGCCAGGCAATTTTAGCCACAAACGAACTACCCGATTCGGTGGGGGAATTTTGGGCCGACAATGATATTCCCAACGACGACGGTACTCTCGAAAGAAATGCACAAGAAAAATCTAGGAAACAATATTCGCTGCAAAAGTGGTGGGTCGTTGGATCCGTGAATCTTGCGATGCGTGACAGCAACAAGGAATATTCCCAACCGAGAATATCTGGTCGCATAAAATTCAAAGACGGGTAGAACAGATTCCACCACGCGGGTCCACCACTTGCTATTTGGACTCGCATTTCCTACGCTCAATCCCCCGGACCAGTGCCTCGAACCGCAACGTGCTGGTAGTGAATCTGGGTTACCTAATTAAGAATTACATACTCTTTCCTGACGAGTGCTGCGATCCTGGATGCTCCGAGTCATTCCACACAGTTTTGACAGGTTCGTTAGTTAAGCTCACAGTAATATTCCCTATCGTGGGAACCCGCAGCATCGTCGTCAATCTCCTTTGCAAGTACGCGAGGCTGGATATTCTCTCCATAAACAGACCCTAGCGAGGCAAATCGAACCATATTTTATTCCGATTGCGGTGAATCATGGCCTGCATTAGACGGCACCTGGGAACGATATGGAGCTGGGGACAACTGCCAGTCGGTGCTATCATTCTGCTTCGGCGTTGAGTGTTGGGTTGTCGTGCTGAAGCTGAATAAGGGGCGAAATTCCAGGGGGAGAAGGGAAAGGCATCAATTGTATGATTCGGGAGAATTCCGCTGCGACGCGAGTGACGTGTCATTCTGGCAGCGTGACAATCGAGCTCCCCGAATATTTCACATGTTTAGTCATGCTGGCCTAAGTCATGGGAGTAGATCCTGTGCTTTGGTTTTTATTGACTGAGGAAGAAAAACGGGCCACGCAGGACCCCACTCTGATCTGAAGTCCAAGATATGGAGACTCCGCTTGTGCTTTCTCATCGCTCGTCGCTACCATTCGAAGCCTTCCATGTGTTTTCTTTTTCAATAAGAGAGGGCCCGATTCGTGACTTCCTTTGCCGGCGGAGGTGAGACCATGTTGAGAGTCCGAATTCAAAATACTCTTGAACAATTCTTTTGAAATTCCAGAAGTACTCTGGCATCTAGTTGTGTGCTGTTTGCGGTTACGCTGCCAAGCGGAGCCGCCACGAAAGAGCGCAAACGAGTGGTTTGAACGTGTCGTCTGAGAATGACTCATTGGGGAATCGGGAGACGTTTAGTTTTTTGTTATTTTGTGTTACTGGCGACCAAATGTTGCTCAGCAGTAGGAAATTGACACTGCGAATCTGCATCATAGCATCCGCGAAATGGATTGGGATTGAACAAAAGCTTGAACTCAACACCCCAACAACACGAATCAATATGGCTTGTGCAATGCCGATCCGTGACAGCGCTCCGCAACCTCGTCGCCTCTGATCTCATCCAGCTCGCCGGCAAGGTAACGTGGACAGATGTCAGAAGAAGAGGAAGACTTACAACTGGGAGATGTGAAACCGCTCCATGCATCGGTTGCTTACCCTTCTTCAGTGCGACCCATCATTATGATTCAAGCGTATTGTCCACGCTTCCGGAAGAAAAGTCTTGGCAAAAGCAGACCTAGCCAGCGGGAAAAAGGACAGATAGCAGGGGGTTGAATCAATCAAGCGTTTCGAACATTGCAACGCCCCTGAAAGTGAAGTAGATGATCGAGAGTGCGGCCCTCCAGTCACACATGCGGTGACAATTTGATCCGGGGGGTGATGGAATTGGTGACAGTAATTCGGGTGCCGTAAAAAAAATGAATTCATTCCTGGGGCTCCCCAGATGTGTGTCAACTCCAATGATGTTGCTGTTCACAGGAACTCACCGAGCTGACTCGGCAATACCGATGAAGAATGCGTCAAGATTGGCTGCACCTGGATGATGATGATGTAAACGACCGTCGAATTACACTAACTTACCCAACCTAGCCACCAGCACTGCAACCGAGACACAGGAGCGAGACGAAGGAAATACTAAAGCATGCACAACTCCCGGAGATAGAAAGGTCCTCCTTCGGAAGTGCTGCCAAAGTACTTGTTCTCGAGTCCCCTTGCCATGTGGCGGCCGCAATGTTACAACCTACCTGTCCCTTCCCGAGCTTTCCTCCAGCCCCGAAATTGTCAAAGATACCTACCTCGAGCCTTAAGTCCAGATTATCTCTGCCGGCGCACATTTATCTTCCATTAGCGTCGCATCCTATTATGTTTTTTCCAGCAGGAATTCATCAGCATTGTGTTCATTTTCTTTTGTCTCTTCGGTATCATGATAGGGCAGCAATAGAAATGTTGGAATGTGGGACGCGAAGAGTGTCAGACTGGCACCCAAAATGGCGCCCCCAACACAGAGCCCTTCTGGTGGCAATCCTGATAACCTTGAAAAAACACACAACCATTCATCAAAGTTCCGAGGGATCATTCCTACAGTTACGGTCACCCTTCGCGAGGGTGTGCGTCGCAGTGGTAGATTTCACACATGTGGTCATTGTCGCCTCCACATTCTTGTTCCTACACTCTTATCCCAACCGTGAAGCAGCAACACCAGGGGATGCTCTTTGATGTGCGCAAGCTGCCAACGACTTCATTGAAGGCGGGTTCCAGGAAAGCCATAAAAATTGCGGGGTGTGTGGTGCGGTGGGCCCGTGCAACTGGTAATGACCAGCGCTGTGATGCATGCGCAAATTGGGTAGAGAATAATTATACAGCAGCAGGAATCAGGTGGAATCGCAGGGTACATATGCTGCGGATGCTCTGTGGTAAACGTGGTACTCGAGAGCATGCCCACTCAATCCCTCTCTTGCCAGTGTAGGTGTAACCTTGCGATTACTGTTCAGATTATTGCCGGTGTGGAAAGCGTGTACTTCATGCCGGTGCTGTTGTTACTCTTCTTCTTCTTCCTCCTCTTCTTCTCTGCTTCTTCTTACTTTAACTTTGCTTATTTTAATCAAGTTCTCTGAACCTGGTCAATCGACATCTAGCATCTTATCTACACACAACAAGTTCAAGGAATTGGGCACCAGATTCCAAGGAGAAAGCTAATTTTGAGAGGAACCCGGGTTTAGAATTGTCATGGAAAGTCACTTGTCGCAGCTTGTAAGTTACTGAAGACAATGACGGTGGGCAAACGGACTCTTTTCAATTGCCATGTGTTGGGGGACTATTATGAACAGGCTTTTACAGATGGATTGTTACACAGGAGAGACTGACGGTGTTCGGTCCGTGCTCTACAATTTCTACACGCCTTTAAGGAGCAAATCACTGTAGTGCATGGGCAACGAGGGTGGTAGTGGTGGAGATTTTGATTCAGGATTAGCGCAGAAAGTGAAGCTGCACGGAGGCTGGTTAGTCAAAGAACGCGTATGATTCCTTTGAACCTACATTTGAGGGCAAGTGGTGGAAATCCGGCCATCGTACATATCTGGAAAGGATCCAGGATGCGAAGAGGCGCGAAGGATCCTCAAAAGCATCGCCTGGTCGTCGCATAAAGAAATTGCCAGAAAATTATTTACGCTTTTCGACCCTGCAAAAGCAGCATCAGAAGAAGATTGTTATCAGAATCACGAAGAGAAGGAGGTGGCAGTTATTTCTGTTGTGACAATAGTAAAGGCGGAGCGAATCCTGGCGGAGCTGGGGGGCTAGAACATTCTCATCTACGCCTCAGCTGGCTCCCCGATTTAAGCCCCTTCCTTTTTCTTTCCCGTCCCAATTATTCCAGATGTGGGGGTCAAGCAAAATTACTGTGACCGTGATAAACACCGAACTTCGCACCTGTACTATCCAAATCGGTCCCTCCGCTCTCTTCCTGTTTTTTACTATTAAAAAACCCAAAGTGATCTAAAGAAAGATTCTTCATTACTTTATATTGAACAGCATGAGGACACTATCATGGACAACACCGCAATCAACGCTTCTAATCTCTGGACTCGCTGTACATTGATTGACTTGTCCTGCACGTTGTTAATCAGCTCGATGTTACCCACGCTGCTTAACAGCCAATCTCTTCCACTTCCTAAGAATATCTTGCTATTACAGGAAACGCAGAATCACTCCACATGTGGATGGTATCAAAAACTTACTTGTAGGGTAGCTTTTCCGGAACGCTTCAAGAAGACAAAGCGCGAAGTGATTACATGATGATATTAAGGAATATAAAATACAATAGTTAATGAGACGTCTCTGAACTGAAAACTGTTCATAGCATGGGACCAAACCCTATATTCTCCAAACCAGAAAGCGAAAATTGCTGTTACCAAAGCAATGGGTAACTTTCTAGGGCAGTTGTAAATAAAGCCTTTCGCCAGCGCTTTCTAAATCCTAATAACAAAGTCCTTTCCACCAGTACTGCGAAATGGGAGGACAAATTATGAGTGCAAGCAGGGGCCCCACACAGAGGCGCAGCCCCACATCGTCCCCATTCCTTTGATGACTGGAAAGAGCTTCACCCTGACGTGCGAGAGAGAGGAAAGAAAGATCCCGTGGGGTTTCTTATGAAACCGGCTCGAAGGAGCACGACGATGATGACAATAATTTCTACCGCATAATAAAATGACGCCATAATAGCGGAGCATCATTAGGTTGTGCTGCAGACGTACTTTGTGACGCCAAGTGACTGCTTCGGCTCCACGTGGAGAGGGGGATAATAAATTTATTGGACGACAAGATCGGCTGTAATCTTGGTTGCTTGACGATTGGTTTAGTCGGCTTGTCTGAGGAATCAGGCAGGGCTGCACAAAACAGTTTCCACCAGTTATTTGATTTTCCACATGCCGGTTTGTGGGTGCGTTGCTTCTCCTCACACCTACCACTTCTTCACAACCTTTCAGCACTTTCTTTTTTTTTTTTTTTTTTTTTTTTGCTTTGGTTTTATTTTTATGTGTTGTTGTGTACGTTCCAGCTCCCAGTTCTTTACAGCTGAAAGCGGTCACTAGGTCACTTACTGCGGAGATCGGTGCTTGGTGAGCATGATTGTTCGACTGTGACAGACTGGGAGGGCGTTCTTCCTACGACATATGCTCAGGGGGGCACCAGCGATGGAATCGCATTATAAATATCCACTTGCTTATTTTTACTTATTTTTATTTTTATGTTTACATTAATGAAGTTGTGTTCATAGCTCTGAACTGCATGCTTTAGCTTGGATTTCGACTCTGTAGCCACAGAAACAGTGATATGCTGCATCGGTATCCTCCTTTGATTCAGTGTCTCTTCGAGTTCAATCGTATGTGTGCTCATTGGTAAAATCCCAAATTTGACGGTCCACATTATTGGCATAAAATAACAGGGAATGCAATGTGGGTTTAGTGCAGCGCCAGCACTGAATGAGTTGCGACGTGCCATGCCAGATTGTATGGCTCCTGTGTTTACATCCCCCTCGGCGAGATATTCTTTTCTTTTTCCACAAAGGAATCTCCAGCAAGGTCGTCTGAGTCGGACGCTGACCTCTGCGGACGAAACTGCTGGACTTATTCAATCTGCACCAGCTGAACAAAAGAATCACACACCCCCCAATTAAAATAACCAAGCTGTGAGGGTAGCATGCAGTGCCGGTGCAGCAGCATCACCAAACGCAAGCAGGATCCTCTCAGCTACCCCTCCCGGGAACGATGCGATTCTCTGGGTGACGATATTCTTTCACCCCCCACCGTCAAGATCAGAGCGCATCTTTTTCATCGAGCTCATAACGCACAGCATGCATTTGTGGTCCTTCCCAATGCGTTGCGTTTCTGTGGCAGCGCCTGATAAAAACTAACGCCCATATGCGCCGACTGTGACGACTTCCGCTGCCAAGACCACTGTTAGCAACAACAAAATTCCTCCATAACATTGATAGAACAGTTCAATGCAACGCGATTCTCAACTCGTCTGGACCCCGTGCCAGATGTCTCCATCTCCAAGTCGTGAAACCCATAAGTCGCAAAAGGTTGATCTGACGATCATAAGTAGCTGGCATCAAGTCAAAACCCGTACCAGTTCGTCAGCTTTTGATCTCGGGGTCCATGGAACTACTACTCTTCATCCTTGTGTAAAAAAAACGCTCCTCACTGTGGATGTCACTGCAATACAATTCTACACTACACTGAGAAGCTGGTGCAGCGAAATGTGAGAGTTTGCGGTATGAAGACTCGATCGGCACATTTCTTAATGTCGATCCATCACCGAAGGCTTGTCGATGTGGTTGATGATGTGTAGGTTGAATGCAAATCGACAAGTCTAGAGTCCAAAAATCGTATCACCCTCGGAGCTTGTCTGCACCGTTTCCTTGATTGTTTTTGTATGTAGAAAGTTTGACTATCTCGGTGATATGTTTGTGTTTGTAAGCAATCTGTCACTGATTTGTATACCCAGTTTGTCAGGCTTTGGTGCTCTTATTGTGAAGGTAACACCCACGTATGCCAGGAAGTTCAGATGAGTGATAAGAATATTACAGTAGTTTTGGAGTGATATTATAATACTAGGATACATAGAAAATGAACAGTTGTAGATTCAGATATGATTTGTTTGCTGTTTGGATTCAGACATGCTTTTACTGTTTTTGTTTTTTTTTGGATAATTTATTAGGACTGTACTGTTAGCGAGATTTGATTTGTGTAAAAGAATAGCATAAGGAATTAGAAGACAGTGAAGGAATCAAGAAATCAACTTTGGAAATGCAATGGTTGTGTTTCATTGATTGTTCATTTGGTTTCTTGAATTCGGGTTTCATTGGAATAATCTTCATGAATTTGTGTGACAGTTTGGATATATTGAATTGGTCTTGTTTTGATTACTTGAGAAGAAATGTGTTAGAGAAAGATTGTATGAGAAGATTTTGCACCTTAACATGTGGCTTGAGTAGTAATTTGATTGATGTTTTAAAATCTGAAAAGGATTAGGATTTATTTGTTTGTGATTAGGCATGTAATTTAAATTCCTAAAATAGGAAAAATAAAAATAACAATTTACACAAAATATTCATTAATTTTTTAAAAGAGCTACAAATACTTTTTTTACCAATATATATATATATATATATATATAGTTTGTAACAAAATATGTTAATTTACATCAAAATAATATTAAAATATGGTGAAATTAGGTATTAAGCTACATAAATTATGAATGATTCTTTTAACTCAAAATTCAGCAAGAACAATGATTTCCATAACTTGAATGTAGACATATCCAACATAGAATTAAATGATCATGAATAATATTCAATGAATATAATATTTATCATACAAATGATGCTTTAATAGTAAAACTAATTATAACTCTATCATACAAACATTTGCACTTATAAAAATATCAAATTATATATATATGTATACATACATATTAAAGTGTAATACATACTATATATTTAAATTTAAACTTTAATATACATATCATTATTATTAATTATAATTTTTAATTTCTTAAATCAATATTTATTGTATATTTCTAAAAAAAATTTTAGATACTTTAATTTTTTAAATAATAAAACTATACATGATTTTTTATTAAATATATTTTAATTATTATAAATATACATAAAATAATTAATATATTTTTAATTTTTTTAAAATTTAGTTTATTTAATTTTTTTAAAGAATATATATATATATATATATATATATATATTATTTTTATTTAAAATTTTTAAATTAATAATTAATTACGTAGAAATATGAATTTATATTAATATTAACAAAAAATATTCTTGAAGAAAAAGAACAAAGAAGTTCCAACACTTAGCATCAGCAAGGATTTCATACAAAGAAAAGTACGGAGTAAGATAACTCTTACTTCTAACTTTCTTTACTTATAGGTTGCTGCCCTAATAGACAACTTCCATCCATTCTCTCTTATATTCATCCATCCTACCATTAAGACATCTTTTTACATCTCACCTACCATTAAGACATCTTTTAGCATATTCTATATACTCTTACCTATTCTCGAGGCTATTGTCCTTGTGACTCATCCATAGGATAGTCCTTCCACATCTCAAGAGTCAATCCTTTGACCATTAGCAACTTATTCTATTATTATCTATTTTCTTCAACACTCCCACTTTGCTATTGGTCAAAGGCTTTTTAATCTAATGCCTATGTTAATATGTGATGCTTATCCTTCACTAATACTTTAATCAACAATTATGTCTTCTATAGCATAATATGTCATGTCAATCACTCCCATTCTAATCTTCTTCTTTATGAAATAATATTGAATGGCCTTCAAAGCTTGTCTTAATTAAATTCTTTCCATTGCAATATGACTTATTGGCATATACTCCATCTTTGTTGACAACCTTGCAATTATTGTAGTTTCTTAGAAGTCCATGAAATTGCTCTCACTCCAATAAAGAATATATAAGCCATTAATAATCTTCTATTATTTGCATCTTAAACAAGGTATTGCTTATCTTTTTAAATAAATCCATATAAATGTCTTCTTCTAACTTTCTATTCAAGAAAACCATTTTCATCTCCATTTGATGCATCTCCGTGTTCATTGAATCAATTGAAGCTCAATTTAATGGAAGTTGATTCAATTTCCATGTTCTATTATCCAAGAGAGATTTCTACTCTTCTTCGATGGCTTCTCCTATTTTATAGCATCTGTGGACTTCATCGCATCACATAATATCAATGAATCAGAAATAAATGCAATATTAACATGTTCTTCACTTACTTGAGGAAAGATACGATTCTTCCACCATTCACCAAGTGATTTTCTTTCTCTTAAAGGATATCTTCTTTCATTTGAAGATGAACATTCATCTTTTTCCATAACTTTCTTCTCTCTTATAACTTGTCTTTTCTCATTCAAAGGTATATATTCTTCATCATCATCATCATCATCATCATCATAATCCTTGATATCATCATTTTCTTCTATTTTATTTTTACTAACTGTTGAAGCTTTTATCTTTTGAATCTTATGTGGCTTTTCATGTTTATTCATACCTCCAACATCTTTAATTTCTTTATTGCTTGTTCTAACAATTGTAGAAGCTTTCATCTTATCCATCTCCTTAAGCTCTTTTCTTTGGTATACATCTCCATTATCTTCATTGTCTTTAGTTTCTTCTTTCTTTACTGAATTTAAAGATGTGTCCACAAACACACCATTACTCCCACTTGGACACATTTCTAAGTGTTCACAAGCACTCTTATATTCCAAAAACTCAACATCACAACTTTTGATGATCTTGTTGCTATCCAAGCATATTAGCCTACATGCCTTAGTACCTTCACAGTATCCTAAGAACACACACTTTATTCCTATTGCATCAAGCTTATACCTCATACAATTTGGTGTCTTTGCATATGCAATGCATTCAAAGGTTATCAAATATGAAATACAAGGTTGTCTCTCAGTCCATGCTTCTTGAGGTGTCATTGATGCAAGAGCACTTGTTGGACACCTATTCCTCGTATATATTACATTCACCACAGCTTCTGTCCAAAATTCATAACCAAGATTTTGAGTATCAAGCATACTCTTTGTCATCCCTACAATGTTTCTATTTTTCCTTTCAGCAACACCAATTTGTGCAGTAGTTGTTTGTCTAGCAATTCTTTCATTCTTCAAATAAATATCAAATTGCTTAGACATATACTCACCTCCATTGTCTGTATGCAACACCTTGATCTTACATTCACTTTGTTTTTCAACAAGTGCTTTAAACTCCTTGAACTTCCAAAAGCACTCATTTTTGGCTTTAAGAATATATATCCAAGCCTTTCTTGAAAAATCATCAACAAAAGTGAGGAAATACCTTGCTCCTCCAATACTTGTGGTCTTCATAGGTCCACATACATGTCAAGGACATACTTGTTAGAACCTTCTAGAATATTCTAGAAGTTTTTTAGAACTCTTTAGAACCTTTCAAAGCCTTCTAAAAGCTTCTTAGTTAGTAGAAGTTACTTGAGAAGCTCCCTAGTTGGTGGAAGCTGCTTGAAAAGCTTCCTAGTTGGTGGAAGCTGCTTGAGAAGCTTCTTAGATAGGAGTATATATTGGAATCGAGGCTGAAGAGTTCTTCAGTCTCGACAACACATCTCTTGGAGCTCTAGCTCATGTCTCTGGTGTTGTTTTTGTATTCATCTGATTAATCCAATTCTTGCCAATTCTTCTTGAATTTCTTGTTTAGACTTCAAGTCTATATTTAGTATCCATGATAGTTTGTTGAGACTACTCTCACCTTGGATATCAGAGCTAGTTCCTTCTTGTTGGAGTGTGGATTATCCCTCTTCTTGAAGGTACACTAGTATTTTAGAGATTGCGAATTACCCTCCTCTAAATTGATATCTTTTTTGTCATAATATTGGAGTCTTATTCTTCTTGGAGAGAGTGAATTACCCTTCTTCTTGAAGGTCTTAAGGCGTTTTAGAGGTTGTGGAGTACCCTCTTCTAAATCAATATTTCTTCCTTGTAGAAACAATTACTTCCTTTCTCTTAGAATGGTTGGAGGTCAAGACATTAATATGAATGAAAGTTTGGAGTCCAAGATGGACGCCATTATGAATGCTCTTGCTACGTTATCACAGAGAACTACGGTGATGGAAGGAGTCTTTGCAAGACTTCATAATGATGGAGCATCCGGAATAGCACAATCTGGGCTTCATCAGCCTCGAGCTTCTACACTAGAAGAAGCAACTTTACCTGTGGTTCAACGAGAACCATTACCTCCACAACAAAAATAACCTCATATTAGTCTTCTAGATAAGTTTGATGGCACACGCTCCAAGTTTCGAGGTTTCATCAATCAAATCAAATTAATAACAGCTCTACAATCCGAATGTTATCCGACGGAGGAATCACACGTTGGATTGGTTGGAACTTTGCTTACGAGACAAGCTCTATCATGGTTTGTTCTTCTATTTGAAAAAGGATCACCAATTTTGAACAACTTTGAGACTTTTTTGGAAGCATTTGCAAAAGCATTTGGCGAGCATGACAAGGCTCGGTGGGCTACAACAAAAATTCGATCGCTATGAAAAGGGACTCGCTCTGCATCAGTCTATGCATCGGATTTCAGGCAATTGGCATGCAACATCAACTGGGATGAAGAAGCATTGATGAGCCAATTCTATTGGGATCTAAGGGACGACATGAAAGATTTGTTGTTATGTCTTCCTGATCCACGAATGCTCAATGAAGCCATTAGCTAAGCTGTAAAGTACGATAATCGCCTATTTCAACGTCGCCAAGATCAACGCTCCAGACAATATACAAGTCATCATGGCACAATTATATCGGCAAGTAGCCTAAATTCACAAGTGGAGACAGAAGACATACAGATTGATGCGGTACGTATCAAATCCCTTACTCCAGAAGAAAAGAAGCAGCGTATGGAGAAAGGTTTGTGCTTTTATTGCGGTGGAGAAGGCCATAGAGCTGAAAACTGTCTGAAGAAGTAAAATAGATGTAACATCAAGAATAGATGTGCGTTTGTTCAGGAAAATAAAGATACCCACCCACAATAGGAATCGTGCACTTGGACAAATCAAAACTAGGTTCCTCTCTTTCTACTCAATCTGCTCGTTGTTTTACAATTCTTTTGTCTTTTGATCATGAAAAACTAAAAACCTTAGCCTTATCAGATTCAAGAGCATCTGCTTGTTTCTTAGACCAAGAATTTGCTAAGCATCACAAAATTCCCCTAGTACAAAAATTCAAACCTGTTTACGTAGAAATAATAGATGGACGACCTTTATTATCTGGTAGTGTCACCCATGAATCAGAACCTATAGAAGTGACATTTGAAGACCACATTAGTTATATTATTTTCAACATTATTAGCACCCCGTCAAATCCTATTATTCTTGGTCTTTCTTGGTTGAAAAAATATAATCCATCCATAGATTGGAGGTTACGGAGGATAATATTTTCCATAGAACAACCTGAGGACAAGCCTGGAAGAAGACCCCAAATCAAAAAATCCTTGTTCATTGGAGCAAGAACGTTTGTAAGATCGTGTAAGGAAGGCACACCATTGATCATTTATGCGGCTCCAACCAGTAGAGAGCAGATTTCAACAGCAGGAATACCGGAACAATACAAGGATTTTCAAGACGTGTTCCAAAAGAAGAATGCTGACATGCTACTAGAACATCGACCATATGATTGTGCCATAGAATTGCAAGAAGGAGCACAACCGCCTTTTGGCCCAATCTACAATCTATCGCAGACAGAGTTGGCTGAGTTGCGGAAATACATTGACGAGAACCTAGGCAAGAACTTCATTTGTCATTCAAAATCGCCAACTGGGACACCAATCTTATTTGTGAAGAAGAAGGATGGCTCACTACGGATGTGCGTGGACTATCGAGGTCTCAACAAGGTGACAAAGAAGAATTGCTATCCATTATCTTTGATCTCTAGTCTTCTGGAACAACTTGGACGTGCAAAGATCTTTACAAAGATTGATCTAAGGGGAGCTTACAACCTTGTGTGAATCAAAGAAGGAGACGAATGGAAGACAACTTTTTGTACAAGGTATGGTCATTTTGAATATAATGTCATGCCATTTGGTCTTACCAATGCTCCGACGGTTTTTCAATACATGATGAATGATATTTTTTGAGAATATCTAGACGATTTTGTTATCATTTATCTGGATGATATCTTGATATTTTTTGAGAACAAAGAAAAGCATAAGAAGCACGTTTGTTTGGTACTCGAAAAACTACGCAAGCGAGGACTCTACGCCAAGTTGGAGAAGTGCTTATTTCACCAAACTAAGATGGAGTTTTTAGGATTTGTTGCGACTACGAAAGGCTTGAAGATGGATCCCAAGAAGGTGGAAGCAATTGTGTCCTGGGAAGTTCCAAAGACGGTTAGAGACGTACAATATTTTCTCGGTTTTGTTAACTTCTATCGCATCTTCATCAAGAATTATTCTCAAGTTGCTGCTCCACTCATTCGATTAACATGTAAGGATAAGCTGGAATGGGGACCTCTAGCGGAAAAAGCATTTCAAAATCTCAAAACGGTATTTACTACGACTTCAATCTTGGTACATCCAAACTTTGCAAAGGCTTTCTATTTGAAAACCGATGCTTCGGATTTTGCTTTAGGAGCCGTACTTTTACAGATGGGCATTGACAATAAGCTTCATGCGATTGCATTCTATTCACGAAAGTTTTCTGCAACTACGAGATTCATGATAAAGAATTCCTTGCTATAGCGGATTCTTTCCAAGAGTGGCGTCACTGCTTTGAAGGAGCTGCGCATCCGATGACCATATATACGGATCACAAGAATCTAGAATATTTCATGTCTGCTGGGGTTCTAAACCGTCGTGAAGCTCGATGGAATATATCGCTATATAGATTTGACTTCATTATTACTTATCGGCTTGGAAAGCAGCAAGGACTATCCGATGCCTTATCAAGAAGATCATATCTTGTGCTGAAGATTGGAGAAGCAGCGCTTGATCATCAGTGTACGACATTATTAAAGCCAGAGCAATTCAGGATTTGTGCTGCTATAGTGCCAATTGATGCTGACTTCCTCAACCAATTACGTGCTGCGACTATTGAAGATTCAATAGTCCTTGATATTAAGCAGCATATCAATGATGACAAGTTCAAGGTTGAAGGAGATCTCTTATACTTTGAGGAGTGACTGTATATCCCAAAAGAGCCAATACGACTTCGAGTCCTTCAATCTCGTCATGACTTTCCAACTGCGGGACATTTCGGATTCAACAAGACCTTAGAACTCATTTCCCGAGATTTCTCGTGGTCCCAAATGTGAAAGGATGTGAAGGATTTTGTCCTCTCTTGTGACATTTGTTCAAGATCCAAGAACCCTCGACATCGCCCTTATGGACTTCTACAGCCATTGCCTATTCCATGTCGTCCATGGTCTTCAGTTTCCATGGACTTTATTACAAATCTGCCGCCATCAAATTCATTTGACAACATCTTTGTTGGGGTGGATCGACTTACAAAGATGGCACATTTTATCCCTTGCAAGAAGACATCGTCAAGCAAAGATACAACAAGGCTCTTCCTTGATAATGTGTATCAATATCATGGTCTACCAGATGATATCATGTCGGATCGAGGAACCCAATTTGTATCAAAGTTTTGGAGATCTTTTTTTAAAATATTGAAGGTGGACATCAAGCTTTCTTCGGCATTCCATTCTCAAATTCACGGCCAAATAGAATAGATGAATCAAGTTTTGGAACAGTATTTATGATGCAGCATCAACTATCAGCAAGATGATTGGACTGCATATCTATCGCTAGCCAAGTTTGCATATAACAACACCCTTCATGGGTCAATTCAAAAAACACCATTCTTTTCCAACTATGGGTACCATCCGAAGCTTGATCTATTGAGTCCGTCAGCGAATAACAACCCAGCAGCTGAAGGATTGGTGCAGCAGCTATCGGAGCTTCAAACCACATTGAAGCTTCAATTGCAAATTGCCCAAGAGTCTTACAAAGCATCCGCGGATGAATTTCGGAATCAGGCATCTAATTTCAAGATTAGAGATAAAATATGGTTGCTTCGACGGAATATCAAGACCAAGTGGCTATGTAATAAGTTAGACTACCGGAGATTGGGACCATTTGTTATCCAGAAGCAAATCAATCATGTGGCGTACCGCTTAGAATTACTAGCTGCTATGAAGGTACACCATGTCTTTCATGTTTCTCTGTTAGAGCCTTATCGAGAATTGTCTTTTCTTGGAAGAATGTAATGTCCGCCACCTAGTATAGAAATTGAAAACAACAAAGAATATGAGGTGGAAAGGATACTAGATTCACGGCGAAGATGGAATAAATTAGAGTACTTTGTGCATTGGAACGACTACGATATTAATGAAAGACATGAGAACCGACTGAAAATCTTGCCAATGCGTCACGAAAGGTACGGAAATTCCATCGTAATAAACCAAAAGCTAGTCATTAACGAAGCATGAAGATGAAGCCTTCTCTAGAGAAATGAATATAAAAAGGATCCAGGTCTCATCAAAACATATTTTGTTGTATTTCGTAGTATCAAAATAACTAATATCAAGATGTATTTAGATATGGCTAGTGAGAATGTAGATACTATACTAGTGGTACCATCTCAACCGAGTAGCTCACGACGTCGACCTCAAGATGAAGAATTAAAAGAGCCAAGAAGACGTCGAAGAATACCAAGCAACAGGTCACTTGTAATTATCTTTGAAGTTGAACTAGCTCATACAAGTAGTGGCGAAGCGATATTTTCAGGTCGTTTCCACAATGAAGATATAGAAGTTCAAGCATGGTCTCAAGTGGAAGGTATTGGTCATTATCGGTGGCTACAAGGACCTATGAATCATCTGCCTCGTGAACGACAGCTGGAATATATTGCAGAGACTATACGACAAATTTTTGATGTCCTACGTTTGTGAGTATACATCTCAAATGACTTCTCGAAGACCTCGAAGCTAGAGGAGGAGGTGATGTCAAGGACATACTTGTTAGAACCTTCTAGAACATTCTAGAAATTTCCTAGAACTCTCTAGAACCTTCCAAAGCCTTCTATAAGCTTCTTAGTTAGTAGAAGTTACTTGAAAAGCTCTCTAGTTGGTGGAAGCTGCTTGAGAAGCTTCCTAGTTGGTGGAAGTTGCTTGAGAAGCTCCCTAGTTGGAAGAAGCTACTTGAGAAGCTTCCTAAGTATGAATATATATTGGAATCGAGGCTGAAGAGTTTTTCAGTCTCGACAACACATCTCTTGGAGCTCTAGCTCACCTCTTTGGTATTGTTTTTGTACTCATCTGATTAATCGAGTTCTTGCCAATTCTTCTTGAACTTCTTGTTTAGACTTCAAGTCTATATTTTGTATCTGTAACAATACATCAGAATGGACAATCTCCAATAACTTTGTAGCACGTATTGCTATACCACTTGGAAATGAAGCCGCTTATTATTTATCTTATATGCATCCTTCACATTTAAGTTGTATTGTATTTTGGCTTATTTTACCAAGATCCAAACCTCTTACCATAGACTTGAGTTCTATCATGCTCTTCATATTCAAATGGCCAAGGCGACGATGCCATGTATTCAACTTGGTTTCATTTGATGCAGCCACCTTCACTCCATTAACCTTCTTGCAATCAAGATAGTACAAGTGTTCCTCTCTAGAGTCCTTAGCAATCATGTTTCCACTCAATGTTTTCATAAAACATCCATTCATGTTGAATTGAACCATAAAACATCCATTCATGTTGAATTGAACCATAAAACATCCATTCATGTTGAATTGAACCATAAAACCTCGTATCACAAGTTTATTCATCAAAAGTAGAATTTGCTTCATTTTGGGCACACAAAGCACATCTTTGATTCTTTTTCTATTGGTTTGTCCATTCACAACCACCTCCACCATAATAGAGCCAATTCCAATGGCTTCAAATGTGCTACTATCCCCCAAGACCTCATTTAATGTTGGAATAGCCTCATAAGTGTCAAATAAATACTTATAAGGTGTCATATGCTTAGAACAATCTGAATCCACAATCCATCTTGCCATTGCATCTATAGAGGTTCTATTTGTTGCCATGAATGTAAAATCTTCTCTTTGAAAGTTATCTTGTAACCTATTTGCATTCTTCATGTGCATATTTTTGCCTTCATAACAAATTCGAGCAAAATGTCCTACTTTGCCACAATTGAAGCAAGTTTTGATATTACCTCGTTGATTTGAATAGTTGCCCCTTCTTTGATATGAATAGAATACTGAGTCTTGACTTTGATGCTCCTTTTCTTTCTTTCTATAGTAGAAATTCATTCTTCTAATTTTTTCAATTGCTCTCAAGCCTTCACCCTCACTTGAAGCCATATCTAAGAAAGAATTGTGTCAAAAAAGATCAAGAGAAGTAGTCCTAAAGCTCTCAAAATCAGCAACAAGGTGTTGCTGCCTTACAAATTCAAAATGACCTCTCTGTGAATAAACTAGTATTTTCACTCTCAAAACACTCTCAACTTCACTTCTAAGACTTTTCACAAGTCTAATAAAGTATATAAATGTCTCAAATCTGATTTGCCATTCTCATACCACTTTCATGCTCACAAATCACCTCTAAGCACCATAAGAGGTGTTTAAAGTACCTTAAGCTACTTTAACATATGAAACTACAAAGTTAATCCACCAAAGATATAACTTCAGCAACAAACACAATACTAGTGTTCTATAATATTACTTTAAGATGTAAATGACATCCTAAATCCAAAATGCACTTAACAACAAGTAAGAGCAAAACTAGATATAGATCTAGATCTAAATCTCAAAGTTGGGAGTTTCTAAACTTCAACATCACAACAACAATATGATCAACTCCACACAACAACAAAGACTTCAAAGCACTTCAAAACTCACATGTAAAGGTTAGTGAGTCCATAACCTCTTGAAAAAAAAGAACAAAGAAGTCCCAACACTTAGCATGAGCAAGGGTTTCATACAAAGAGAAGTGTGGAGTAAAATAACTCTTACTTCCAACTTTCTTTACTTATAGGTTGCTGCCGTAATAGACAACTTCCATCCATTTTTTCTTATATTCATCCATCCTACTATTAAGACATCTTTTTATATCTCACCTACCAATAAGACATCTCTTAGCATATTCTATATACTCTTACCTATTCTCGAGGCTATTGTCCTTATGACTCATCCATAGGATAGTCCTTCTACATTTCAAGAGTCAATCCTTTGACCATTAGTAATTTATTCTATTATTATCTATTTTTCTCTACAAATATTAGATTTAAAAAAAAATTAAATTTTAAATCTTTAATATTTTTAATAATAAATAAATAAATAGATCATATATAAAATATAATAATATTTATTCTTTTGCATCTATTCATATATTTATAAATAAATAAATAAATAAATATATATATATATATATTTGTAAATAAATAAATAAATAAATATATATATATATATATATATATATATATATTTGTAAATAAATAAATAAATAATATATATATATATATATATATATATATATATATATATTTGTAAATAAATAAATAAATAAATAAATATATATATATATATATATATATATATATATTTTTATGATTTAAACAGATATTTTTGGCACCATTAATATTAATGCCATTATCGTGTAGCATGATTTTAATTTAAGAATATAGAGTTTATTTATAACTTGTTGGCTAAGTTCTAATAAGTAATTTGTCCTTATTAAAAAGATAATAAATATAATAATATTAAAAAAAATATTATATTAAAAAAAACCTCTTATATTTAAGTAGGTTTGTACATAATATTTTTTTATGGTATCTAAAAAATCTTTGACACCTCTTTTAATATCAAATCATAACTAACCAATTGTTGATAAATTAGATTCTTAATAACTTCAAAAAAAATCTATAATCTCCTTTCAAAATCTCATATTTATATCAAAAATATTATCATAGCTCTATATATCTATTTTTTTTTACCTCTATAAAGTCTCGGCTCTCAAAAATCCTTTTAGTTTGTACAAAATGCTCAAATTAAAACAAAATCCTCCAATACCTTATTCACTTCTAAACGATTCAATTTTTTTTTGAACTTTAGGATCTAATAACTCATAATCTAGCTATTTAATTTTTGTCAAATTTCTCCAAAGTGTAGCTTATACCTTTAAGCTTTACTACAAGAAAAATTAACTATAGATTCATATTTGATTGTCTAATATCTCAAAAATCCTAGCACATGCTTAAAATCTTAGTTTATAGATATTTGAGCACTATTTTCTTCATATCTCAAAAACCAAAAACTTTAATACCATAAATTTTTTGTATATAGCTTTGTAACATAAAAATATACACTTCTAAAACTTTTGAGCCAAAATCTTGTCAAAGTGCTTAAGATATAGCTCAAAATACAACCACTAATTGTCATAGACATGAGGTTTACTCCAATAATTATCTAAGTAATATATACCAATAGAAGTAGATAAAATAAATTGATTTGATAATATCTAATAGAAAAACTTCCTAGAAGCTTCATAGATGCGGAATCACCTTTATACATGTCTATAGGTGATTGGTAGGTTAGAAAACAATTTGGTCGCGTATTGGCGATATGTTGGTAGCTTGTAGACAAACCCAACCATCATAATACTCTCCTTATTGATAGCTTTGAACGAAATAATCGTCAAAGCGGCGCGTATAGAAAAACTTGTCGTCTGAGTTTGGTAGCATATCGCCTAGATGAACACGTGTATGAGGTCTTATAGAATACGGCCATATAGCTCTTAATTAGATAATATTTATAGAGACAAGAGTGAAGCCTTCTTCACTCTTGTCAATTCCTTTCCTGATCCTAGTCTAGTTTCAAGAGTCTTCATGTTTCTAATTCTTTGGCAATAGCCATTCAAGTTTCCCTTTGAATATACATACTTTCTGATTCCTATTTTGTGACTTTTTTTTGAT
This sequence comes from Physcomitrellopsis africana, assembly GCA_036785485.1. Classification (NCBI taxonomy): domain Eukaryota; kingdom Viridiplantae; phylum Streptophyta; class Bryopsida; order Funariales; family Funariaceae; genus Physcomitrellopsis; species Physcomitrellopsis africana. Next base: position 365,731 of record JAWRVF010000185.1, on the reverse strand, counting down.
ACAATTTTTATTAGATTATACATATTTTTCTAATTTATGTCCTTGACAGATTGACAAGAGTACACATACAATATCAAAGCTTTGTTTTTTCTTGATTAAGAGTGGATTATCCCTTTCTCTTGATAAGACATAGCGTAATATTAAGTTGGTAAGTCTTAAGCCTAGCGATATTTCTAGAACTTTTCTTTTGAGTGTGTTATTCTGCATTTCTTGAAGTGAGAGTAGACACCTTCCTTCCTATTGTATTATCATGCCAGAGCTTGCGAAAATGAAGAATACAATGACACAAATACAAGAATAAATGAGAGAACTAATGCTTGCAATGTATCAACTCAATTTACCACCACAAGCAGCAACAAGATTAGCAGGAAGTAAAGATATAGAGATAGTTGAAGCTGCGTCAATATCTACACCAAACCATACTACCTCACCTATGATGGAGCACCATTTAAACATTAGAGAATCAAAAATTAGTTTGTCTGAGAAGTTTGATGGCACAAGATCTAAGTTTTGAGGATTTCTCAATCAGGTACAATTGGTGCTTGAACTTCAACCTCAAAGTTATCCTACGCAAGGATCTGAAGTTAGGTTTATTGGAACATTACTTTCGGAATATGCTTTATCATGGTTTTTATCTTTTCTTGAACGACATGATCCAACATTAGATAATTTGGAGGCATTTTTAGCGGAATTTTGATCTATGTATGGAGAACATGATGCAATCCGTGTTACTACTAACAAGATTCGCATCCTATGACAAGGCAATCAATTAGTGTCATTATATGCTTCACAATTTTAACAACTAGCGATTGATATCAAGTGAAATGATGCTGCATTCATCAGCCAATTTTTCTACGAATTATAATATGAAGTAAAAAAATTAATGCTCAATTTATCCGATCCTCAAATATTGAGTCAAGCAATTGATTTTGCTATGAAGTGTAACAATTGACTTTTTGAGTTTTGATCCAAGAGTCGTACAAGAGAGCTTCAACGTTATTATTCAATGGCAACATCAACGTCCTCATAAAACGTACATTTGAAAGTAGAAGATATGCAAATTGATGCGGTACGATTTAAACCTCTTATTGAACAAGAAAAGATTCAGCGTCATTAAAGAGGATTATATTTATATTGTGGAGAACCTAAGCACATTGCTCAACATTGTCCAAAAAAATGACACAACTACAAAATGAAGAGTACGGCTAATAAAGAAGATAACATGTCGAAAAACAAAGTTGTCCAGCTACAATAGGGATCGTGTAATTGGAACCTTGTACAATTTCTTGTGAAGGTCCTATTCTCTCCTCAGAACCCTCTCCTTGTTTTAGAATAGATGTATATTTAGGACCAAAAAACTATAGAGCCTCTGTTTTATTAGATTCAGGAGCCTCAGCATGCTTTCTAGATGAACAATTTGTTAAGAATTGTAAAATACCTTTAATACAGAAAACTAAATCCATACCTGTAGAAGTCATAGATAGTCATCTACTGTCTTCTGGAGACATCACTTATGAAACCTGTCCTATAAAAGTAACAATAGATGGTCATAATAGCTACGTAATCCTTAAGATAATTAAATTTTTGTCTAATCTAGTTATTTTAGATTTATCATGCGTAGAAAAATATAACCCTCAAATAGATTGGAATTCTTGTAGACTCAACTTTTCTCAGAACATTATCAAACATCCTGTCAACCAAGTAAAAAGCTATAAGTATAGTATACTAAAACCCGTACTTATAAGTGTAAAAGCTTTTATACACGTAGCAAAAGAAGGAGCAACTTTTGCTATTTATGCCACACCCGTTTTTGATGGTGGAAAGACTTTAAATGGCTTTCCAAGCTAGTATTTGGATTATCAGGATGTTTTTGAAAAAAAATAATGCAGATATTCTTCCAGAGCATCGTCCATATGATTGTTCAATTGACCTCAAGGAAGGAACTTAGCCACCATTTGGACCAATCTACAATTTATCACAAGATGAGCTGGCTGAATTCAAGGTATATATTGACGAGAATTTGGCCAAGGATTTTATATGCCATTCTAAATCTCCAACATGAGCTCCAATTTTATTTGTGAAGAAGATAGATGGATCATTGTGAATGTTTGTTGACTATCGAGGACTCAATAAGATCACAATCAAGAACAGATATCCATTATCTTTGATATCAGGACTCCTTGACCAATTAAATCAAGCTAAGATGTACACAAAAATAGATCTAAGAGGAGCATACAATCTAGTACGCATCAAAGAAAGAGATGAATGGAAAACTGTTTTTAGAACCAAGTACGGACATTTTGAATATAATGTCATACCTTTTGGACTTATAAATATACCAGCTACTTTTCAACATCTTCTGAATGATGTTTTTCGTGAGTTCTTAAACAATTTTGTTGTCTACTACCTAGACGATATTTTGATCTATTCTAAGAACGTAGAAAACATGAAATACATGTTCGTCAAGTATTACAAAAACTTACGGATGCGAGATTGTATGCCAAGATGGAAAAGTGTGTATTTCACTCTACTCAAGTTGATTTCTTAGGATACATCATTTCAAATGATGGTCTCATGATGGATTCTAAGAAAGTCTAGACAATCATGAATTGAAAGATTTCAAAGACGATAAGAGATGTCCAATGCTTTTTGGGATTTTCTAATTATTATCGGATCTTCATTAAAGACTTCTCTCAAGTTGCAACTCCACTTACACATTTGACCAATAAAGACAAACTCCAATAGAATAAAAAAGCGGAAATATATTGTCATATATACGGATCACAAGAACCTCGAGTATTTCATGTTGGCATGCATGTTGAATCGTCGTCAAGCTTGTTGGAGCATGTCTTTGTCAAGATTCAAGTTCATTATCACTTATCGGCTAGAAAAATAACAAAGTTTGTCCGATGCCCTTTCTAGACGTTCTTATTTTGTACCAAAAGAAGGAAATGCAGCTTTTGAGCAACAAAGAACGGTCCTCTTGAAACCGGAGCGATTTCATCTTCGACCAATGAAATCAACATTGAGTGCTGATTCAACTTTTTTCAAGCAAATTCAGTCAAGTATGTCCTCAAACCTTCTTTTTCATGATATCAAGAATAATTCTTCTAAGACTCATGATTCATCTAAATTCAAGTTCAAGAATAACTTATTATATTTTGAAGGACGTCTATATGTTTCAGAAAGAGAAACACATTTACGTGTTCTTCAAGCATGTCATGATTTTCCAACGGTAGGACATTTTGGATACAATAAGACTTTGAAACTTATATCAAGAGATTTTTGGTGGCCTCAAATGTGGAAGGCAGTGAAAAACTTTGTACAATCATGTGATATGTGCTCAAGATCCAAGACTCCTCGTCATCGACCTTTTGGGCTTCTTCAACCATTACCTATTTTAGAACAATTATGGTCTTCTATTTCTATGGATTTCATCACAGATCTTCCAAGCTCAAAATCTTATGACTTTATATTTGTGACAGTAGATTGGTTCACCAAGATAGCACATTTTGTGCCATGCATAAAATCTATCACAAGTGAAGAAACATCTAAGCTTTTCATTGATAATATCTATTGCTATCATGGGTTACCTAAAGATATTATATCAGATAGGGGAATTCAATTTGTGTTAAGATTTTGGAGAATCCTTTTTAAGATCTTAAAAATAGACATAAACTTATCTTCAACTTTTCATCTTCAAACTGACGGACAAATAGAGCGTGTGAGCCAAGTCTTCGAGCAGTACTTAAGATGTACCATCAACTACCAACAAGATGATTGGACAGCTCTTCTACCATTCGTAGAGTTTGCTTATAATAATACAATATATTCGTCTTTGGAACAAACACCTTTTTTTGCCAATTATGGTTATTATCCACGACTTGATGCTTTTAATTTTTTAAAAGTTGATAATCCAATGGCAGAAAATTTGACAAATTGTTTGTCAAAGCTACATGCAATAATGAAGGTGCAATTAAAAGAAGCTCAAGAACGACAAAAAACAAATGTAGATGCGTATCACAAGGAACAACCATAATTCAACATGGGGGATAAGATATGGTTACTTTGTCGTAATATCAAGACTACTTGTCTTTGTGATAAGTTGGACTATCATAGATTTGGACCTTTTCTTATTTCTGAACAAATCAATCTAGTTGCATATCGATTACACCTACCGGAGTCTATGAAGATCTATCTTGTATTCCATGTGTCACTACTCAAGCCATACAAGATAGTGGATATACAAGGAAGAAGACAAATGCCACTGCCTCCTATAGAAGTCGACAACAATAAAGAATTCGAGGTTGAAGAGATTTTAGATTTAAGGCGGTGCCAAAATTAACTGGAATATCTTATGCATTGGCGCGGATATGATGTTAGCGAACGCACATGGGAGACATCCAAGAATCTAGCAAATACACCAATAAAAGTCAATACATTTCATCGACGACATCCGTCAAAGTTAAGATAAAGAATCAAGAAAATCTTTGCTATAAAGCAAAGCAGGTTCTATAGAGGTTTTATCCTATCTTGTATACTGTTTGTTATTTCCTTAGATTTGTTCGTACTAAACAGATGGAGGATCAACAACCAGTAAATTCAGCTCAAGAGCCATCATTTGCTGATTTACCATATGAGACATTACGATTATCACAACCTTCTAGATGACAAAATAGAGATGAAGACCCTCAAGAACGATATGTCTTTCCTTGGATTGATGGCAAAATACAACGTGTTTGATATCACGACCTTCGAAGAGACTCTTGATGTTTGATGATACTTTTAGAGGTAGGAACTACTTTTGATGGTGATCCTAATATTTTCTCTGAAAGGAATTATGAAGGCTTCAATAATGATCAAATAATAGGGTGGTCCTCTCGCTCTGATATGGGACATTATGGATGGCTGAAAGGACATATCAACTACCTTCAAAGGGAATAAAGATGAAAATATGTGACAAGTACAATTTGACGTATTTTAGACTTCCTCAGCATGTAATCACTGCTCCTCGTGGAACTCGTCCCTAGAAGGGAGGATAATATTATGGACATAAGATTTACTCCAATAATTACTTAAATAATATAGACCAATAGAAGGAGGTAAAATAAATTAATAGAGAAGCTTCCTAAAAGCTTCATAGACGCAAAATTACCTTTAAACATGTCTATAGGTGATTGATAGGTTAGAAACTTGGTCAATAAGCTAGCCACATGGCGCATATGTTGGTAGCTTGTGGAACAAGCTAGCCATGTGTCACACATGTTGATAGCTTGTCGAACAAGCCAAGTACGTGGCGCACATGTGAAAAACTTGTCGTGCAAGTTTGACACGTGTCTTGCAAATTAGACACGTGTATGAGGTCCTATAGAATACCGCTACATAGCTCTTAATTAGATAGTATTTGTAGAGGCAAGAGTAAAGCCTTCTTCACTCTTGTCAACTCTTTTCCTGATCCTAGTCTAGTTTCAAGAGTCTTCATGTTTCTAGTTCTTTGGCAATAGCCATTTGAGTTTCTCTTTGAATATACATACTTTCTGATATCTATTTTGTGACTTTTCTTTGATACAATTTTCATTAGATTATATATCTTTTTCTAGTTCATGTCCTTGATATTAATTAAGCAAGTCACTTATTATTCTTAGATTTCAAGTGTTGACTTCAACTCCCAATATTTCTTTTATCCTATCTTAGAATTCATTGAGCTATATATGTAAAGTGTAACCAAAAAAATGTTCTCTTCAATCCCAATTGCCAATTCTCTATTGCTTTTTGTATGTATGAGTTATATCCTAAAGAGTGACAATAGGTACAAATTCAATACCTTGACTTTGAACACCTGTATTTTCTTCATAAAAATTCCAAAACACTCAATTTCAGCACCAAAACCAAAGCCAAAAACTTAAACTTATTCATCCTATCCTCTAATATTTGAATATCTATGAAAAAAAAAACCCTAATCCCTAATAAGGCCTCAGATAGCCTCATTGAAGTCTATTAGGCATGACTTTTGGCCAATAGGAATAGAGATTTCCATTATCCATCTCTATTCATCAACTTGGATGGCCTAACTATTCTTTATGATACTAAGACTCCTTTCTAATCTTTTTTTTAATAAGATTTATATAGTATGTGTTTTAAATATCAAATAAAAGAACTAAACAAGATCTCAAGGGTCATCAATATTTAATAAAGGTGATTCAAAATATATAAAAGTTATTATCAATATAAAATCAACCTCAAATTTCACTATCAAAGAAAAAAATAAATAAATGAGGTTATACAATCCTTGATAGTAGTCTTTTTAAATAGACTATTTTTAAAATAATAATCTAACCATTTTTTATAATTAATTAAAATATATTAACATGGCTTTTATTCAACTGTATAATAAATTATATATATATATATATATATATATATATAATAGCCAAATCACAGTACAACACCATTGTTATAGACTATGGTTACTTTTGATAATACTAATATTATTATGAGCCATTAATGTACACATTGATGCTAGTGTAGTAAATTATAATCAATCACAATTCAAAAATATAGCTAAAAATTATATAAATATATTCTATTAATATTATATAAAAATATTTAAATTAATATATATATATATATATATATATATATAAAATAGATAAAATAATAATTATTATATAAAAAATAAAAAATTATTATATAATAAAAAATTTAAATTTAATATATTCTAATTGAATTACTAAAAATATTCAAATTAATTAAAAAAATAGATTCTAATATAAAATCAATAATATTTTTAAAGTAATCACTTCCAAAATAAAAGACTTTATTATTATATATATATATATATATATATATATATATATATATATGTACATAATATTTGATATTATATTAAATATACTTATATTTTTAAACTTAATAATAATCTTCTTAATATCTAAAATTTTAATATTATATATATATATATATATATAGATTATTGATATATATATATATTGATTATATATATTAATTAAAATTTTATTATATATATATATATATATATATATATATAGTTAATTAAATATTTAGATAAATATATATTCAAGTTGTATATATTATAAAATTTATAATTAATTAAAACAAGCATAATTTATTTCAAATTTAAGTAATCTAATGTTTGATGTGCATATTTTCATTAATCACATTATAAAATTTGCAAGTGCTTAAAGTATTATTTACCCTATTTCACATAAAGTTTCAACATAAACATCTCTTCTAACCCTTTTAACATTTATAAATTTCTGTGACCGAGGAGGCACAGGCTTCGTCCTAACCCACCATCGCCTCCCCACCCGAATCAGAACAATATCCCCATCGCCGCCTCCGATCGTGTACGTCATTGCAGCATATCTCGTGCGCATTGAAGGATTTGTGTGTTGATGTGTGTGTGTGTTGCTGCTGCTGCTATTGCTTGGAATCAATGAAGAGAGGGGCTTTGTGTGGGCCACGAGCATCGCTCAACTACCCATGATGCTCGCATTTAGTATCCCAGCTGTAGGGATCTGAATCCAGGGATGCTGCTGCCTTCCTGCTCATTATTTGGCGATGGGCGTGAGTGGTGTGGCGAGCGTAATTTCTTGGGGTTGGAGAAGGATATCTCTGGGCAGGTCAGGCACGTGGAGTCAGATGGGGGAGGAGTTGGTGATTCCTGTACTTCGGGCATGCTGTTCACCGCAGTACTAATGCCTGCCCTTCTTCCTTCCTTCGCTTCCGCCATTCCTTTTCACCATCCAAGTTCATTCTCATGTTAATCTTCTCTAAGTGTGTCTAGTTTAGCGTGTCTTCCTGCCTGCTTCTGATATTGTTTGAATGCTTGTTTTGCGACGATGTCGATTGAGATGGCTCATTCGGTGGTGGCAGGACGAGTTTTTTCTGCGTTGTCAAACAAATGGGTGTGATTTAGAAATTTGTTTTGCGAGGCACGTGCATGCAATCCCCGAGGGTAAGTGTGCATGGCACTGTGCACTAGGAATCATTGCCTTATGTTTATTCCAGCATTTGTATGCTGCAGTATCATTCTAAGTCCAGTGTGTTCTCCCGTTAAGCCTCCGCCAAGGTGTCACACATTGCAGATTTGTGAGCGAAATATTGAAGAAATGCTAATCACCTAATGCAGAATCTGCTGGTATTTTTCAGACGACGTTGTGCTTCTTATGTGCTGTTTTAAACTTGATCGCTTCCGAGGTATGGTTTTACGTGAGCTGCTTGTAGGTCTAACGTTGAGGTCATGGCGACATCCTCTTTTGCTCCTTAGCAGCAATCCCATTTCCATCGACCCGGTTTTAAACTTTGATACACTCTTCTATCCTTTGATACTTAAATTTGCTCCTTGCAAAGCTCCTTTCAAACCGGTTCTCGTAATGTGGCCATTCTGATTTCCACCTGTGCAGTTTTCTTTTTTCTTTTTTCCTCAGGTTTTAGGGTTCAGGGTTTAGGGTATATAAATTGATTATAATCTTCATTAATATATCTAATAAAATGGTAATGTTTGTAAATATCTTTGATCCTTAAATTATGTATACAAATATATTAATATATTTGAATGATGATAAAATATCTTCTATTAGAATAATATATTGAATAAGACTATTTGTTTATTTTAAAAATTATAACATTTAAGAATTAATAAGATTATTAATTTTTTTTGTGAAAGCATATGTAATGTTAATTATGTGAAATGTAGGTATAAATTGTATTTCTATCAACTAGTTAAAATCTAAACTTTTGTAATAATTTTGTATCTTTTTATGTTTATAATTATATTTTTAATATTTAATTATTATCATAATGTGTTATTTAATGTTTTTAATATTTCTTTTGTAAAATATTTTGATTTATATTTTTTATCAATATAAAATGATAGTAAAAATAACATGTAATCAATAACAAATTTAGTTAATATATTATATAAGTAATTTTTTTAATGTTTATATTAGAACAAGAATTGGTTGTAATAAATTAGGTCTTTATTGGTAGTTGATATAGATGAATAAGGCTTATCCAAAAAAATATTGATCACTAAAAAATTATCTAAACTATCATTCATCATAATTTATTTTTAAGTAGCTGAAGTTAAAAAGATTTGTTCATCTATCTAATAGATGAAATTTCACTTTTGCTAGATGTTGGATTTAGTAGGCCCTATTGAACTTGACCATATTGATTGGAAAAGTTTGTCTACCTAGTTTCATCAAAGAATAGAGCTTTGTTATTAGGAATAGAATTATAATTTCTAAATTCTAAATATTTAAATTATACAAAATAAATACTAATAAATTTTTATTTTGATATATATAAAAATATTATTAGTAAATAAATATTATTTTTTATAAATTATATTTTATTTATATATAAGTATATATATATAAAAATATAAATATATAATTTTTTTAAATTTATAAATTATAAATATAAAAAGAATTCTAAAAATAAGAAAATATATCTAAAAGTTTGAGATTAAATTAAATAATTTTATTTTAAAATAAATATAAATACTGAATATTTTAATTTTTTAATAAAATAAATCAAAATTTATTAAATATTATTACTTTATTGATATAAATTATGGAAGTAATAATTTAAAATTTTATAAAAAATAATTTTTTATATTTAATTCTAATATCTCATATGCAATTATTTATATCTTATAAAATTTTGTATACAAAATAAATAAGATATAATAAATTTTTTTTCAAATTATATTAAAAAATAATATTATTTGTAATTTTTAATAAGTTAAATAAAAAAATTAATTAATTAATTTTTAATGGATTAAAATTCTATAGTATATAAAATAATAAAAAATATTCTTACTTTATACTTATTAATAGTAAATGTGTATTATATTAATTTTAATATAATAAAATAAATCAAATGTGATGATTTTAAAAAATCAGACATATTTCTAATTAAATTGATAATAAGTTACAGTAATTATTAAATAACTTAAAATAAAATAAAAATAATCTAAAAATTAACACAAGAGTTAAAATCAGCATAATAAAATATGAATTACAAAAATAGTATAAAATTATAAATATCTAATACAATTAATTTAAAATATATATAATAATATTTTATAATAGTAAGTTTATTCTTAGATATTTAGATAATTATTTTATATTTCTTTTATATCTAAATTTCTATATAATTTTATTTTATTAAGTGTGTTGTTTTAATTGTCTATCCTAGATTCAAAAAGTATATTAAGATATGTAGATTTGGTTTGTAATGAAGTAGCTTTATTATTGCCTTTTTATAAAATTGCTATAAAATATTGTAACAAAAAATATTTTTTTAATAACTTTTGATAAGATTCTTTATTAAATTTTATAATAAACTTCTTGTATACTTCAATGTCAATTAGTATATTGATAAAGTCTTAGAGATTATTGTATTTAATATTCAAAGTCTCTTGTTAATGGAACAATCTATTCCTTAAAAAAAATTTATACATGTATGTAGATCATTATGCATTTAACAAATTAGCCATTAAAAAATTATTATCTTCAATACTAGATATTAAAGCTTTTTAACTATGCAAGTTAAATAATAGACTAATCTAATTTTTACCTATGAATAATATATAATTTTATAGGCTCAAAAATCAAAAATAAAGAAGATTATGTTTTGAATTAGGTATAAATATTTTAAATATTATTTTGTACTTTTAGGATTCATACATATTTGAGTTATTTTTGAAAGTATTATAAGTAATTTTTTACAAAATTTTGGTAATATTTAAAAAAAAATTATATAAAAAATCTTCTTATTATTTTAATAATACAAAAGAATATAAATAATATGATTGCAATGTATTTATAAAAACAAGAGATGCAAACTATACTTCAAAATATAAAATATATGTTTAATTAAATTAAGTAATTTTAAAAAAAATTAAAATTAAAAATTTCAAATTAATCTAAAAAAAATACAAATTATTATCAATCAAATAAGTTTTATAACTATATAATGTCTTTAATATAACTTTAAGATTTATTACTTGATATTAAAGTTTTATTAAAATCTTCTCTTAAGTTGGTATCCTACTCATATAATTGATTTCTAAAAATAAATTATAGTAGAAAAAAGAGACAAAATAAAATTTAAAGATATGAAAATAAATGAACTAAAATTAATATTTTTTATTATCTAAAATTTTAAATTATGACTTAAAAAAACTATTACTCATCGAATCTATTACCAATAAAAATATTAATTGTCTAATTTTTAATATTTTACATTCAAAAAGTTTTAATATTTTTCATTCAAAAAGTTTTAAAAAACCAAGTTTATAACAAAATTTACAAAATAAATAATAAATTAGAAAAAAATTGATTTATTTAATCTTTTTTATTTTATTTTATTTTAACTTTTTGAACCAAATTTTTAATGAATAAATAAATAAATAAATAAATAAAAATAGCTTTAATTTTAAAAATCTTTTTTTTTATTTGAAGTTAATTTAAACATTTTAAAAAATTAGGCATGGCTACATTTATTTCAAATACAATATGATGTTCTAATTATTAGAGAATTAAACAATAATATAACTTTAAAATTTATTTCTAAATATTTATAATAATTTTAAGTTTTGAATTTATTTAAATAAATTATATAATCAATGATTTCTTTTTTAAAAATAAATATTCATTAATACTAATTCTAATGCCTATAAAATCATAGTGTCACGGACATAAGATTTACTCCAATAATTACCTAAGTAATATATACCAATAGAAGTAGATAAAATAAATTGATTTGATAATATCTAATAGAAAAACTTCCTAGAAGCTTCAAAGACGCGGAATCATCTTTATACATGTCTATAGGTGATTGGTAGGTTAGAAACTTGGTCAACAAGCTAGTCACATGGCGCATATGTTGGTAGCTTGTGGAACAAGCTAGCGATGTGTCACACATGTTGATAGCTTGCGGAACAAGCCAAGTACGTGGCGCACATGTAGAAAACTTGTCGTGCAAGTTTGACACATGTCTTACAAATTAGACACGTGTATGAGGTCTTATAGAATACCACCACGTAGCTCTTAGTTAGATAGTATTTATAGAGGCAAGAATAAAGCCTTCTTCACTCTTGTCAATTCCTTTCCTGATCCTAGTCTAGTTTCAAGAGTCTTCATGTTTCTAATTCTTTGGCAATAGCCATTCAAGTTTCCCTTTGAATATACATACTTTCTGATTCCTATTTTGTGACTTTTTTTTGATACAATTTTTATTAGATTATACATATTTTTCTAATTTATGTCCTTGACAGATTGACAAGAGTACACATACAATATCAAAGCTTTGTTTTTTCTTGATTAAGAGTGGATTATCCCTTTCTCTTGATAAGACATAAGCATATTAGAAGTTGTGGAGTACCCACTTCTAAACTGATATTATTTCTAGAACTTTTCTTTTGAGTGTGTTATTCTGCATTTCTTGAAGTGAGAGTAGACACCTTCCTTCCTATTGTATTATCATGCCAGAGCTTGCGAAAATGAAGAATACAATGACACAAATACAAGAATAAATGAGAGAACTAATGCTTGCAATGTATCAACTCAATTTACCACCACAAGCAGCAACAAGATTAGCAGGAAGTAAAGATATAGAGATAGTTGAAGCTGCGTCAATATCTACACCAAACCATACTACCTCACCTATGATGGAGCACCATTTAAACATTAGAGAACCAAAAATTAGTTTGTCTGAGAAGTTTGATGGCACAAGATCTAAGTTTTGAGGATTTCTCAATCAGGTACAATTGGTGCTTGAACTTCAACCTCAAAGTTATCCTACGCAAGGATCTGAAGTTAGGTTTATTGGAACATTACTTTCGAAATATGCTTTATCATGGTTTTTATCTTTTCTTGAACGACATGATCCAACATTAGATAATTTGGAGGCATTTTTAGCGGAATTTTGATCTATGTATGGAGAACATGATGCAATCCGTGTTGCTACTAACAAGATTCGCATCCTATGACAAGGCAATCGATTAGTGTCATTATATGCTTCACAATTTTAACAACTAGCGATTGATATCAAGTGAAATGATGCTGCATTCATCAGCCAATTTTTCTACGAATTATAATATGAAGTAAAAAAATTAATGCTCAATTTATCCGATCCTCAAATATTGAGTCAAGCAATTGATTTTGCTATGAAGTGTGACAATTGACTTTTTGAGTTTTGATCCGAGAGTCGTACAAGAGAGCTTCAACGTTATTATTCAATGGCAACATCAACGTCCTCATAAAACGTACATTTGAAAGTAGAAGATATGCAAATTGATGCGGTACGATTTAAACCTCTTATTGAACAAGAAAAGATTCAGCGTCATTAAAGAGGATTATATTTATATTGTGGAGAACCTAAGCACATTGCTCAACATTGTCCAAAAAAATGACACAACTACAAAATGAAGAGTACGGCTAATAAAGAAGATAACATGTCGAAAAACAAAGTTGTCCAGCTACAATAGGGATCGTGTAATTGGAACCTTGTACAATTTCTTGTGAAGGTCCTATTCTCTCCTCAGAACCCTCTCCTTGTTTTAGAATAGATGTATATTTAGGACCAAAAAACTATAGAGCCTCTGTTTTATTAGATTCAGGAGCCTCAGCATGCTTTCTAGATGAACAATTTGTTAAGAATTGTAAAATACCTTTAATACAAAAAACTAAATCCATACCTGTAGAAGTCATAGATAGTCATCTATTGTCTTCTGGAGACATCACTTATGAAACCTGTCCTATAAAAGTAACAATAGATGGTCATAATAGCTACGTAATCCTTAAGATAATTAAATTTTTGTCTAATCTAGTTATTTTAGATTTATCATGCGTAGAAAAATATAACCCTCAAATAGATTGGAATTCTTGTAGACTCAACTTTTCTCAGAACATTATCAAACATCCTGTCAACCAAGTAAAAAGCTATAAGTCTGATATATTAAAACCCATACTTTTAAGTGCAAAAGCTTTTATACACATTGTCATATGACGTGGTCTTTTATCTAGGAATACACTGGGTACTTGGCTATAGAGAGTTTATTTGAAACTTGATGGTAAAAATCTAATAGGTGATTTGTCTTTAATAAAAAAGACAAATAATATAATAATCTCACAAAAGAGAAGTTATATATATAAACCCTCTTGTATTCAAGTAAGTTTGTACAAAAAAGGTTCAAATTTCCACAAAAACCCTTCAAAACTTTATTCACCCGTAAGGACTTATTTCTTGCTCAACTTTAGAGTCCAATAACTCTTGATTTAACCATTCAATCTCTAAAATATTTACTTCAAAGTGTAGATAATCCTCTTAAATTTTACTACAAGAAAGAATCAACCATAAATTTGTTTTGGATCGTTTGATATCTCAAAACCCCTAGCAGGTGCTTAAAACCCTAGCTCAGAGACACCCAAGCACTATTTTCCTTATATCTCACAAACCCAAAATCTTAATGCCACAAAATTTTTGCATATAGTCTTGTGACATAAATATATACACTCTTGAAAATTTTGAGCCAAAAATCTATCAAATTGCACAAGATGTAGCTCAAAATGTAACTACTATGTAAGCGGGTCACTTACTGCCCTTAAGTCTATAAGCACATCAACTCCCAATATCTCCTTACCCTAGCTTGGATTTTATCAAGTTATATAAGAAAATATAGCCTGTAAAAGTGTTCTTTCCAATTCCAGTCGCCGATCCTTGATTGCTCTCTGTATGCGCGAGTTGTATCCAAAAGAGTGAGAGTAGGTTCAAAATCAATACCTTAACTTTGAGCGCCTATAACTTCTTCATGAAAAGTGCAAATCACACAAAATTTGCACCTAAATCACATCCAAAAACCTAAACCTTATGATCCTAGCCTTTGATATTTGACTCCTCTCGAAAAACAAACCCTAACTCCTAATAAACCCTCGGGCAGCCTCCTTGAAGCCCATTGGGCATGATTTTTGGCCAATTAGAATAGAGATTTCTATCATCCACCTCTATTCATCCACATAGATGGTCAAACTATCCTTTTTATACTAAAAACCCTTTTTTAACCCTCCTTCTTATAAGATTTAGATACTTTGTGCTTTAAGCACCAAGTAAAAGAAGCAAACTAAGATTTTAAGGATCACCAATGTGTAACAAAGGTGACTTAAGATATACAAAAGTTATTATGAATATAAAATCAACCTCAAAATTACTATCAAAAGAAAAAATAAGGTTGTATAAACCTCAATAATAATCCTTTTAATAGATTTTTTTTAAACTAACAACCTAATCACATCTTAGAACCAATAAAAGTCCACTGATATGGTTCTCATTTAGCTATGTAATAAATTATACATTAAATATATATGTATATTTTTTCACATGGTAGTCGAACCACAACACGACAACACAGCAAAAAAAATATCAACTTTTGATATTTATGCCATACCCATTTCTGATGGTGGAAAGACTTTAAGTGGCATTCCAAGCTAGTATTTGGATTATTAAGACGTTTTTGAGAAAAAAAATACAGATATTCTTCCGGAGCATCGTCCATATGATTGTTCAATCGATCTTAAGGAAAAACTCAGCCACCATTTGGACCAATCTACAATTGACTTTGTATCTTATAATATCAATAATATTCTATTTTATAAGATATAAAGTCAATTGTAGATTGACTATTCTAATTGGCCAAAAATCATGCCCAATGGGCTTCAAGGAGGCTGCCCGAGGGTTTATTAGGAGTTAGGGTTTGTTTTTCGAGAGGAGTCAAATATCAAAGGCTAGGATCATAAGGTTTAGGTTTTTGGATGTGATTTAGGTGCAAATTTTGTATGATTTGCACTTTTCATGAAGAAGTTATAGGCGCTCAAAGTTAAGGTATTGATTTTGAACCTACTCTCACTCTTTTGGATACAACTCGCACATACAGAGAGCAATCAAGGATCGGCGACTGGAATTGGAAAGAACACTTTTACAGGTATATGTTTCTTATATAACTTGATAAAATCCAAGCTAGGGTAAAGGAGATATTGGGAGTTGATGCTTATAGACTTAAGGGCAGTAAATGACCCGCTTACATAGTAGTTACATTTTGAGCTACATCTTGTGCAATTTGATAGATTTTTGGCTCAAAATTTTCAAGAGTGTATATATTTATGTCACAAGACTATATGCAAAAATTTTGTGGCATTAAGATTTTGGGTTTGTGAGATATAAGGAAAATAGTGCTTGGGTGTCTCTGAGCTAGGGTTTTAAGCACCTGCTAGGGGTTTTGAGATATCAAACGATCCAAAACAAATTTATGGTTGATTCTTTCTTGTAGTAAAATTTAAGAGGATTATCTACACTTTGAAGTAAATATTTTAGAGATTGAATGGTTAGATCAAGAATTATTGGACTCTAAAGTTGAGCAAGAAATAAGTCCTTACGGGTGAATAAAGTTTTGAAGGGTTTTTGTGGAAATTTGAACCTTTTTTATACAAACTTACTTGAATACAAGAGGGTTTATATATATAACTTCTCTTTTGTGAGATTATTATATTATTTGTCTTTTTTATTAAAGACAAATCACCTATTAGATTTTTATCATCAAGTTTCAAATAAACTCTCTATAGCCAAGTACCCAGTGTATTCCCAGATAAAAGACCACGTCATATGACACCGCCTCCTATAGAAGTCGACAATAATAAAGAATTCAAGGTTGAAGAGATTTTAGATTTAAGGCGGTGCCAAAATTAATTGGAATATCTTATGCATTGGCGCGGATATGATATTAGCGAATGCTCATGGGAGACATCCAAGAATCTAGCAAATACACCAATAAAAGTCAATGCATTTCATCGACGACATCCGTCAAAGTTAAGATAAAGAATCAAGAAAATCTTTGCTATAAAGCAAAGCAGGTTCTATAGAGGTTTTATCCTATCTTGTCTACTGTTTGTTATTTCCTTAGATTTGTTTGTACTAAAGAGATGGAGGATCAACAACCAACAAATTCAGCTCAAGAGCCATCATTTGCTGATTTACCATATGAGACATTACGATTATCACAACCTTCTAGATGACAAAATAGAGATGAAGACCCTCAAGAACGATATGTCTTTCCTTGGATTGATGGCGAAATACAACGTGTTTGATATCACGACCTTTGAAGAGACTCTCAATGTTTGATGATACTTTTAGAGGTAGGAACTACTTTTGATGGTGTTCCTAATGTTTTTTTTGAAGGTAATTATGAAGGCTTCAATAATGATCAAATAATAGGGTAGTCCTCTCGTCCTAATATGGTACATTATCGATGGCTGAAAGAACCTATTAACTACCTTCGAAGGGAACAAAGATCAAAATATGTGGCAAGTATAATTTGACGTATTTTAGACTTCTTCAACATGTAATCACCGCTCCTCGTGGAACTCATCTCTAGAAGGGAGGATAATATTATGAACATATGATTTATTCCAGTAATTACTTAAATAATATAGATTAATAGAAGGAGGTAAAATAAATTGATAGAGAAGCTTCCTAAAAGCTTCATAGATATGAAATTACCTTTAAATATGTCTATAGGTGATTGATAGGTTAGAAACTTGGTCAATAAGCTAGCCACATGACGCATATGTTGGTAGCTTGTGGAACAAGCTAGCCATGTGTCACACATGTTGATAGCTTGTAGAATAAGCCAAGTACATGGCGCACATGTGGAAAACTTGTCGTACAAGTTTGATACATGTCTTGTAAATTAGACACGTGTATAAGGTCCTATAAAATACCGCCACATAGCTCTTAGTTAGATAGTATTTTTAGAGGCAAGAGTAAAGCCTTTTTCACTCTTGTCAACTCTTTTCCTGATCCTAGTCTAGTTTCAGAGTCTTCATATTTCTAATCTTTGGCAATAGCCATTCGAGTTTCTCTTTGAATATACATACTTTCTGATATCTATTTTGTGACTTTTCTTTGATACAATTTTCATTAGATTATACATATTTTTCTGATTCATGTCCTTGACACATAGTCGTTGGTTTTTATAGATTTTTTTTATAATTTTTATAATTTTATATAATTATATTCTTCCAATGGTGGATTATTTAACCAAAATCACATATTTTTTTATCTTTCAAAAATATTTTTATTACCAAAATAAAAACAAGTCATTTCTTTAATAAGATCTATTGATAATTTAATATACAAGTTTATATTGCATCTAATTTAAAATACTAGTATTATACACATACATATATCAAATACCTTCTAAATCATTTAATAATCCTTTAAAATAATCTTAAATCCTAAATCACTTTTCAAATTTCTTTTAAAACCTCAAAAGCCTTTCATTATATTCTATAAATTTCTAAGATCTTCCATTGTTGTCTAAAAAACTTACAATATCCTTTTTTTAAACCTCTAAAAATTTCTATGGTCCTTTATAACCATCTAAGATCTTTTTTAGTTATTTAAAAGTTTTTATAGAATATTTTTTAAACTTTTAAGATATACCATATATTATAGAATATCTCTTAGAAGCTCTTAAAAGATCTAATTGTAGTCCAAATAAAAAACAAGATAAGAGACACCTTATCCTTTTTAATATAATTTTTATAATAATCTAAGTGCTGTTTTGTCCTAGTCTTTTATCTAGTCTTATTTTAAATTATATATATATATATATATATATATATATATAGTGATTCAAAAGATTATCTCAATATTTTTAAATTTGACTTAATTTACCAATTTCTTGAAATAGAGCAATATATAGGTACTTGGTTGACTAAGTAAAGTTAATATATAATTCAAGACTCTTTGTTGTAGAGGATTTTTATAAAATAAATTTGTAAGTGAAGAGTTTTTTATATATATGTGCTATTTATTGAGACAATTTTTTAACTCCTTGCTTGTTATTCATTACAAACACTTATTAAAGACACAAATTTAAAAAATATATATAAACCAATGAAATCTATATTTAAAAAAAATGATAAAAAAAAGAAAGAAAGTATATATATTAAAAAAGAAACTAGAATGGCTATTGTCATAGATTAGAAAATATAATGACTCTTAAATTAAATTAAAAGTAAGAAAGAAATTTACAAGAGTGAAGAAGGCTTTACTCTTATCTCTATATATACTATCTATCTAAAAGCTACATAGTGGTGTTCTATAGGACCTCTAATACATGTCCAATTCGTAAGACATATGTTAAACTTGCAAGAAAAATTTCATACATGCGCGCCATATATTTAGCTTGTTTTACAAGCTACAAATCATGTGCGACATGTGGCTAGCTTTTTGGCCAAGTTTCTCATCTACCAATCACCTATATGCATGTATAAAGATGAAACCGCATCTATGAAGCTTCTAAGAAGTTTTTCTATAAAATATTATTAAATTAACCTACTTCTATCTATTTCTACCTACTTCTATCTACTTCTAATTATCCATACTAATTAAATAATTATTAGAATAAATCTTATATTTGAGACATTATTCCCCCTTCTAGAGACAAGTTCTACAAGGAGCGGTGATTACATATTGAAGAAATCCAAGATATATTGAATTGTATTTACTACATACTCTAATCTTTGTTCCCTTTGAAGGTAGTTGATAGGTTCTCTTAGCCATCAATAATATCTCATATCAAAGCAAGAGGATCATATTATTTGATCATTGTTGAAGCCTTTATAACTTCCTTCAAAGAAAATATTTGGAACACCATCAAAAGTAGTTTCTACCTCTAAAAATATCACCAAACAACGATAGTCTCTTCCAAGGTTGTGATACCAAACACGTTGTATCTCACCATCGATCCAAAGAAGAATGTGTCATTTTTAAGGATCTTCATCTCTATTTTGTTGTCTTGAAGGTTGTGATAATCATAATGTCTTATGCGATAAATCAACAAATGATGGCTTTTGAACTAAATTTATTAGTTTTTGATTCACTAATATCACATCCATGCCACTATACAAGATATTCCAATTCATTTTGGTGCCGCCTTGAATCTTAAACCTCTTCTATCTCAAATTCTTCATTCTTGTTCACTTCTATAAGAGACAATGGTATTTGTCTTTTTTCTTATATATCCACTATCTTATATGACTCGAATAGTGATATGTAGAATACAAGATGGATCTTTATAGATTTTGGTAGACATAATTGATAAGCAATTGGATTAATCTATTCATAAATTGAAAATGGTCTAAGCCTATAATAATCCAGCATGTCACAAGGACAAATAGTCTTGATATTACAATAAAGTAACCATATCTTATTGCCCACGTGGAATTAAGGTTGTTCCTTACAATAACCATCTGCATTGATTTTTTGAATTTCCTTTAATTGTGCCTTTATTATTGTATGTAACTTTGACAATTGATTTGTCAAATCTTTTGCTGCAGGATTATCAACTTTTTAAAAATTAAAAGTATTAAATCATAGATAATAATTATAATTGGTAAAGAATAGAATTTATTGAATAGAAAAATATATCGAATTATTGTAAGCAAACTCTGCCAATGGCAAAAGAGTTGTCCAATTATCTTGATGGTAATTGATGGTACATCTCAAATATTGTTCCAAAACTTGATTTATCTATTACATTTGTCTATCAGTTTGAAGGTAGAAAATTGAAGATAGTTTTATGTCCATATTCAATATTTTAAAAAGGATTCTCTAAAATCTTGATACAAATTATATTCTTCTATCTGATATGATATCTTTTGGTAATCTATGATAACAATAGATACTATCAAGGAAGAGTTTAGTTATTTTTTTTATCTTTAATAGATTTCTTATATAATACAAAATAAACCATCTTAGTAAAACAATCTACAATCACAAATATAGAGTCACATAAACTTGAACTTGGAAGATTTATGATAAAATCTATAAAAATAAAAGATCAAGATTGTTTTGGTATAGGTAATGGTTAGAAAAGTCCGTAAGATCAATGACAAGGAGTTTTGATCTGGAATAAATATCGCATGATTGTACAAACTCTTTAATAGTCTTCCATGTTTGAAGCCACAAAAAATCTCTTGATATTAGCTTCAAAGTCTTATTATATCTAAAATATCATATTACTGAGAAGTTGTGATGAGCTTTAAGAATATATAGTCGTGCTTCACCTTTTAAAACTTATAAGCATTCTTTAAAATAGAATAGATTATTTTTGAACTTGAACTTGAAAGTAATATAAGACTTGGATGAATTATTCTTAATGTCATGAATAAGAGGATTTGAAGATATATTTGATTGGACTTGCTTAAAAAAAATTGAATCAATAGTCAATGTTGATTTCATTACTTAAAGATGAAATTGCTCCGACTTTAAGATGATCATTTTTTGTTCATTAAAAGCTGAATTTTCTTCTTTTGATATAAGATAAGAACGTCTAAAAAGGGCATTAGACAAACCTTGTTATTTTTCTAGCTAATAAGTAATAATGAACTCGAATCTTAACAAAGATATGTTCCAACAAGCTTGACAATGATTCAACTTGCGTATTAATATGAAATATTTAAGATTCTTATGATTTATATATATGGTAATTGGACTAGAAGTGCATTCTAGATAATAATGCTATTTTAAAAAAAAATCTATAATTGCAAGAAGTTCTTTATCAAGGATTTTGTAGTTGATCTTTGTTATTGAAAATTTCTTGGAATGAAAATCTATTAGAAGGAATTTGCCATCTCCTCCTATTTATGATAATACTATGCCTAAAGCAAAGTCTGATGCATCTATTTTCATAAAAAATGCCTTGAAAAAATTAATATGTTATAAGATTTGTGAAGAAATAAAAGCTGTCTTTAAAGCTTTAAATAATACTTTTGCTTCTTAACTCCATTCTAGTATGTCTTTACAAATTAAATATATAAATAAAATTATAATTTGAAAAAAGTTCTTAATAAAGATTTGATAATAATTGATAAATCTCAAAAAATATTATACATCTCTTATTATTTTTGGAATCTTCTAGTCCATGATTGTCTGGATTTTTTAAGATGCATCTTGAGACTATCATTCAAAATGATGTATCTTAAGAAGTCAACTTGAGTAGTATAAAATATATACTTTTCCATCTTGGTATATAATCTTGCATCTTTAAATTTTTGTAACACATGACAAATATGAAGTTCATATTCTTCTGTATTCTTAGAATAGATCAAGATGTCGTCTAAATTGCAGACAATAAAATCATCAAAAAATTCTCAAAAAATGTCATTCATAAAATGTTGAAAAGCAGCTAGTACATTTATAAGTCCAAAAGACATGATATTATATTCAACATATTCGTATCTTATTCAAAATATAATCTTCCATTCATCTTTTTTTTTAATGCGTACTAGGTTGTATGCTCCTTATAGATTTAATTTTGTATAGATCTTAGTTTGATTCAGTTGATTAAGAAGTCTAGATATCAAAAATAGAAGATATTCATTTTTGATAGTAATCTTGTTGAGCCTTCAATAATCTACACACATCCATAGTGATCTATATTTTTTTTTGCAAATAAGA
This sequence comes from Physcomitrellopsis africana, assembly GCA_036785485.1. Classification (NCBI taxonomy): domain Eukaryota; kingdom Viridiplantae; phylum Streptophyta; class Bryopsida; order Funariales; family Funariaceae; genus Physcomitrellopsis; species Physcomitrellopsis africana. The sequence continues at coordinate 343,180 of JAWRVF010000185.1, read as the reverse complement.
TAGGAGCTCTTGCTAGGAATTTTGAATGGCATATAAAATTCTTGGCCAAATTTTCATCAATGTATTTCTTGAGTTCAACCAATTTATTTTGCAATAAATTGTAGATTAGTCCAAATAGAAGTTGAGTTTCTTCTTTGAGATTGATTGAACAATCATATGGGCAATGTTCTAAAAGAATATCTATATTTTTTTTATAAAAAATATCTTAATAATCTTGATATTGGCTTAAAATGCCACTTAAAGTCTTTCCACTATTAGAAATAGATGTAGTATAAATAGCAAAAGGTGGTCATTTTTTTGTTGTATTCATAAAAACTTTTACACCTACAAATATAAGTTTTATTATATTAGACTTATGATTTTTTATTTGATTAATAGGACTCTTATTAATACTTTGAAAAAAATCAAGTCTATAAAAAATCTAATTTATTTGAAGATTATACTTTTCTAGCCATAATAGATCTAAAATGACTGGATTAAAAAGAGATTTAATTATATTAAAGATTATATAATTATTATGACCATCTATTGTTATATTTATAGAAAAGATTTCATGAGTAACATTTTAAAAAGATAATTGACAATTATCTAATTATTGATTTTAGCTCAAATTTTGCACTCCTTTTAATAATTAATTTGATAATATGCACAAAAAATTTGAAGGAGATCCAACTTACCAAATAGAAGTTAAGCTCCAATTTTTACTTGGATGTAGGCCGCCTTCTTTCTCCAACCTTAATGTCAAATTTTTAATACAAATATCTTCCTTTTGTACCATTCAATTGCTTTCAAAATTTATATATTGATAGAAAATTAAGTCTACTATCTATATAAATAATTCTTACTTCAATCCAATTGATAAATTACTAAATATTTGAGAAATCCTCACTGACCCTCAAATCCCAACTTCTAAGACTCTGACCTACTTCAAGTTTAATAACCTTCAATTAAACTATTTAATCAAGCTCAAACTTACAACACACATTTATCACAATTATAATTGAAAAATCATAATTTTTTACATATAGAAATATAATCAAACCTACGAAATGCTCAAATTTATAAATTCTTTTTTATTTCATAAAATCTAGAGTCACTTGATACAATCTTGACTTTGCAAAGCTCTTACAAAGCCAATTTCTATCCAAATCATTTAAAACCAATGTTCAAATAAATCCTCTCAAGTTTTTTTTCTAATCTAATTCTCCAATCTACAAAAGAACTCTCCACCTTCTATATGTATGCATTTTTGTACCTCAAGGTCTGATTTCAATCCAGATTCACAATTGGTCCTCTTTGGGTATCAATTCTCAAAATTTTGAGATAAAATTGATTAAAACCTATTTTTAATTCTTTCTTAAAGATGCTTATATTATTTATTTTTCTAATATACTTTATTTTGTCTTATTTATAGCTATGCAAAGTAAATAGAAGCCTCTTCTACAAAAAGGCAGTATTAGCACTTTTTAATTTTTACTACTTTCTTGTCTATTATCTATATTTTTAAAATAATTTGCTAAAATATTTTCATTTGAGCTCCTATATAATATAATCATTCTTTTCTTCTTTCACCTAATGGCCATGTTACTATACAATATTGACATATTGTCTTCTTTAATAGATGTACTTTTCATTTTGTAGTTGTGTCATTTCTTCGGACAATATTGAGTAGTGTACTTAAGTTCTCTACAATATAAACACAATCTTTTTTGACAATAATGAGTCTTTTCTTGTTTAGTAAGAGGTTTAAAACATACCACATCAATTTGCATATCTTCTACTTCCGAATGTGCATATTGAAAAGACGTTTGTATTGCCATTGTATTATAATAACATTAGGGCTCTCTTATATGATTCTTAGATCGAAATTCAAAAAGCTAATTTTCACATTTTATAGTGAAGTTAATCGCTTGATTCAATGTTTGATGATCGGATAAGTTGAGCATCAATTTTTTTACCTCATATTGTAATCCATAGAGAAATTGGCTAATGAGTGTAGCAGTATCCCACTTGGTATCAATTGCTAGTTGTTAAAATTATAAAGCATATGATGTTGCTGATCAATTGTCTTGTCGCAAGATACAAATCTTGTTGGTTGTAACACAAATTGCATCATGTTTTTTATACATAAATCAAAATTTTGCTAAAAATACCTCCAAATTATCCAAAATTGAATCACATCATTCAAAAAAAGATGAAAACTACAATAAAATAAAATCTGAAAATAGTATTCTAATAAACCTGACTTATGATCCTTAAGTTGGATAACTTTGAGGTTGAAGTTCAATCACCAATTGTACTTGATTGATGAATCCTCAAAATTTAAATTTGGTGCCATCAAATTTCTTTGGCAAATTAATTTTTGGCTCTTTGATGCTTGAATGGTGTTCCATTATAGATGAAGTGGTATGGCTTGAAGCAGCTCCAATTATTTCTATATCTTCACTTTGTGCTAATCTTGTTGTTCGTTATGGTGGTACATTGAATTGATGCATTACAGACATTAACTCTCATTTGCTCTTGCATTTGTGCCATTATACTCTTCATTTCAGTAAGTTCTACTATGATAATACAATAGAAAGGAAAGAATGTCTACTCTCATTATAAAATAAAATACTCAAGAATAAAAAAAAAAAAATTTAGAGACAATATCAGTTTTAGAAATGGATAATCCACAACTTCTAATATGTTTATGTCTTATTAAGAAAAAGAGATAATCCACTCTTAATCAAGAAAAGATAAAGCTTTGATACTATATCTTCACTCTTGTCAATCTATCAAGAACATAAATTGGAAAAAGATGCATAAATGAATAAAATCTATATCAAAGAAAAATGACAAAATAAAAATAAAAAATTATATATATATTGAAGAAACTAGAATGGCTATTATCAAAGACTAGAAAATATAATGATTCTTAAACTAGACTGGAAGCAAGAAAAGAATTGTCAAAAATGAAGAAGGCTTCACTCTTATCTCTATATATATTATCTACCTAAAAGCTACTTGGCGACATTTTATAGAACCTCCAACACATATCCAATTTGTAAGATACATGTTAAAGTTGCAAGACAAATTTTGTATATGCATGCCACATATTTAACTTGTTCCATAAGCTACCAACCATGTGTGACACGTTGTTATATTACGTGAAGTCTTACTTGAGAATGCATTGGGCACCTGATTATGGAAGATAAAAGAAAAATAGCAACAACAAGTCCTAATACCTCTAATAAAATTTTATAAAAATTACAATTAAAAAACAACAAGTATGCTTAATTATTAAAAAAATTTAATTATATTTTTAATTAATTATAAAAGAATATAAAAAAAAATCCTAAAAAACTTCTGAAAAATTTATAAATAAATAAAAAAGAAATATTAAATAAATATTAATTTAAATCTAAAAAAATATTAAAATAGAATATTTTTAAAATATAAAAAAATAAAAATTATATTCAAATTTTAATCAAATTCTAATAAAATCTTAGTCAAATCCTAATCAAATCTTAATCAAATCCTAATTAAATCCTATTCAAATCCTAGTCAATTTTTAATCAAATTCTAATTAAATTCTAATTAAATTCTAATTAAATCTAATCAAATCTTAGTTAAATCTAATAAAATTCTAGTCAAATTTTATTCAAGTTCTAATCAAATCTTAGTCAAATCCTAATCAAATCCTAATTAAATCCTATTTAAATCTTAATCAAATTCTAATCAAATCTTAATGAAATTCTAATCAAATCTTAATCAAATTCTAATCAAATCCTAGGCAAATCCTATTTAAATCTTAAATCTTAAATAAATCCTAATGAAATCCTATCCAAATCCTAATAAAATCTTAACCAAATTCTAAATGAATCTTAACAAATTTTAATCAAATTTTAATCAAATCCTAATAAATCTTATAATAGATTGAAACCACAATAATTATTTATCTAACTATTGATCTTGTCTAAAAATTTTACACACCTTTCAATAATTAAGTTGACATGTACAAAAAAATTAAAAGAGATCCAACTTACCAAATAGAAGTTAAGTTCAAAATTCTACTCAAGTATAGGCCATCCTCCTTTTCCAACCTTGATGCTAATCTCTCAGCACACATATCTTTCTTTTTCACCATTTAATTGCTCTTAAAATTTTTACATAGATAGAAAATCAAGTCTACTATCCATATAAACAAATTTTATTTCAATCTAATTAATAGATTGTCAAATATCAGAGAAATCCTCACTAACCCTCAAAATCCAATTTTTAAGATTGTGACCTACTTAAAATTTAATAATCTTCAATTAAACCATTTGATCAAGCTCAAACTTATAATACGTATTTATCACAATTACAATCACAAATCCACAAATTTTTATCCATAGATCTATAACCAAATTCATGAAATGCTTAAATTTGTAAATCTCTTTTTACTTCACAAAATCCAGAGTCATCCGGTACAACCTTGACTTTGCAAAGCTCTTACAAAGCCAATTTCTATCCAAATCATTTAAAACCAATGCTCAAACAAATCCTCTCAAGTTTTCTTTCTAATCCAATTTTCCAATTAACAAAAGAACTCTCCACCTGCTATAGGTATGTATTTTTGTACCTCAAGATCTGATTTCAATCTAAGTTCACAATCAGTCCTCTTTGAATATCAACTCTGAGAATTTTGAGGTAAAATTTATTAAAACCTATTTTTAATTTCTTCTTAAAGATGCCTATATTATTTTTTTCTAATATAATTTATTTTATCTTATTTATGGCCATACAAAATAAATAGAAGCCTCTTTTATAAAAAAATAATATTAGCACTTTTTAATTTTTATTACTTTCTTGTCTATTATCTATATTTCTAAGATAGTTTGCTAAAATATTTTCATTTGAGCTCCTATATAATATAATCATTCGTTTCTTCTTTCACTTAATGGTTGTATTACTATACGACAACATGGCTAACTTGTTGGCTAAGTTTTTTACCTACCAATTACTTATAGACATGTATAAAGATGAATCCACATCTATTAAGCTTTTAAGAAGCTTTTCTATAAGATATTATCAAATTAATCTACTTCTACCTACTTCTATCTATCTATGCTAATTAGATAATTAATGGAATAAATCCTATGTCCGTGACAATACTATTGTAACTTCTATTATTATTCATTATTACACCACTTCACTTATTGTTGTACTATTTTTAAAAAAAATTTAAAACTTTATAGAGCATTATTATAATCTTCTGCCTATATAAGTAAGATGTCAATTCTACTTGATATTAGTTTTGTAATAATTGATTGTATTTATAAAATACATATTCTATAATATTTTATTATCAAAGCAAGTCAACGACAATTTTTGTATGATAATAACAAATGGAAAGTCTTATACAATATTACAACAAGTAAAATAGATATTATAGTTGAAGCTTTTGCAAGCCTTGCTTGTGATACCAATATAGTTGTGTATGCCAATATAATAAATAATTTGCTTAAAATAAATAGATTCCAAGTAGCATAAAAAACCACGAAGTTGCTGCTATCACACCATCACTATTAAGCATATTTGGACTTTATCAACTAATATAAGTATTAGATTGTTAAAGATTGGCAAAAAGTTATGTAATCCAATGAAATCAAAATAAACTAGCTAGAATCAAATGAGCAAGTTTGATGTTGAAAGTAAAAAAATAAAAAAATAAAAAAATAAAAAAATTATCCAATCATATTTGTTGGACAACCATCAAGTATAGTAGTGGTTTACTTATAGTTTGGAGCTGCATGACTGTCCAAGATATGATTGAAAGAAATATAGATGCAAACTTATATTATATGATTCTACACAAGGAGCTCATAGAGACCTCAGATTATTATAACTTAGGCGTCAATGATGCGATTTTTTAGTAAGACAATGACATGAAATATACTTTCTAAAAGACAAAAGAGTGCTTTAAGGAACTTCACTTATAAGTGCTACAATGGCCAATATAGTCTCTATACCTCAACTTAATAGAACACTTGTAGAAGCATCTCAAATATTGTTTGAAAGTTTGATCAATGCAATCATCTAAGATGGTAAAGTTGTGAGAAAAGGTGCCAAAGATATAAGAATATAGAATAAGAGACTTAAACTAAAAAGAGATTTTAAGAAAAAATTGACAAGGACTTAAATTATTTAGATGAATATATAAACAACACTAAGAAATGTGAGCTAGAATTCCAAGAGATGCATTGTCGAGATTAAATTTTTTTTTAATCTTAATTCTAATATACACATATCTCTATCTAAGAAGCTTCTTGAGTGGCTTCTATCAAACTAAGAAGCTTCTTGAGTAACTCCTACCAATTTAAAAGCTTTTCGAGCTCTTTCTACTAACTTGGAAGCTTCTTGAGCAACTTCTACCAACTTAAAAGCTTCTCAAGCTCTTTCTACTAACTTAGAAGCTTCTTGAGCTACTTCTACCAATTAAGAAGCTTTTCAAGTAACTTCTATTAACTAAAAAATCTCTAAAATATTCTAGAAGGTTCTGTGAATTTCTAAAATATATGTTCCTAACAAAAGATGAAAGAGGAGTAGAAGGAAATTAGTCAAGAAGTCATTTTCAACCTTCTAGATAGCATGCCATGTCATAAAGAGGTAATTTTGAAGATAAAAGGAAGGCTAACTATCATGGACAAGGTCAAGGAATTATGCACGGTTATAATAAAATATTAAAATACATAAATTTTATTATAAGATAATATAATATAAGAACAAAAATAAGATTAGAAGATCCAACTAGATCCAAAGACATGCGTTGTTGAGATTGAAGAATCTCTCATTCTTAATACCTATATATATTAAAAATTAAGAAAATTTCAAGTAGCTTCTTATAAAAGACTTTGCCCTCAAATCATCCTAGGATGCTTCTTAAGTAGCTTCTTTGTTGCTTTAATATAAAGCAATATCAAAAACCTTCTATAACTATTAAGAATCTTCAAAAATCTTCTAGAATTATCAAAAATCTTTAAAAATCTTTTAGAATCTTCTAAAAATTTTCTTAGATGGATGTTTGTGATATCACCTCTTCCTTTAGTTATAAATTCCTTGAGAAGTGATGAAACCAACATTATGCAAAAATTTAAAAAAAATCAAAGATGTGTCTTATAATCTCTCTAATATATTTTAGTTTCTTTTTTTGAATTGAAAGTCTCATTGGTTCTTGTAACCAACAATAATGACTAACACCTTCTACTTAGGACCAAGCTTATACTTTTATATCTTCATTGTAAAATTGTTCTTCAAATATGGATTCTAAACAATCTTTATGGGCATGTATGATTTCAATAAAAATTACTACTAATTGGCTACAAGATATTCTTTGATGCCTTTGTAGTTTAAATGATTTTTTTTCTTGAGATTAATGATGTGAATTATTTAATTAAAATGGCCTAACTTACAAGGTATTATATTCTTAGTTATCTATGGCAAATATATTAAACAAAAATAAATTACAAATTCTATGTAAAATAGGATGATATTGAATACACTATTTATATTGTATGTAGGAATTAATTTCAAAACTTTTGCAATTATTTTTTTATCTTTCTACAAAAATTTAAAAAATTTAGAAATCATTATATTCGAATTTTTTAATTTAAATAATATAACAATATTATTAGGTAGTTGATATACATGTTATCAATTTGGATTTAGAAAGGTGTTAATGAGTTTTTTTTTTTTTTTTTTTCTTTTGAGGCACATTGATTAAGTTATAAACTAGTTCCCATATATAATCACTAATGGTGTAGTGATGCCAATGCACAAAATATTCTAATTGTCTTTATCTTTTTCTTGAATCAAACACTTCTTCTACCTTAAATTCTTCATGATTATAGATTTCAATACTCAGCAATGGTACTTGTATTTTATTTGATATGTTTAATTCTTTATAAGATTCTAAAAAAAATATATAAAAAATAAGATGTATTTTTATGGATGTTGGTAATTCCAAATATAAGTGACAAAGTTAATTTTTTTTTGCATAAGAAATGGCCCTAACTTTTGATAGTCTAATTTGTTCCAAAATAAATTGGATTTAATATTTTTTCAAAAAAGCCATATTTTATCATCCACATTAAAAGCAAGTTGTTCTTTTTGGAGCCTATCTGTTATTGTCTTATATCATTCTTAAACTTCTTTTAATTAGAGTTTCATAGTTAAACATATCTCTACCAATTGAATAGCAAATTCTTAAATTTATTGGATTGTTGGATTTAGAAGATAGTAACATATCCAACTTTGAATGATATCTATAGTTGATATAGAAAGATATTTATTAAATAGAAGCATGAATGGTGTTGTTATAGGCAAATTCAGCAAGTAGCAAGTATAAAGTTCAATCATTGTGTAAATAGTTAATGATATACTTTAAATATTACTCCAAAATTTAATTGATTTTTTCCGTTTGACCATTAGTTTATAGGTGGAATAATAAAGACAATTTAAAATCTACATGGAAGATCTCAAATAATGATTTTCAAAACTTAGATATAAATTATAGTCCTTAATTTGATATAATATCATTTGACAATCTATGATATTGATAGATACTATCAATAAAGAATTTGGATATTTTTTCACTTATGATTATTTTTTTTATAAGGAATAAAATGTATCATTATGATAAATTGATCAAAAATCACAAATATGATATCAAAAGAATTAGATGGTAGAAGATCTATAATGGAGTCTATAGAAATAAAAGACTAAGGTTGTCTTGGAAGAAATAGTAGTTGAAAAAGTCCATATGGGCGATGTTGAAGATTCTTTAATCTATAATATTTTTTATATGAAAATATAAATTCTTTGATAGTCTTTTATATTTGAGGCCATCAAAAATCTTAAAAAAATAGTTCCAACATCTTATTAAATCCAAAAATGTCCAATGATAAGAAAATCATGGCGTGCTTGCATAAAAGCATATCAATCCTTTTAAAATATATAAATGTTCTTCAAAATAAAGAAGTTTTTTTCAAACTTAAATTTGCTAGGATCATTTCAAACATTATTAATATATTATTTAATATCAAGGACAAGAGAATCCATAGCTATTGTTATATAAATTTGATCAAAAAAATTAAATCTATTAAAATTGATATAGCTATTGCTTAAAGACAAATTTGCTCAAGTTTTAATAATATTGTCTATTTTTGATTGTATATTGCTTCTCCTTCTTTTGCTATAAGATATAAGTACTTAAATATAACATCTAATAATCCTTGCTACTTTTTGAATTAATACATGATATTAATTTTTTTTTTTTTTTTTTTTTTTTTTTTTTTTTAATATTTTCTAATGAACTTGGCAATAATTTAAAACACAAGTTGATATAAAATATTCAAGATTTTTTTGATTTGTATAGACAATCACTAGATATAAAGTGCTTTCAAGCAAATATTATCATTTTTAGAAGAAGTCCATAATGGCAAGAAGTTCTTTGTCATGGATTTCATAATTAATTTTTATAACTAAAAATTTCATGGGGTTAAATTTGACTAAATGAAGTCTCTTTTCTTTTCTTTGTTTTAATAAGATTGCTTCTAAAAAAAATTTAAGGCATAAATTTTTATAAAAAATGGTGTAATAAAATCCAAATGAATCAAAATGTGTGTTGTAGCAAAGGTTTTCTTTAAGCTTTGAAAAGCTCTTTTTACTTATTAATTCTATTCAAATTTATCTTTGCATGTTAGCCACATAAGTAGAACTACTATTTGAAAATAATTTTTTATAAAAATCCTATAGAAGTTTATAAATCTAAAAGAATATTAAATATCATATATCAATTTTAAAATTGTCTAATCACTAATAGCCTTGATCTTCTTTAGATCCATTAATAAGTCTTTGTTAGAAACAATATAACCAAAAAACTCTATTTGACATTTATAAAGTAAATATTTTTCTAACTTGGCATATAATCTAGTATCTTGAAGTTTTTATAAGACAAGGCAAACATGTTGTTTATATTCTTCTTATATTTTTGAATAAATCAAGATGTTGTCTAAATACTACACAATAAAATTATTAAGGAATTTATAAAATATATTATTTATCAAATATTAGAAGATTGCTAAAGCATTTATAAAATATTTAAATGGCATGACATTGTATTCAAAATATCCATACCTTAGTTAAAATATAATCTTCTATTTGTTCCCTTTTTTAATATGTATCAAATTGTAAGCTCTTTGAAGATTTATTTATGTATAGATCTTTGCTTGTCTTAATTGATTAAGAAGTCCAAATATCAATAGTAATAGATAGCAATTCTTTATTGTCACCTTGTTAAAACTATGGTAGTTGATACACATTTTTAAGGATTTGTCTTTCTTCATGACAAAAAGTATTAGAAAACTAGTAAGAGACTTTGAATGTTATATAAAGTTCTTTATTAGATTCTTATCAATATATTCTATCAATACAACAAGGTCATTTTATGATAAATTATAGATAGAATCAAATAGTAGTTATATCTTATCTTGAAGATTAATAGCACAGCCATATGGACAATGGTCTAACAAGGGATTTGCATTTTTTTTTTCAAATATATCTTTAAAATTCTTATAATATTCTAAAATATTTGTTGATATAGTCATTATTTCAAATATTGGAATAACATAAATAATACAGAAAGAGCCCTTTTATACCACTTTTATAAATGTTCTTGCTTCAATAATTAAAAAATTTATAGCTTCAAATTTATGAAGTTCACGAAATCCTATAATAGATCTTATACAAACAAGCTCTATTATAGGAAATATTATTTTATAGAATATCCAATTTATATATAGATTATATCTTTCAATTTAAAAAAGTCGTAATATAACTTGATTAGATGAAAACTTGATGACATTAAATATGGCATGATTATTATAATTTTTTATTATTAATTATAATAGAATTATTTTATGGATAATATCTCTGGACAATAAAAATCAGTCATTCCATATTACAGACATAGGATTTATTCCAATAATTATTTAGTTAATATGGATAAGTAGACGTAGGTAGAAGTAGGTTAATTTGATAGTATTTTAGAAAGAAGCTTCTTAAAAGCTTTATAGACGCGGTTTCATCTTTATACATGGCTATAGATGATTGGTAGGCTAGAAACTTGGCCAACAAGTTAGCCACATGTCAGACATGTTAGTAGCTTGAAGAACAAGCTAAGTACGTAGCACACATATGGAAAACTTGTCTTGCAAGTTTGACATCTGTCTTGCAAAGTGGACACATATTGGATGTCCTATAGAACACCATTGTCGTATAGTGACACAGCCATTAGGTGAAAGAGAAAAGGAATAATTATAATATATAAGAGCTCAAATGGAAATATTTGAGCAAATTATTTAAGAATTATAGATAATAGAGAAGAAAGTAGAAAAAAGTTAATAGACTAATGCTGTCTTTTTATAAGAGAGGCTTCTATTTACTTTGTATGGCCATAAATAAGATAAAACAAAGTAAATTAGAAAAATAAGTTATATAGACATCTTTAGGGAAGAATAAAGGTGAGGTTTTAGAAATTTTTACCTTAAAAATCTTAGAATTGATACCCAGAGAGGACCAGTTCTGTGCTTGGGTCAAAATCAGATCCTAAGGTACAAAACCATGTGCCTATGACGGATCAAGGGGCTTTTGGGAGATCGGAGAGTTAAATAGAAGAGCAGACTTAAGGATTTTGGTTTGAGCATTAATTTGGAGTGATTTGAATTTGTAACAACTTTAAAAGGGCTTTGCAAAGTTAGGATTGATTTGGTGACTCTGATTTTTGTAAAATATATTAGAATTTATATTTTTAAGTATTTTATAAGATTGGTTATAGATCTACAAGTGAAATTTTGTGGATTAGTGCATATGGTTGTGTTTATAAGGTGCTATGAATTTGAGATTGATCTAATAAATCAATCAAAGATTATTGAAGTTTATGTGAGTTGGAGTCTTGGAAATTGGGAATTGAGGGTCATTTAGGTTTTCTAAGATTTCTAGCAATCTATCAATTGGATTGGAGTGAAATATATATATATATATATATATATATATATGGAAGACTTAATTTTCTACATACATGTGAAATTTGGAAGCAATTGAATGGTGAAAAAAGAGATATTGGTACTGGACAATAGCATTAAGGTTAGAGAAGGAGGCCGGCCGACACTTGATTGAACTTTAGGATTGATTTTCTTGTTGGTAAGTTCGATCTTCTTTAAATTTCATGTGGTTGTTGCCAACTTAGTTTTTAAGAGGTGTGTAAAATTTTAAGCAAGATCAATGGTTTAGTCAATAGATATTGTGATTCTAAACTATCTTAGGATTGAAATAAGTTGGCTAGGTTTCAATTAGGATTTTATTTAGGGTTTGTTTGAGGTTTAGTTAGGATTTTAGTAGAATTTGACTTAAGATTTGATCAAGGTTTATTTAAGATTTGATTTAGGATTTGATTTAGGATTTGATTAGGATTTGATTAGAATTAATTTAAGATTTGACTAAGATTGTTAGAATTTGATTAAAATTTATTTAGGATTTGTTTAGGATTTGGTTAGGATTTAATTAGGATTTGATCAAGATTGATAAGGATTTAGTTAGGATTTGTTTAGGATTTGGTTTGGATTTAGTTAGAATTTAACTAGGATTGTTTAGAATTTATTTAAGATTTGGTTAGAATTTAGTTAGAATTTGATCAAGATTGACTAAGATTTAATTAGGATTTTAGTAGGATTTAACTTAGGATTTAATCAGGATTTGTCTACAGTTTGATTTAGGATTTGATTTAGAATTTGATTAGAATTTATTTAGGATTTGGTTAGGATTTTTTTAGGATTTGATTAGGGTTGTTAGGATTTGATTAGGATTTAATCAAGATTAACAAGGATTTGTTTAGGATTTGGTTAGAATTTAGTTAGGATTTGATTAGATTTATTTAAGATTTATTTAGGATTTGATTAGGATTTAGTTAGGATTTGACTAAGGTTGACTAGGATTTGATTAGGATTTCAATAGGGTTTGATCTAAGATTTGATTAGAATTTGTCCAAGATTTGATTTAGGATTTGATTTAGAGTTTGGTTAGGATTTGATTAAGATTTGTTTAGAATTTAATTAGGATTCATTTAGGATTTGACTAAGATTTGTTTAGGATTCATTTAGGATTTGATTAGAATTTGGTTAAGATTTGTTTAGGATTTGACTAGGATTTGTTTAGGATTCATTTAGGATTTAATTAGGATTTGGTTAAGATTTGTTTAGGATTTGACTAGAATTTGTTTAGGATTTATTTAGGATTCATTTAGGATTTGGTTAGGATTTAGTTAGGATTTGATCGAGATTGACAAGGATTTATTTAGGATTTGGTTAGGATTTAATTAAAATTTGGTTAAGATTTAGTTAGAATTTGACCAGGATTATTTAGGATTTGTTTAGAATTTGGTTAGGATTTGATTAGGATTGACTAGGATTTAGTTAGGATTTTAGTAAGATTTGACTTAGGATTTGATTACGGTTTGTGTAGGATTTGATTTAAGATTTGATTTAAGATTTGATTTAAGATTTGATTTAAGATTTGTTTAGGATTTGTTTAAGATTTGGTTAGAATTTATTTAGAATTTGACTAGGGTTATTAGGATTTGATTAGGATTTATTTAGAATTCATTTAGAATTTGGTTAGGATTTAGTTAGAGTTTGACCAAGATTGACAAAGATTTAATTAGGATTTGTTTAAGATTTGATTACGATTTAGTTAGGATTTGACTAGGATTGGCTAGGATTGTTTAAGATTTGATTAGAATTTAATTAGGATTTGATCGGGATTATTTAGGATTTATTTAGATTTTGGTTAGAATTTATTTAGGATTTGATCAAAATTGATTAGGATTTAATTAAGATTTAATTAGGATTTAATCAGAGTATTTAAGATTTAGTTAGAATTTAGTTAAAATTTAGTTGGAATTTGACCAAAGTATTATGGGTTTGATTAGAATTTAGTTAGGATTTGATTAAGGTTTGTTTAAATATTGATTAGAGAGATTAAAACTAGTTATTGTTATTTCCTTTTATCTTCTATAACTAGATGCCCGGAGCATTCTCGAGCAAGACTTTACAACATACGATACCGTTATATAGCTCTTAGATAGATAGTATATATAGAGACAAAAGTGAAGCGTTCTTCACTCTTGTCAACTTCTTTTTTGCTTCCAATGTAGTTCAACAGTCATTATATTTTCTAGTCTTTGGCAATAGCCATTCTAGTTTCTTCTTTAATATATATACCTTCTTATTTCTATTTTTTTTATTTTCTTTGATATAGATTTTATTAGTTTATGCATCTTTTTCCAATTTGTATCTTTAACATCTATAACTTCTACATGGGCGGATTTGAATTTTTTAATCATAGAAGTTTGATGATTTCTTCAAAATTCTTCATCAATAAAATAAGTAGAGGCTTTTGAATTTAATAAAGCAAGGATTTTGAATTTTTGAGAGCCTAAATAGATTGGTATGATAAACCAACATAAAGCATCAACAAATAATATAAGACCTATTTTGTCTTAAAAAATAAAAAATTCTACTTGCATGGTCTCTATTGTAGCTGGCCACCTTTGTTTTTCAATAATGCATTTGTTGATATGGTTGCACTTCTTATCCAATGGATATGTTGGTATTTCTTAGGACAATTGTCAATCTTATAGCTAGTGTTTCTACAATATAAGTACAAATCTTAGTTTCTTTGTGATTTTTTTTTAAATTCAAAAAGATGTTTAAAATGAATAGTACCACTTTGTATATCTTTTATCTTCAAATGATTCCTAGAATTGGATGATGTAAAAGTTGCCAAATAATTGGTGTATAGCTATAGTATATCTAAAGAGTATTTTTCTTGTCAACATTAAAATAATCAATTGTCACACCTCACAAATGAACTGATTAATTCATTAAGAATTTGAGGACCAAACAAAAATAATAATAAATCTTTTATATTGTCTTATAATCTTTAATAAAATTTACTCATCAATGCGTCTTCACCTCAATTGATATCATATACCAATCGTCAAAATTTTAAAATATAAACAAATACAAAATGTATTCCTTGTTAAAAAGCTTGGATTTGAGTTGGTGGAACAAATCTTATTATATTTTCCAAATACTTCTACAAATGCCACTAAAAACGTTTAAAAGTTATATAATATAGTAGCAAATATGATAAGTATCTCATGTTGTTCTTTTCAAATAATAGAACAAACTAAGATAAAGTTTGATCTAAAAGCAAGGTTTCAACTAGACCAATACAAGATACTTCTATGAAATACTATTGAGATTGGAGTAAAGTAATAATTTATATTTGATTTATGCAGCTACAAAAATTTTGAACAAGTTCCATCAAATTTCTTTGAGAGGTTATTCTTAATTTTTTTGTTGTTGACAATGAATTATCATCTCAAATATATTTACATCTTCTAATAAAGTAGACCTTGGTAATGGAGTTCTTAAAACAACTTGTGATAGTAGTTGATGTGGTTTTGCTCTTTAATCATTATGTATGGTCATATAATATTCTTTATTTTGTTTAGATAAGCTTTTTGTCTTAACTATCAATGCCGCAAGAGCATTTATAATTTAATCTAATTTGGATTCTTTGAAATCTATCATATTGAATTTTTTATTTCTTGCCATAAAAATCAAAAATAATATTGGTTTAAGAGAAAATAATTTATAACCTCTACAACACTATAGTACTTCTCAGAAAAAAGATAATCTGTTTTCTATTCAAAAAAACCAAGTTTTGATATTATATTATCTTAGTCTCAATAAACTATTATAGATAAGATTAACGAACTATACAAGATTATAACAAAATAATAGAATACATAAGTCTTATTGAAATGCAATACAACACAAGAACAAAAACAAGACTAGAAGGTCCAAACTAGATTCAAAGATATGTATTGTTGAGATTGAAGAGCCCCTTAGCCTTAGCACCTATATATACTAGAAATTAAGAAGCTTCTAAGTAGCTTCCTATAAAAGATTTCACCCTCAAGTTATCCTAGGATGCTTTTTGAGTGTCTTCCTTGTTGATTTAATGTGAAGCAACCTTGAGAATCTTTTAAAGCTATCAAAAATCTTTGAGAACCTTCTAAAATCTTTTCTATATAGATGTCCATGGCACCAACAAAGTATTGACTTATTACTCAAATAATTATATCAATGTCTTCTATATGCATATTATTCCATTACTCTTTGGTGGCGCAACTAATTGCTATGATTCTTGCACATGGATATGAAAGTGATGGTATTTAATTCAATGTTTGGATGATAGGCCATTTGAAATTATGAGCAAATTGCAACAAGATAAGATGTAAAATAAGTACAAATATTGAGACAATTTTTCTAGTCATTGTATATATGTATATATGTGTATATATATTATTCTTTTTATTTGATTGGTTCTTTGTTTTTGCACATTCAAAACCTGATTTTTATTAAAATTCTAAAAAAATACTCTTTAAAATTTTAATAGTAATTTTTATTCTCAAATAATTATCTCAAATAATACAAATAAAAATATATAATAAAATAAAATAATTTTTTATCTATAATTTTATCATATCATTTTTTAATAATTATTTTAATAGTAATTTATCTAATTAAAAGTTTTAAAATATTAATTTTTAAAAAATAGTTTTTATAATTATGTAATCCAAATATTATGAAGAAACTTAATGGAGGACCATAGGATGCTATTACACATATTCCATGTTCTAATACAACCCTAAAAGCAATTGGATATGATGTAATATCATTGATCTCATTTGTTGTTTTAAAGAATAAGATAAACAAAGTTTTTGTATCAATTTATAAAGTGATTGGTATCGATGAAGCCCCTATATATTGTTGATTAAGCACTTTTATATCAATAAAGTAAATAGTACTAACCAATGCCATGTAAATAAGTCCCATAAATAGGTGTAATACTTTTTGCACTTTGATAAAACTAAGTGAGTATGGTACATTTATATATTATCATGGTATCTTTATAATATCATTATAATACCATTATAATACTTACATAATATTTACAACCATCAATATAGCTACATATTTATAACATGCAAATATTTTAGAATTATATGTTTATATATATATATATATATATATATATATATATAATAAAAAAATAAAAAACTAATTTTTTAATTAAAAAAGTAGTTTTTTTAATACTTTATTATTTTTATTATATAATTTTATAATATCAATAAATTTTTCATAATATAATTAATTTTTTATAATTTATAATATTACAATAGAATTATTATAAAAATTACTAAAAAATTTAATAATATCTTATTTAATATGCATATATTTTTGTATATAATTTTTATCTTAATAATAATCTTTAGGTCAAATTCTAATTTGATAATTTTTTATAAAAAAATCAATGATTTTAAAAAATTAGTATTTTAATTTTTTATATTATTTTACTATTTTTTATTTTTTATATTATAAAATTATATAATAAAATTATATATAATTTATTATAATATCAATATAAAGTAATTATAATAAATTATATAATTATATTTATAATATCAAAATTATATAAATTATTGATATTATAATAATTTTATAATATCAATAAATTATTATTTATTATTTTATTATTTTTATTATTTTTATTATTATTCTAATACTTTAATAATTCATAAAATATTATTATTTATTTTGATTTATGAACATTGGATTTTAAAGCATGAATTTTTTCTTGACATTTATTTTTCACATTCTTCAAATTATAAGGTTTTTAATAATTAAAATTTAAGAATCAAAATTAGAGTGCAACTCTATTAAATTTTAGAACTTTTTAAAGTATTTAGCATCTCATATATGTTATAAATGTAAATTAAATTTTTTTTTAGACACTTAACAAAATTAGTGTCTATTTTCTATCATTCATTAGATACTAAGTTTGTTTAAAATTTTAAGAAATTGATCACTCTTCAAGAATTTTAAAATAATTAAATTTATATATGTATAATTTATCCACTATCACTTAATGTTTTGCAAAACTGAAAATAAAATTTGAAATTTATTTTTACTAATACAAGCTAAAAATATCTTATTTGAACCTTGCTTAATTTTGCTAAACATCCATTAATTATTGCTCATAAGTGCTAAAACACTTATTTTTCTACAATACATACACCAATCAATTGGAATATGGCTTGAAATAATCTTGTAATAATAGTGTATGTAGACTTAAATATTTTGTTCACACCAACAAAACATTAATGTCAAAGCTTACTTTAAGATTAACTTTGATTTTTGAAACTATATACCTACTTATGCAGACTTGGCTTTTGTACACCTCCTTCAATTCCATTATCAAAGTATATCCATTTATTATTTTTATTTTTATTTTTGTCTTTTATCTATTCCATAAATCTCCTACAATTCTAGAAGAGAACCTTAACCTTATCACTATATCCACACAATTTTTAATATTAGATATTATAATTTTAAGTATTTTCTAATCTAATAGTACATGTGTGATGAAAGATAATAAAAAATAACAAATAACAAAAAAACAACAACTAGACAAAATGATGAATACAAAAAATAGTGATTGAAGATGGTGGTGGTAGCTTGGAAGATTTGGGAAGGTTTCAACAACATTGACAGTTTCTTCTGAACCCATTACTTGGGTAGGTGCAAACTACGCGGTGGATGCAAATCATAAAGACTAATATTTTTATGTTTATATGTTTTAAATGAATATTGTCAATTCTTTTCTTGTAATCTTGGATTTCTTTAGAGAAGGGAGGTTGGGGTTGACAATATTGTAGGTCTCTGAAGGAGTACAATGAAACAAGTGTACAATGAGATTGCATGTATTTAGGTTATCAAACTAGCTTAAGAACAAAGGCTTAAATTATCCCATTAGAAATATCTTTTTTCCATATTCTTATTTGTAATAAATACATATTAAGCCTCAATGTATTATTACACCTTTTTCATTGGTTTTACAATTTAAATGTGTAACATCAATTTAGCAAACAAAGATAAAAATAGATTGAGATGGAAATCAACCTATAATTTGTAAATGTGAACAATGTAATAATGTAAATGTCACACAAATTTCAATTCTTACAATAATTGTCAAGAATGAGACACATGTATATATACACATATATATATATATATATATATATACATATATTAGTGGTATTCTAATGGTCTTTGATATGCATTCATATATAGGTATTTAAATGCTTCTTGTATTTATGTTTATATAAATACATATACATGTACATGAAGATTGGTTGTTGTGATTGAGTGCTGCTTTACAAATAAAGGCTAACTATAAGTTTTTATAGTTGAGACGGATGACAGTAACATTACACGTCCATATTTTGCAGCAGAAGTTTTACTCAGGCACAACCTTCGTGTTCAACTCACAGCTAACAAGCTTAAAAGAGGATGTCGAGGAGTAGACAGTGTGAAATGCTTTCACAGGTTGTAAACATAACACATCGCTCTTCTCCTAGGAAGACAAGAACAATGCTCCTCCCATATGCTTTTCAGATTTTAGTAAATACATTCCAAAATGGGTCATGGAAAAGGTTCTGAAAAATTCGTCAACAAGCTCAGAGATAATAATATCTTGCTTCAATACATATCATTTACTGTATCTGGCATAGGTTTTACTAACTCAGAACTATAAAACTTCAAAAATCTGCACAGAAGGTCCAATCCTCTCCTTTTTCCGGTTCGCTTCAACAGTGCAACGCATGCTGGTAAACAGCACTTCATTATCCAAGCACCTCGTCCCAGAGATACATACCTCGGCTCCATAGTTACCGAGGTTGGAGTTGGGAGATTAACGAAAAACAGCAACATAGAGTAACCTAGCTTCACCGATTGAGAATGAATTGTGTAACAGAAGAGTGATAAGTGTGGGCAAGATCATGCCAGCTGCAGAACACTCTTGTACTGATTCATTTTAATAGTAATAGCGCAGCTATTAGCTACTGGTAATATTGCTCATCAAACGGGTCGATGAGAAAAATCTCCACCCGACATTTATTCACTGAAGAATTTTCAGTGAAGTCGGGATGACAGTGCATAGGGCTGTACAATTGCTTTGAAGGTAGATCAGTTGTCAAAGAATTCGTTCCTGACGGCCACCATAAATTGAACCGCGGAAGACAAGTAAACCAGCTCTAAGCTTTCAAAAATATACTGCAACTGAATTTACAACTACTTGACTACCTCCCATCAAAAAGACCTCAATGCTAGCATGAACTCGTTTAATTGCTGTACAAGAAACCAGGTAAGACTGACCAGAGCTTTCCCCTCTTCCAGGCCTCCTGAATCATACCGGTTTGGAGCATATCATGCAATAATCACACAGCCAGTTGTTTTTCATTGGTGACCAAACTTATCCCTGTGAGGACAAAATCCTTATCAGGTTTCCATGCTGATACAGTGAGCAGCGGTTGCTCCATCCACCCAAGAGTGAGCGAACCATTCTCCGCCGTTAATGTGTACCCATCGGAATCAAACATGCGGAGGAGAATTTGAGCCTGGGTGTGAGCACTTTCTTCAAGCGGCACATTGACAAAGTCAGATTGGCTCATAAGTACGCTCCACCTGGCGGTATCCTCATGTCTTTCAACCCTTTCAGCTCCCTCACACGACAGGATGTTGCGAATCTCACGAGCAAATAGCTGTTCCACCTGTACACGGACGCAACTCTCTCTTGAAAGATTGGCTTCCAGAGAATCAAAAATTGCAGAATAGTATTTCAGGGACTCTAAGAACCTGCCCTCAAAGTGAGGACTGTTGTGACTCCCTTCTTGCTCAACAATGGCCACCACCTTAGGTTTTGTGCTCCCAATCAGGTTCAAGAAGCCTTTGATAGATTCCCCTGAATCATACAGCATCCGATGAAGCTGAGAGATACAATTAACAGCAACTGCTTCGTTCTCCTTCACGTGCAGCATCCACAATCGCACATCCTCAAGCCTATCTATAACCGCGTGGAAGGAAAAAGGAATGTTGAACTCATCAGCAAATTCTGCTAGACGATCACCTGTCTCCAGAAGGTCATCCTTGCATTCCCCAATTCCTGCTAAATCATACGCCAGAGATTCAGTAACGAGAACAACTTACTAGATTAAATTGCCTGGTAAAATACTGACCTTCGAAAACTCAGACATCTCAATTTCAACCTAGCAACGTTTCATGCTAAATTACTGTGCGAGAAACAGGGAACTAAATGGAGCATTTACTCACAGGTTGGAAGACTAGGATGAGTAAGAAATCAGGGGGACACATTAGCAAGAGAAAGTAAAACGCAACACGGAATGTTAACCTTCTTCCCAAATATAAACACCTTACGATTACGAAAGCACCAGTCGCCTAATCAAAACACAAGCGCTGGGACTAGGGATTTGTCATAAACTTTGAACTTACATGTTGCCTAGAGAAAAGGATGATTCAAGATAGCAACACAGTTACAGGAAGACAATCTTCCTCACACGTCATGTGCTAGAGGCCACTAAACGATGCTATAATGAAAATTACTTCACAGATTCTTGCATTCATGATTCAACAAACAGCGTCTCTGGAAGGAAGCAGGCAAGGAAAGAGTGAAAGAGTTTGCACCTGTGATGCGGATGTGTGAGGGCGGGCCACATTCCCGCTCAGCTAAGCTCTGAAACAACGCTGGCCACTGCAGACCCTGCTTGATATCGAAATCGATGACGTGCACGCGGTCAGCGCCGTCAAAAGCCTGCAAGATTATATCATTGGCAGTGAAATGCGCAAATTTCGTGTAAGGCACGACGTGGTTGAGAAGATGGAACGCTGTCTGGAGTTGCTCGTCATTGAGACTAGACTTAGTTAGGAGGGGCTGGTAGAAGTGCGGCCAAAGATGGGCAACCCGGCATGCTAATCCTTCTGTAAAGTATGCAGCAACTCGCTGCATGGCAGTACCTTGAGGGGACGCAAGCTCGCCCAGCTTTTGAAAGAGATGATTAACCAGGCTTAGGCTCTGGGTAGAGACAGCTTCAGCACACGCAATGAGAAGGGTGACGAGCTCATGGCCCACCATAACAGGAGAATTGTGCGCATCTTCGCCATCGCCACCACCACGAGGAGTGCCACAAGGACTCTCTACCTGCAAGTATTCCAATCTACTGCCACGAGGAGTATCATCGCCCGTGTAATCACTGGGGCAGGGAGAGCCGAGACCTTTCTGGGAAGCCAGGAAATAGGGAGCACAGGAATCGACGCCGGGAGTGAAAGGAGTCGTGCATTCTTCAGTCTCCTGGGCGCTGTTGGCATCTTCTCCGTTTCGGAGATCCTCCATCAGCGACGCCATCCATTGTTTAGCACGAAGATTGTGCTGCGGGGACGTTATAGTGGCCGCCTCCCATTCATCCAGGCTTGATGTTTCCTGAATAAAGCTCTGCGTTGTGGGCAAGACGGACAGCTCCTCCACTTTGTGGGTAGTGATTGAGGTCGGATAGCCCTGTGTCGCAAGATCTGGCGCCCAAGTACTAGCATTGGTTAGGCTGGGACCGTATTGACCTACAAAGGTGCCACTCTTAGGGCTACCACTACTACAACTCTCAAAGTTCAGCACACGCGGGGAGGAGCTCAAACTGGGTGCGGTGACAGGTGACACATTGTGCTCGAGAAAAGACTCTCGAAAGCGGCGCGGCAGAGTGGCTCGGATGGTGGGTAATTGATGCTGCTGCGGACTGATAGTTAGGTCAAGCACGGACCGGGGCTCGGACATCGGAGCAATGCATTTCTTCACATCCGGGGAGGAGATATTCTGCAGTGGAGTAGAAGGTGCCGTCTGAGGACAATGCTGCCTGATTGGAGTACCGGGACACAACGGACTATTGCTTGTACTCTGATTCTGGTGCTGGTGAAAATGTATCAAATCGCCCTCATTACGAGGATCCTCTCCACAACGAGGGCTCGCCCACTGCCCAGTGGACGTCTCAGCATCGCATGCCGTGGTGGTCTGGTCCGGCCACATCGTGGTGCCCGCTCTCCGAAAGCTCGGCGAGCCCGCGGTGTCCGTGCTGGAGAGCTGCTCGTCCCTCCTTTCCACCGTCAACCTCGGCTCTAGGCCTTTCTTCAGCACAAACTTCCCCGGCAACAACACACGGTTGTTCCCACTCATACCACCCCGATGCGACGGGCTCCCCGACAGCCCAAATGCACTCCTCGGCGAGTGCACGCCATGTGGGCTGCTCGCGTTGGAGCATGGCAGCGACGGACTGCTGGATCTTCCCGTCCTCACCGCAGGGAGACGGAACAACTCGTCCAGCTCCCCAGTGTACAACATCTCTCCGTATTCTAGCACCCCAATTTCTCTCAACCCACAACCTCACCACCGTTCTCGTCCACCACACGCTACATAACATCACAAAACATAATACATCGCCATTTATCTTTCCCAGCCCATCGAAGAAGCTCTCGTCACAAACTCTCAGCCCCCAAATTCCACAACTCCTCCCTGCATCCCCCTCGCCGTCACAATCCCACCAACACCCATCACGCAGTACGCCACTCACGTCGCCACCTCTCTACAAACCACGCCAGACATTGCACCTCGCCATCTTAGCCACCACACGCCATCCCTCCAAACTCCAGGCAGTCAACAGGCCGCGACCGATACGTCTCAGTGGCAGAAGCGTCTCAGGGTTGCTGCATCAGTGGCGACAACCCTCACCTTTACTCACTCCCCGCATCATCTCTCTCACGCGCTCATTGAATCAAACTGAAGCTGGAGTGCAAGCGAACTCCAGTGGCTGCGAGGCGCCGGTGATGAAGGATACAAAACCAAAGCCCGTTTGAAAGTGGAGCTTCCCTCCATCCCCTCCGCGAGTCGCCGTCCGTGTCTGCCGGGACAAGCCGTTGCAAAAAAAACTCAACACTCGCCACCTGGACCTTAATTCCCGCTGCCTTATATTTTCTCATCCAAACACCTCCCCTACCACCGCATCGACGATGTCCGGCGTCCTCTCCAAGCCGAAACAACAACATATCATTCGACGCAAACGAAAACTATTCATTCATGCGTTGTTGTTGTTGATGTTATACCAGTTGACTTGTGCAAATATGATCTGTGCGAGCAACTCAAAAGTCTCCCGAATTAAACCACCCACCCCAGCAGCACCCACATCGAAATCGCCACCAGTGTCCACACCCTTTCCAGTAATTGCCACGCCAAGTGAGAATTGAAGGCCAGGTTTCCGACGCCGCTGTTTCGGTCCAAAGCTCGCCCTTCAAAAGCTCTCTCGCGTCGTTGCCATCAATGCCGTCATCCTGCAAGCTCTCTGCCATCTCCCCCCCCTTCCCTTCCGCCACCGTAATTCCACTCTTTGTAGCTTTAATCGTAGCGCTGTAGATCAGGCGAACGCATTCCAATCCACATGAGCACCGTGGGATTGTGTTGTTATCGTTGCCGAATTACTGCGTCTGGGGTTGGGATCAGTGACGCTGCTGCTCATCAATTCCTTCATGCTTTGCATGCATTCCTCTTTTTCTCTTTTCCGCTTCTCTTTGTTTTATTTTTTTTTGTTTTCCTGATTACAAGACTGTTGGATTTTCTCATGGAAAAAGTAGTATTTAGCGTGATGGCATGCGCGTCGCGAATAATATATATATATATATATATATATTGACATACATACATACAAAAGGGCGGTGGGTCTACGGGTAAATCTGGGCTAAGTGGGTCAGAGGTGATTGATTGTCACGAAGAATTGGCTTTTTATACTCTTGAACAGGAATTGAATGAGTGGGGGAAAACAAAGAATCTTTAAATTATATGAAATATAAACTGATATTCTGAGAGCACTCAACTCCGAGTAAGCCATGTTCAATCTCTACTATTAACAGAAGTGTTTTGATTTTCAGAGGACGTGGTTTCGAATCCCGCTACGATTGTCCCTTGTCCCTTGGATGTGGTCCACTACAGAGGGGTTACATTCATTTCATATATATATATATATATATATGCATGCATTTGTATGTATGAAAAATCATCTCAATTCTTATTTTAATTGTGATCTTTAACAAGCAACGAGTAAGTGAGATTTGATGACATTTTTGTCCAATGCTATGAGTTGGTTTGTGCTCGCAAAAATTGTCACTTTTTTTTGGGTCACTTTTTTTTGGGTTGTTTGATCATTGGTAAAATTGGATGTGAGTGGATTTTTTTAAGAGTA
Source organism: Physcomitrellopsis africana (assembly GCA_036785485.1). NCBI lineage: Eukaryota > Viridiplantae > Streptophyta > Bryopsida > Funariales > Funariaceae > Physcomitrellopsis > Physcomitrellopsis africana. The sequence continues at coordinate 317,898 of JAWRVF010000185.1, read as the reverse complement.
TTATTTCATCACGTGGGAAAATGGAAATTCAACTAATAACACATGATCTTAGTAGATAAAATATAAAATGACACAATAAATTCAAACATATTATGTGGTAATTATATTGAAATCATTTTGATAAGATCACCACATCTTGAGAAATAATACTGTAATCCAATGGACATAATAGTCAGTTCAAAAGCATAATATTGTATCCACAGTTTATATTTTACTTCACTTTTAAATGCTAATGAAACCAATTATATGTTCATACATTTAGATTTTAAAAGCAAAAAACCCCATATTTCTATTTAGTTTTGATGTTTGATTGCATAATGTCAAAAACAATTATACCTAAACAAGAATATAAAATTTGTGTAAAAAAATATTTTGAAAAATCCATCTCATTTAAAAAAATAAAATTTTTATTTAAATTAATTCAACTTCATTCACATAGGTGTAACATATATGCAATGTTCACTAATTTTTCTTCATAATATCCAAAGTTTATACTTTTTATATGCATTGGTTATGAATCAATATACAAAATAATATTTTTGTATTAAAGAAACACTTTAAAAATTTATAGGTTTCACAATAATATTTAAAGATTTAGTATTTGAATGCATGAATTATTTAAATATCAATTTTAACAAAGAAAATTAAAACTTAAAATCCTCTTTGATTTTTCTAATTGTTAAAACTTTGATTAAGTAATTTCTTATATATGTCATATATATATATATATATATATAGGCATTGGGCCCTGTTTTTCTTTAGAAGTTACATGTTAAAACAAATCATTGATGGAAAGAGTACTCTCATTGCAATCATACAGAATATATATTTTTCAACAACATAAGATTGTGGCCCTTGATTTAGCAATGGTTTTAGGCCTCATCTATTGTCTATATTATTTGCTTATTAGACAATTTTGTAAGTCATTAAACATTTTTTTCAATTCTATCCTAGACTTGGAGTTATTAGATTGGTCTTTGCTTGATAACAAATAGTGAGGTTGTTGGATTGTAATAGCATTGTTTATGGAAGAATTTAGTAATTCAAAGGATAGATTAATTGTGTTGGTTGGATCAGCTATTGTGCTTTTGAAAAGAGTGAAAGATGCATATAGAGGAGAAGAATTGTTAGTAGATGGAATCTAACTTTGTTTTGGAAATGGCAATGAAGAACCCAAAGAAGATTAGATGTTTGTTATTAAAAATAATACAAGTTGGAACTTTTTGCTCCTTGCTTGTGATTGAAGGCAATTCCATCTTAACATAGATGTTATATTAGAGATTGTTATTGTAGATGTGATTGAATAGTATATGTTAGCATACAAATTTAGTATTTGAGTAATAGAGATTAATAAATTTGGATTTAAAATAATTTTTTTATAATAGCTGTAACTTTTGGATGTATATTTTTATGAAATAAAGTGAGATTATATTAACTATAGAACATCTATAATTCCAACTACATGTTTAAAAAATATGTAGTTGGAGTATTTTGATTAGTAAAGATAATAAAAAGATAGATTATTTTTATTTCCTTAGAAGTATAGAAGTTGAAAATATGGTATCGGGTAGAAAGAATTTGCCTTGGAAAAACGCTGGGTTCCTAGTTGCTACTAGAACTAGCAGGGAACATGAGAGGAAGCCGTGCAAGTATCTTCTATACTTGCACAATATTTGTTCAAGCTTTTAAATTATACTTGTATTATATTTGTACAAGACTTATACAAATATAAAGTATAAACCTTTGAATAATATTTATATAATACTTATATAAATACTTGTATAAACGCTTATATAAAATAATATATAATCCTTAGTATAATACTTATATAAATATTTGTACAAATATTATATATAATATTTATAAAATACTTATATAAATACTTGATATAAATATAAGTATATATACTTGTATAGAAGGTATAAGCAAAGTGTGTATATATTCAAGTATACCTCAAAATACAACCGCATATGAAGAATATAAGTTATACAACAAATTGAAATTAAATAAATCACTAAAAATTCATCCAAAGGTCAAATCAAGCGTGCTTATAGCCTATGGAAAGCCAATGATCCATTGTAAAACATATCAAAATTTCAAAAATAGATGACTTACCGTTTAAAAGTTATGGCTAAAAGAAATAGGCACCAAAATTTCCCAACAAATGCAAAGGCAGCAAAGTTCCTCTTCACTTCAGCCTTTGTTGTGATTACTTCCTTTTTCCAAATTTGGCATGCAATAGCTTTTTAGAAATCTTACTCCATCATCTAACTTGTTCTAAAATTTGGCATACATGCCTCTCAAACTCCAGATTTTATAGCTAGTTGATTCTACTCTTCAAACCCTAGTAACAATTTGCCCTCTTGATACTTCATGGCTCATAAAACTTTCATTAAAGCTTCAAATGTATTGATTTTTGTTTTCATGGAAAGATTACACAAGCTAATATAAGCATCTGAAATATCAAAAAGATTGAAGATATTGTCCGACTTGGGTGGTTGAATAAAGTCTCTGCCCCTCTTCATCACGTGGCAGTAAATCCTTTCTCATTCTCAAGTTCACAACTTTTCTTCTCTAACTCCAAATGCTACAAGAGATGTCTTGATAGAAAGCTAGAACAATTTTCCACACTTTCAATAAGTTTCACTAAGAAAGACTCGAAATCAAACTTGCAATGGTAGATCAAAGTTTCTGCCATCACTTTTCAATTGCAGTAGACCTCACTCTACTAAAACAAGCATAAATTTTTGCTCACAACTCCAATACAAGCAAGAGAGTAGGTTCTAGAACCCTCACAACTCGAAGAACACACCCACCAATTTTCATTACAAACTCTTCTATCTCCTCGGAGCTATCTCTCTCCAAAATTCACCACAAAAACTGCCAAATCCTAGATCTAGCAAGAGGAGTATATCTCGCTTCTTTCCATATTAGAGCCCTTAAGCGCTTGGCGACCAATCCTATTGGACGGGCCCTATTCACCCCATAAACCTTCTTACTCCTCACAAGGGTCTATTCTATCTCAAAAGTCAACAAGAAAGGTAAAACAACCTTTAGCTTTCTTCTAATTACAAAAGAGTCTATTCTAGGATATAAGTAAGGTAGGAACAAAACAAATAGCCATCTTAACTCACTAACTAAGTGGCTATAATAAATCCTCTCTTTATAATATCTTCTAAAATAACCTCTAGCACTCACACATGTAATAACAATAGATACAAGATATATAATATTTTTATATACTGTACGTAAATACAGTATGATAACGGTGTACTTACACTAATCTTGAAGTATATATGAAATAAGCTATAGCATGTATACAAAAAATTTACTTAAGCCAATGGACAAAATAATATCTTTTCTTGACAAAAAAAAAACACCAACCAAACTCCAAGTATGGTTTCTTTTTTCCTTTGCCACACTTTCAGAGTATTCCTAAGACACCCACATTTTTAGATTGGTCACTTATATTCAATATTATATTTAAATAGAAACACATATTATAATAGAAATATATTAATTTATATAGAAATATTTATAAGATATAAGAGTGTTAAAATTTTATTTCTATTGTACCAACCACTATTTACTTCAAGAATCATAATTAAAGAAAAAATTATTGAATTCAAAATTTTTTTAATAGGCAATATGGCTAGCTATTCTAAAATAGTTGCTAAATAAATAAATGCATAGATAGTTAGACACATGAATAGGTGAATAAAAAATTATACACCTCTAATTTTAATTTAAAAGATATATATATATATATATACATACATACATCAAGTAAGTTTTATTCTACCTATATAATGTTATGATCTTTATTTTATTTTATTTGTTAAAGAAACAATTATATACAAAAAATATCAATAATTAAAATTTTATGTTATTAATTTATATATATATATATATATATATATATATATAATTTATTTATTCAAATATAAATTGAATACATATTTTTTAATACTTATTTTTTATTTTTTATATATATTTATTCTAAAATATATTTAAATCATGTTTAATATTTTATGAAATTAAAAATAATATATTTATTGATATTTATAATAAAAAATAATATATATATGGGAGCATATGTATACTTATATATGTGCATATGTTTGTAAAAATAACTATTATTAAGTATGTAAAAATATAAAAATAAATATTTTAAATAGTCTTAAAAGATTTTTATCTCCAAATCTTTAGATATTAAATAGATAAATATTATTTCTATTTCTATTTTTAACTTAAAAATAAAATTAAATATTTTGAAATCTTAATAATTTATTTAAATTAAAAAAATTATTTTTTAATTAGAAAAAATTAAGATTTTTTTTAATATCTTTTAAAATATTTTAATTATTTCAATATAAAAACTATTATAAATAGTTAAAACTTAATTTATTTAAATAACTATGTACATATAATATTTAAATTTATATTGCACATATATTGTAATAATTAAAATCTGATAAAAATAACTTCAAGAAATGAATATCAATTGCCTTTTTCTAAAGATTGAGTGATATCTGAAAAAATATCAATTGAATTTGATATTAAAGTAGTAAAAATATTAAAAAATAAAATAAAATATATAAATATCAAACTAATATATAATTTTTTATATTTAGAAAAAATACTACATTATTAATTCATGAAATAGATAATCAATTGAATATATTCATACATTTATTTCCATGTACATGTGAAGTATTATAAGTATTTACAAATTTTATAAATTAAATCAAATATATTATACATGATTTTTATAATAAATAAATTACATGAGTTTATATCTAAAATATTTTTTAAATATTTTGAATATATAAATGTAACAAAATTAAACTTAAATTATATTATATTTTTAATCTTTAATAAAATAAATATATATAGAAATAATTTATTATAATTTATATATTATTATAATATTAATTCTATTAAATATTAAAGAACTTGACAACAATAATTTTACCAATTTTTTTATAATTCTTTTATTAAAAATTCAACTTAATCATTAAATTATTAATTGCATGTTAATTTTTGTTTTTTTAGAATAGTTGGTTTTATTATTATTATTATTATTATATATATTTATATATATTTATATATATATATTAATAATAAAAAATATATAGATTTTAAATCTTATTTATAAGATTTAGAATTAACATTAATTTTTAAAATTCAAGTTTTAATTTAGGATAAAGTTTAAAACATATAAATGTATGTGTGTATATATATGTATATATATATATATATATATATATATATATAACTTAATAAATAAATTTAAAAAAAATTCATATTTAGTTCTTATAAATTGTAATTAAGTAGCTTTTATCTTGATGGAATTCAATAAAGTTTATAAGCATTGTAGAACTATTTGCTAAATATGAAATGATGTCATAAACAAACATGTTTAATTATAATTTTTTTTACTGTAAAATAAAATAAAATAAAAATTCCATGTTACTTTCTAATACAATTCATGTATAAAAACTTAGTTAATTCAAAATAATTCTTTATAGAGATTTTTTAAAATAAAAAATTTATTATAATTTAAAATTTAAAATTCTGAATATCACCAAAGATAACTAAAAATGTAGACTATTACTGTATAATATTAAAAATAATAACTACAGTAATCTTAGACAATCAACGTCATGTGAACATCTTCTTGTCTTAGCATAATAACATTTTCATGTGTGGAAGAGATTATTTTAGAATTATTTATTAATTACACGCAAGTAATTACAATTCAATATATTCTAACAAATATGTCAAACACTAATTATAGTAGTCACAACAGTATATAACAGCATTATTTGTTAAAGAACACAGGCACATTATTTGCATACCAATACATACAAGGAAAGCTTGATGGTTTGGACTCGAGCACCACGATTCATGATGGTCATGAGTCCGAGTACCACAATGCAGTGAATGCTTCCAGAAGAGGTGCGTGATGCTTCGGTATATTTCTACTCCAAAGATGACCTTGCTGCCGTTGATAACATCAGACTTCACAAGGCTCTTGTTCACGAATCTTGCTTCGGGAAAGGATTGAAATTCTGGGAAGGAATATCAGTTTCTGTGTGGGTACAGAGTCCTTGTTGATGACGCTCACCCTCTTGGTGAAGGCGTTGGAGTACCCAGGGTTGAAAAGCTGAAGAAAACATAGCTAGTGCAGGTAGTTTTATTGTTGCTCTCCTGTTTTTGGTCCCTATTCTTCCATACAATCGAGGCAGGATTGATCAAGGAAGTAAACGGAGACCGTGAATTGGGGTCATAGTTTGGCCCCTAACATCTTTTTATCGACCACTGTAAGCAGGTTGTCTTTTGCAAACGTAAATCTGACAAGTAGTGTGTGCTGTCAATAACTTCTGCGTTTGCATTTTCCAGGATTCTCTGTTTTGATCACCGCTATGAAGTCTAACACCCGTACCTGAACAGAGTTGATCCTCCACAAACTTTCTTATGCACTGAATATTCTGTCCAGAATGATTTTCATATCTGCAGATGAGGGTTTCAAAGGTTCCTCTTTGTAGCACTTCGAGAGGATCTCCTCCAGTGCCTTATATTTTTCGAGGAACATAGGCTGCAGTCGATGTTATAATCAAGTGAGCACATATTTTACCATCAGCATGCTTCCAATTGCAATACAAAGTATCATACCCTGGTAATGGATGCAAATTCAATGGAAAGAAACGGCTATGGGCTGTGCTAGTGGAATCGCTGAATGCAATTCATCAGTGAAATAACCAGATAGAACCCTGGGCTTTGTAGGGGTGCTTTTGGCAAGAATATTCTTAGAACAATAGAGAATACTGTGCTTATATGTTACACCTTGGAGCTCATGCACAACCATGATTAATTTGAACATTCAAAGATTAATATCCAACCAATGAGGATGTTAAACTTGAACATTTCATAGAAATTTGTAGGGTACAGTGCCACACCTTGAAATATTGATTCCAGAGTGTTGATAGAATATCCTGACGTTGGATTGATTTCTGCATCCGCTTATAAATGACGTTTAGAGATTTTTCCACCTGCAGGATCACAATATCACAGCATCAGCACTTCTAACCTGAAACTGTGCGTATCTCATGTCACATAGATTGAAACTTTGAGGAACTCAATCATGTGCTTATAGAATGCAGTGATGCTTTCCCACTCTCTTGCAGAAATTACAGATACTCAAGAGTCTACATCAATGCATAGCAGCGGTTCACATATGAGAAAAGAGCAGCTCCTCTCGAAAAGGATGAGGTGAAGGATGGATCCACCCAGAGCACCTCATGCTACAGCTCAAAGAACTTACTCCTGACAAGCTGGATTTCAATGTTTTTCGTAAGTCCGATTTGGTGCATCCAGGCATTGATGAAACCTGAGCATGTTAAAAGAATTTATACCAAAAATTTCAGACGAATATCCAATAATTGAAAAGAGAACTTGTTAACAGATATATATCACCGAAATCTTTCTCAACGCCTGACGAATAATTAACAAGAACAAGAAGACAAGAATTTAAGAAACAATTACGCTAATTTAAACACCTTGGAGGAAGTTTATCCTATTTCATACAGGTCTCGTTCAAAACTCGAAATATGTGTAACAACAAATTCAAGATGAAAAAATCTTTCATTATATTCGATAAATCGCCTAATATTATCATTTGGAAGAGTCGTCCTCTGTAAACGCATGAACGACGTTGTGCATCGAGATAGCTAAGAAATGTGACAACAGACCTTTCCTGGCTCCGTCGATAGCAGTAGAACTTCTACCTTTTGCACAAATGAGGTGAATCTCTCAAATTGCTGCACATGCAAGAAAACAAGTGGACACCACAAATTCAGCTTGGCTGTTAGGTACACAAGCCATTCTCCCTAAAAATTGAACTAGAAAAATTACCTTCCACCGAGTCAATTTCTCTGAGAACTCAGAAATTTAGGTCTTTTTCCACACAATGTTAAGATTGCAATTTGGTTCTGAAGGACTCATGGACTGTTGTCGGGCAAAGACAAAGTTAATACATGATCATAATTTCAGGAAAACCGCAAAGTATTTTCCTTCATCCACTTAGTATCACCTAGGTCTGGATCAAATTAGATTCTGGAAAATATTGAATCTTATTCTTACATTCCAGAAATCTCATCGGTGAAAGTAATAACTAAGTCTGCGCATCGAACTTCAAAGTGAGACATATATACGCACATAGTTGATCATTGTCTGGACATATTGTTGGCATGCTTGCGCATAAAAATCTGTAGCTTGAATGTAAAATTTCTCCAAAACAGGCGTAACGGCTGCAAGTTCGTACATCCTTCATGATCATGGCCAAGTTTTCGAAGTAGTGAGTTGAGCTTTTCTTTTGTGGACTTTCAATTACGCTGTTCATCCTAAAACCTATAATAAGGCGAGAGTAGAGCAGACTGTAGTCATCGTTGAAGAACATTAAATGATGGTGGGAAAGACTACCTGTCTTGAAAAGCAGCATAGTTGTCAATAGCGAAAATTTCAACATTTTTTGGATCGTATTTACCAACGTTTTCGATGGCTGCAAATATATTACCAGCCTGATTCACAATCGCAGATGAGAATCATAAGATTATTGTCAGTCTCTCCTTTGTCGCCAAATTATCTAGAAATCTACGGTTCTACTGTTTATCATGTTTTTTTCAAAGGTTTTGAGATCCTTAGAAGGTTGTTATTAAGAGTTTCAGTTGAAATGGGACGATCGCATCCTGCATAGAACATAAGTATAGATTACGATATGGAGTGGTTAACAAGGATGCATGATCTCTGGCAGAACTTCATGATATATAATGCGTATTTCCGTGTGTAATAAATTTGCATAAAAATTCATCATACAATACTCAATAGTTGAGAGAATTCGAAGCTCACCAGTATTTCATATGCAGCGTCAATACCTTCTCTGGAATTCCGCCCTACGATCTGAAATTCTATCAATGTAGTCAACCTCGCGAACCTGCACCACTACCCTTTAGTTTTGAACTCTTGCGTCGTTTCCTTTTCTTGTTCTTTGTTTATTCCCAGATATGGAAGTCATGGGTCAAGCTCACACAAAGTCACGAAGCCCATGTGCTGCCTGAGCATATCTTCGTCATGATTATATATTGTTACCTCAATGTAGCCCAATTCATGTGATTATTTAAGCAAAGATCCTAAGAAGCGATTTCAGAAAACTCCCGTAATGGACACTTGACTCAGAGAGTTGAAGCCTTACTTAATAATGGAATAAAGAACTCCTGCCTGGTTTCTCTCAGTTCTTTCGAACTGCTTGCTAGTTTCAGCAACAACCTGCGCAGTTAATCGTCAACTTTCACTTATAATAATTTCAGATCTACTTTCAGCATTGGACCCCTTGACTTGTACTCAGTTTGCAAATACGATCGCGTTTATTGACAATTCAACAAAAGACAAGAACGTTTTGGACGATGATGGTAACATGAAAATCAAAAGGGCAGGTACAGGACTCTAACCAAACTGACCAATTGTTACTGCATAAACGGCTGCTCAAAAGTGTAACCATCACAGTCAACTCTGAGGACTCACAATTTGAAAAATGATATAAGGTGAAAAGACTAAAATTTTGATGCAAACCTGATTAAAATTGTTCGAAATGCGAAATTGAAGATCGTCAAGCAAGCCGTGGACAAACCAAGCAGCATCAGCTTTGCGGCTAGACAGATATTTTTTCGTAGCTCCTTGCATTGATATACAGCTCCAAGGATCCTGTCTGTGTGCCCATTTTACGACAGCATAGAAATCCTCCTACAGTCCAGTTAATGATGTTAGATGTGTTTCCTACCTTCATGGACCGGGATTATTCTCTGATACGTTCATGAATCATAATCTAACCATTTTCAACGATGCAAAATGCGTGAATTGCAGCAGAAAAACACGCGCATAAGCCTTTTACTACAGATTTACCACAGCTCCACTTGATAACGTGGCATTTAAGAGCAATTCGAGAATTGCTTCAAGCAAGTCGCTTTCAGTTATTAATTCTTGTCGTTAATAAATTCCTAATATAGAAGCCGGTTTGAGCTTGGATGGTACCTGTACTCCATCTAGCAGCTCTCGAAGAGCTACTTTCAGAGTCTTCGATTCAAGAGCCTGTTGATTTTCTGCACCAACAAGAATATTTTGTGAGAGGTCTCTTGAACCGATGATACGCACTTGTTTATCAACTGTTTGAAGCAGCTCCTAGAAGCTGCAGCTCATCTCCCAAATCATCTAACATCAACATCCATATGCCAAAAGAAATTGTGGATGCTGACAAGCGTAAATGTTGGGGTAAAATATAGTAGAGCTATCTTCCAGGAAATCTGCATTAGAAACTGAAAAAGTAGCGAAGTTCTTGTCATATCATTAAGAAAATAACAAATGTCACCATGTCAAATATTGGCTGATATAGCTGGTTTTCAGAACGGGCAATAGGTTTAATTTGCATCATCGTCTATTTACAGTTAGCTGCAATCAGGCTTCAAGACATGGAAGCCCGTATGGAAAGAGTGCACCTAAGGTAGAACTCACTCACGGGTGTTTGGAATAGTATCGTCCACATTTACAACTCTGGCCTCTATCTCAGAGTCATCGTTGACATCGTCTGGATCGACTTGAGGGGTGAGAGGCAGGACCTCATAGCACATAAAAGAAGCAAAGAACGAGCTCTGCAAAGAAGGCGTGCAACCTAGAATTTTAAATCTCAGGGGCATAAAACTTCAGTAATATGTGCAAACAATCATCAACGCAACTTTAAAAGTAAAACTAGAAGGTTTGACAGGAATTCATCATAAGCTAGGATCGAAATGAACCAGATTACCTCGTCAACCAAGAATGGAATGAAGGTACGTAGCATTCTCGCATAGGCTTCAGATACTGGGGATTCGCCAACAGGGGATCCCTGATTCTTGCTACTCTCAAGTCTGTCCAGCCACACTGAATTGGTTTGTTTCGCGACAGTGATGTTTCGAAGTTCGTTGGCAAACTCACGTACCTGCAACGAATGACTCAACTTCAACTCATGATATTTTAAGACTTTCCCACATCGCAGAAAAAAAGAAAACAAAAACAACAACAACAACAACAACAACAACAACAGTTTACGTGAACAGGAATAGACCCTAAACCATGAAGTCTAAGATAACTTATTGAGGGTATTTTAAGCAACACTAATGTGTATTGGTGCCCAGTTCACGCTCGACAAAAGATGAAGGATCAACTCCGCGAACTGGAAATTCTTACGGTTGTAGAAATATTGTGAAAAGTTTTAACACATAGCGAGACTGTAAAGAGTACCTCTCTTCGAATCAGTACGTTAAGTGAGAGACAAAACGATTTTCGTAGAGGTTGCAGAGAATTCTTGTCCAAAGCCTGTCAACATTCAGTTCTGATGATTAATACTTGTTCTAAGATGTTGAGAAGCATTGTAAAACGCAAAACGCTCTCACTGAGCCCAGTATCATATGTAACTTATTACTTGTGGAATACGCCACTACTGGCAACTTTTTGTGATTGAGATTAGTAGTTCAAAACCTTCATATGCTGAATCATTCGTGCATACGTTCGGCATTTAAACCGCAAGTCATCACGAACCGGCTTTCTCAGCTTTCCCTTCTGTAAACATCCAATCGTCTATGTCATAATCGAGGGTGGCACTACACTGGGTGGTGTAACTACATTCTTCAGAGTTACATCATCGTCTTTGAGTGGATGACATTTATCAGCAACGTCGCCTTTACACTGGCAACATAAGTATTCCATTTATAGATGATTCCCGTGAAACTTCAGAAAGACAAGTAGTACGAGGCATACCGTTGAGAATGTGCCTTTGTCGCTGATCGTAGACTCAATAACATTGGAAAAATAATCACAAAGGAAACTGGTCGCACGTTTCAAGAACACGCGCTTCAGCTTTTCAAGCTCATCAAGCTTCTCCCTAATCTGGAAAGTTTAAAGTGAACCAGAGGATTTGAGAATTGTTTTACAAAGTTTGCACACGATTAAGTACTGCTTTGGACCTAATATATGAATGTTACATGGAGAACCTCTGGAGAATTTCGGGAAATGTTATGGCACATACAGCTCTCATAGAAGCGTAGCTGGGTTTCAAATAGGGGGGTTCAAGATCACGCAGAGCAGTCGCCAACCATATACAAGCTTCTACATTCTGGGCCACTTTTACTTCCTCAAATGTGCCTTCCGTAAGCGTTTCTGCGTACTGTTAACCCCAGCAAATAACAGAAGTATCAACATAACAGGGATGAAGACCTTCAGAAGTACTATTAGCACACTAAGTCTATCCAGCATAAAACAACAAATTGTCTGATACTTCCTGGATGCCGCTCGTTTCTGTCTAATGATTTGTTTATTCAGAGTAACACGTTGACAAGACACAACTTTTAAATAGAATTAATTTGTGACACACCGGTAGACTGACCTCAGGAGGTACTCGAAATCGGTCTGATACGAGATGTAACTCCTTGAGAAGCAATGAGTTGTTACGAACTTGTGTTTCCAGACAGTTGTTCGTGTATTCAATCTGGTGACGTTGTGACAAATCACAGATGTCCGCACATTAGAGGGACCAGACTGTGATTTGAATTAAAGTTGCACATCTACACGGTGCTATCATGTCGTACACATCTGTCATGACCTACGTAGCTCCCTCTCATCGTTATCATAACCATTATCACTTTCTCAGAACTCAACTTGCAGATGCATATTGAAGGAGACATAATTTTAGGCCATACCGCAGCAATATCTTCACGAATATAGCGTAGTTTGACATTGATAGTACTAAGCCACTCTTCCAAGTCCTCAACGCTTCCCAGGGTCATGTCCAGCAATTCAGTTACCTTCAAACATAGTACTGATACGTCACATCACTGAGTGTCCTACTTCTGTGGGTAATGAACGTGTTAGATCCTAGCCATGGACACTAGGTGATATGTTTTCACATTTCTTGACACTAGCTCTGTGCTGCACACAAAATCATTTTGAAAGACAAAAGCTCATGGAAGATAGCTCGACCTCATCAACAATGGGTGCGTTTTCCAGAATCGCATGGACATTGGCTGTGTCTAATGCAATGACTTCCTTTGTCAGACGTTCCGAGAAAGCATCCGCTTCGTCAATGCCCAGTACATACCTGCATCCAACACCAACATCAGTGAACAACCACCTTACTAAACGAATCTCTAGTTCAAAGTCAAAGTTACCCAATATCCTGGGCTTTCGATTTTTTTAAAAAGCGAGACTATCTAATGCGAAATTTTATCTATATCTACAGATCATGTGCTTGAGGGGGTGTTAAGAACAGACATGCCAAGAAGAGCATCCATATCCTCTTCTTCGTCTTTGGAAACAAGTTCTTCATTGTCCTCACTGTAAATTTCCCCTATTTCTACTTCTCCTCCATCATTAGCAAGCTCTTCCTCGTGAATGGCAGAACTTTCTGGCATAACATCTGGTGCTCCTGCCAGCAATCTCTTGGCATTTTTCTGCATACAAGGAAATTCGAAGTGGTAAAATTTATAAGCACTCCAGGCTCTCAGTGACATGATCCTTCAGGCAATGTACAGCACTCCGTTGCAACCAAGGCATGTGTACTCAAATCAGGAGTCTTTGATGGCCCAACGCTCGGTGAGTCTCAGTTGATAAATAATCATGCGATGCTAGGGGAGAAAATCCAGATACACAACCTTGAAATGTGCACACGAATACCTGTGCCCACAGTTGCATTTCCACAACATCGATTCCGGTAATTTTTGGGGCCCGGCCATGGCATTTTTTACAAAGCTTAGAAATTGCAATGAGCAGGCGGTTACTGCGAGGTGCCAATTCAAAGCAACTTTTGTTGTTAGCTATGTACAAATGCAAACTCATTCCTCGTAAATGCAAATACGTGGCAAAATGAACCTACAAGGCGAGAAAACAATGAGCCTGCTACTTTCTTGGATAGCTAATCCTGCGAATTTCAAGTACTTTATTACCGATCTTCTACGGTTTGCGTTGTCCATTCAGAGGAGCGCCAAGGCCGTTCCTGTGGCACGTCGAAATTCTGCAGAACATGTTAAAACTTTCCGTTATAATTTGTTATGGCCTGTAACATGTTGGCGTTGAATAGTTGGGATAAACGTTTAAATTGAAGGTCTGAAGAATGCAATAGAGATGCAAAAGTTAGAAAATGCAGCGAAAAGGTAATCAAGGATATTGCAGTAGCACAAGTATGAAGGTGCGTCCGCTCTTGTCCTGAAGGACTCCCTCAATTCTGCTCAGGCGTCTCAGCTCGTGAACTTTCTCAATCTGCATGGGCATCCAAATTCGGTGTCACGGAGACTCTACATACGAGACTGGATGGATTATACACACCAGGGGTGACCTACATCACGACACTACTCAGTAACTTAAAGTTTATCAAATGACTGATCAAGAAGTCAGAAATGGTTAAAATATCAGGCTGTCCATATATTGTCCTTAGAAATGCAATTGAGGGTGTCATACCTCGAGAGCTGATGAAGAGCCCACAGAAACCAGAAGTCGTACTCTCATTTTCTTAGTCAGTGTTGAAGGCTTTACTGCATAACAGTCAACATTAACGCTCAATAAAGCGTTCAACGAGATATTTGATTCACAGGCTTTTAAATTTTGGTGTGGCATAACCAGAACTCTCAAGTCGATTAATTCCTGGAGTACATACTAACCCAGGAGATTCTCAAATGCTCAAAAAGCGCCACATGTGAATATCTTTTACTCAATCATCGAAACTCTCGGAATTATCAGCTGGAGTCAGAAAGCTAATGTGACGTGACAAGACTTAGTGATTTAATATTTTCTCAAACTGCATTAAAAATTAATTTCTGAAATCATAGAGATTCTTCATTACATTACGCAATGGTATACTATGACAGTAACCTCCAGCGAAGTAGAGCTTTTTTGCAGTAGATATGGTTGAACTCTTGAACTTGAAACAGTAACCATGGAGAGAGAAGTACCAGCGACCGCAAGAATTCGTCGGTTGCTTTGTGTACGACCTCCAGTGCCCCAAGAACTCGTGCTCTTTTCGACATACAATGCCATGACCACGTGCTCCGCGGAACCAATCAAACTTTGCACAGCACCCCGTAATTCGTCATCGACTGAATAATCCTCCATTATTAACGATATCTTGGTCTGACCTTTTTAGCTTCCTGGCGCTGGCACCCACTTTATCTAATGTGTTTCATTCTTTTCTCAGGAGTACTATCCAATCCATTCTGCAATTCTTCCCCATCCACAGACGATGCGAACAGACTTCGAGAGCTCAGATTAGAGAAAGAAGTTCAAGCAATGAAACATAAGAAAAGTTAGAAAGCACGTGATTCGATCCTTGAGCAAGGGTAGAAATTACATTTGGAGATAGTCTGAAATGCACCTGAAGCAAGATACTCACCAACTCACATAGCAAGCAAAAAATCTGATACCAGATTTTTAGTTTCACAAGAACTGGAATCCATCCTCAGTATCAGTCAATCAGACTCTGAAAAATTCTTGAACCGCTAATTCTCAAATCCTTCGAACAAAACATGTACATTCAAGAGCGGGTGCAAGTTGGAGAACGGTTTGATCCCATATGATGCTCAATATCTAGAGATATCTGTTGCGAGATCGAAAATAAGCTCACCTCAGACAAGGTCAGAGGCTAAGATTTGTTGTGCAGGTATGAACGTTGCGAAATAGAAGCGATGTTCCAGCTACAATGCATGCATGGACTCCACTTTGACCTGGTCTTCACAAGTGGTTTTGAATTAAATTTACAGACGAGCAGCCAACTCAACTCAAAATCGTGTACAACTTTTAAGAATCATGCTTAGAAGTAGCTCAGGCAGCTCGAATTTCGAACACAATCGGCTATCAAATAAGAAGAGGATCTAGAACGGACAAGCAAACCCCTGTCCAAAAGTTACGCTGACTAATCATGATCGATTGACCAACGTTCAATTCTTGTTCCATAACAACATATCAGAGATTCTAGCACGTAAATACGATAAGCACGCTAGGTGACAAGTACTGCTAGTGATCACCTCGTCTCCGCCACCACTGTCCTCTCAGAACCACATGAATCCTCCTACATGCAACAAATCAAGGCAACCAAAATTGGACCGTCCCTTCCACTGACACTTCTTGATTGCTACAGATTACTGCACGAGCTCCAAATACCACTGAATCACATCCTAATTACCAGCGAGGCAAATAGGTCGATTATTCCACTCATCCCATTCTAAAGCATCCTACAAAACAGAGCGCTAATGTGACGCTGCAATAATTCAAACTCAACTCTGACGATGACGAGACAGCAGTGGGAAAAACTAAAGCAAACCCCGTTATCAATCCAATGCACAACAAAGTAACAACGCGGTGACGCAGAGAATCGTCCAATGAGCCAGGAAGTGATTGATTGATGCATCTTCACCGATGCACACATGCAGGAATTCGTCCGCATGAAACTGTCTGCACTCACGATTTCGGATGCATCAGTTATTGACTGTTTCCAGTGCAAGCTTCCAAAGAACAAGTCCCCCACCCCGCCTTTTCGTTCTATTATCGTTTTGTTATCGTCCCATTATCGTTCCTTTATCGTTCCGGAAACGACGGCTCATTCGACGGAAATTCGACGAGAATTATTGGCAGTCGTCCATCGTCCCCCATCCTCCGTCCATCGTTACGTAAGAGCAGTGGGGAACTGGAGAATATTAACATTTATCCAGGGATAACTTATTATAAAATCTAACATTTATGAAGAGGTTGTAATTGGGATTTTTTTTGAATTCATGTCTTTTTTAGGTCAATTTGGACGGTGTAAATAACCTTCTAACAATACATATATTGAGCAAAAAAATTCATACACAATTCTTAAGAGCAATTTCCATTTTGTTATATGTACAAACATGTTCCTATCTCATTGCATGGAATTTTTTTTTCAATAACAGTTGTTGAGAGTCATTAAAGATTATTTTACCTCTTCAAAAAATATTTAGTAATAAATAAAGGTTCCTGAAAATTTTGCATTATTTATTTATAACTTTTTTTTTTTCAAAAGGTCCATTATATTGTATATATCATTTTATAATAATATTATTTTAAAATATTAATATACTTAAAATAGCTTATAAATGCATAATCTAACAACACTGGATGGTATCACTATTATATTATTTACTATTTATGGTGACTATATGAACTCTTTTAATAACCCTAAGATTATTCTGTAGTCAATAATAACAAGATAGAGACACCTTCTTATTAGCATCACTTATCACTAGTTGGAACTCACATGGCTTCTATGTGGATCTAATTTACTCATCAATTCACAATTATAAAGTAATCATTGATAATGTGGCTTTAATACTAACTATTTCTACTTATAATTATTTTGGATATTCTTATATTGATCTATAAGAATGGAAAAAGATGCAAATTTTATCAATAGCTATTTTTTGTGAGTTTTTGGTTTTTTCTTCTGAATATGTCAAATAATATTTTAAATAATATAAAATAATAAAAATTAAGATAATATATTTTTATCTTAGAATACTATTTTTTAAAAGTGATTTTAAAAATAAATTATGCCATTATTTTATCTATAAATATTTTAAAAATTAATATTTTTATTTAATCTATATAAAATATTCTTTGGTATTCAAATTTTATTCAAAAATATTATATATATTTCTATATATAGCTTTATTAAAGTATTAAAGTATTAAAGATATCAATAATTTCTCTAAAGTTTCATTTATATTTTTTTGTGCTAAAGATATTTTTTGAAATAGTATATATAAGATTTTTTTTAAAAAAAATAGATCCAATAATTTCATTGAGTATTACAAAAACTAATGTATCAAATTTTAGGTGGCACATCTTTTTAGCTATTAAAATTATGAGGACGAGAGCCAAATCCTTTCATAGTATTTTATATAAAATTTAACAAGCCTTCATTTCTTTTTCTAATTGATCTATTCTTTTTTCTTCCTCTTCTTGTCTCCCACTTATTTCAAATATATTTAAAAAAATTGGATGTATACTTTATCTTTTTTTTAAACTATTCAACTTACTTTAGAATATTTTTAAACCTTATTTGATAGGTTATTTTAATATGATTTTAATTTTAGTACAAAACAATTGTTTAAAGATGCTAATAGAGTTAATTTTTGATTTATTTGTGATATGCTACAAAATATATATATATATATATATATATATATATATATTCTTTTAAACATTCAATGTTCTTAAATTTTTTATAGTCCTTATCAACCACCTATTATGGTAACAAGTAAATTTTTACTCTTGCTTTTAAATAAATCAATCTATAATTTCTTAAATTTTAAAAAATAAAGAATAAAATATAAAAATATAAGCCACTTTACCTCATGCTTAATATTTTCGTAAGATCTGATAAGTCTTAGACGTTATTCAAAGTTAATATTTTAAAAATATTTTTTAAATTTATTCTTTAATTTAGCGTATATTTAATTTTAATATTATTCTGAAATTCACAACGGGGTAAGCTTGTAGAAAGAGAGAAAAAGGAAAAAAAATAAAAATAAAATAAAAATCAAAATTAAAATAGTGTTGCAGCAATGAATAACAAGTTTTTTTTTGAACATTTCTTTGTCAGAGTGACCATCCCATTCTCAGATTCATGACAATTTCGGACCAATAAAACAATTGGATGACACCCAACGGTATAGTTCCAATTAACTATAACAATAACCCATTCTCATTTTCTTTCACACATTGCTATGCTGCAAGTGAATTCAGGCACTCTGCATGTGAATTCAGGCCTTATGAATCAGAAATTTAGAATATGCTTGTACCATTGTTAATGTTATGACTACGGCGAGGCATTTCACAACTATTCGAGTGTGTGTAGAGCCTTTGTTTCTAAATGGTTGTAGCAGACATTCTTTCTCCACTCGTGGCTCTCTCACTCTCTCTCCCTCACTATCCTTATGTGTGTGTGTGTACACATATGAATATGAATATATATACACACATATATAGAAGCACACACACGTATGTCTCTAAATTACAGAGCCTCTGGTGCAACACTGAAATTTACAAAGTGCAGGTGGTACGTAGTCGATGGGGATCACAGATTTTCTCATGCCCACCCTACCCGTAGAGAGATCAGAAATTCAAGTTAGCGAAAAGAACCTCCATTTCCTCACCCTCAGCCGTCGTGCGCACCTATCACCCAAACAAACTTTGCAGATCAGTCCATCGGGATCAGAATGTATTTTGCACATGTGCACACATAAACCGCTCTGCCGAATACTGCAACCCGACTTCATGCACGTATTTAACGAATCAAATCACGAACACCCTGACAAAAAAGAGATCAGATCAACCACCAACTGAAAAGCTCGTCAACAATGTGATGCTTTAATGTTAGGAAGTATCTATGTCTTCTTGACGTGCGTGACAGCAGGGTTGCATCTATTCGCCTCTCAAGGCTTTCATTTCCGAGTAAACTCTGCTGCTCTCGCATGCCTCGACTCACATACAGTAATACATTGCAAATTCAGAGCGGCTAAAAGTCCACAGAAGTCATTTCTCTCGCACACTCCACTCTTCCTACTTCCTACATAATCTCCAATACCACACTGTTCGGGAAAGGAAGCTCCATGCGGAGTTCAAAAATCACAAACGGATTATATACACTAAGAGTCACAGAAAAAAGCAGAACACATAGAATTCAAACCAAGCAGCCTTCAAACTCGAACCAATCGACCACAACGCTACACTACTTCATTTCCACAAACCTTCCCAAGAAGCTGCAGTGCCTTATCAAGCATTCTGAAGCGATTCGTGGCGTAGGAGCTTCCTGAAGGGAAACGCTTCAAGCGCTGCATTTCGGCTTGCACAATCTTACTATTCTGCGCATCATCTCCCGACACTATCATCTTCTGCGCATCACCATTATCGTCATCTATAGCGGTGATCGGGCCTTGCGACCCGTGCGACCCTTCGGTTTGCGCCAGCTCTCGAAGACTTCACTGAATTCAAAGGTTTAACAACACTCCCCGCCTTCCGAAAATCTCCAAGCCTTCCTGAGTGCACCAAGAATGGAGCTCAGCGGCATGCAAGAAAAATGGAACGGCGAGCAATGGCAGGCGCTGCGTTGATGTTGTTAAAACGACGTTTGAAGGTCGCTGGTGGCAGAAGGACGCGGTGCAGCAGGGGCCGGGCCACAGTGCTGGTGGGTTGCATGGCTACGGACCTGTGCTTGTACAGGTATACGGCAATGCTAACAAATACTGGGACCATCATTTGTGAATACTGATTTTACAGTTTGGGTTATGTGCTATGAGGATGCAGTTATGAGGATGAACAAGCCCACAAAACACATTTGGAGACGTTCGTCCACGAGCCTCGATTGTGGGCGTAGAGGACAGACTCTTGAAGGACCAATGATGGATTGTACCCCGCCTTGCACTTTAGTTGGTTGATGTCATTCTCCCACAGCATTTCATTGCAGTGCTTCAACCGCTGCTCAAATTGGTCTCCTATTTGCACGTAGCGGTGGAGTACAAAGGGTTGTAACGCATGCGCCAGTGCTTGGACCTTCAAATTGTCTTGTCTTTTCATCGTGTGGCACGGTGCTGTGGTTTCTTTGTCGGCTGCTCTTGTAGCAATCTGAGGTGTGTTATTGGCACGCGTTTCGTGACCGTGCTTTTCTGTTTCTTTTTCTATTTGTAGTTGAGTTTTGTAATTTGTATTTGTCTTTAATAGTGGAGAAGGAAGAATCTTGAAAGTGGTTGCATCCTATTGATCGGGTTTTCTCATCTCGTAAATCATGAATACTTCAAGTGGATTAATGTGGTGTGAGAGGTCTGTTGAGCGTTTTGGATTCACATTGTCTAAAGCTTGATATGGGAAAACAACTTGCTTAAGACATTCTTTGCTGAGAATCACATGTTGGAAGTGGGTGCCTCAGTTGATATTTCGATTTGATTGATTCAGATCGCGTATCTTGGGAGATGGGCGGCTCTGACAGTGAAGGATACGATAGTGAAGAGCTCGACTTTGACGAGTTAACTGGGGCACATGGGGTGGCCTCGGCAGGTCTCAAAGATGGAACACTGAAATGCGCAAATGCCGACGGCACATTCAGATGCCCCTATTCGCCAGCTCGCAAGAAGCAGGACTACAAGTACCGTGAAATATTACAGCATGCTGTGGGAGTTGGCGCAGGGCACCGGGGCCCTGTAGCTGCTGGACAGCATCGTGCCTTGCGAGAGTATCTGGAGAAGGATATTGCTGCCAGGGCACAGCTTCAGGCGGAGCGACCATTACATTTGCAGCTGCAGCAAGATGTACCGTGTAGGGTGGACAGCGAGGAGATGCGGATGATCTACCCTTGGATGGGCATATTGCAGAACATTGACAATCAGACTATAAGCCCAACCGATGGTTCCCGGATTGGTCCTTGTGCAGCAGACATTAAGGAGAAGCTCAAGGTACCAACCACCCTATGCTGGGACATTTTAAACTTTCATTGTGTTTTGTACTTGCTCCTCGATAAGAACCAATTTTAAACCATTGCGTTCGCCATCCAATATGCTGATTGCAGGCCTTCAATCCTGAATCGATTAAGGTGATGCATGATGGTGGAGGGCATCTGGGTGTGGTTGTCATTGGGTTTCGAAACTCAATGGATGGATTTAAGGATGCTGTGGCATTCGAAAACAGTTTCGACAATGTGAGGCAGGGGCGGTGGGATTTTGAAAGGGACTCTCCGAATGGGTGTACTGGCACACAATTGTATGGGTGGACGGCCACCGAGAAGGTACGTTCTTCGTCTGAAGATTTTAGTTTGTCGTAACTCCAGATGATATTCATGGCAGTAATGGGGACGTGACACTTGTGCAGGATGTCGAGGGCTCTAACGAAGTTTTAAGTGAGCACTTGAAATTGAATGGTGACTTAAAAACCCTTCCAGAGATTGTCAGGGAACTGGAACATCGAACACAGCAGCGAATACAAATCCTCAAGGAAGCCCTGACCAAAAAGGAAGATGACTTGCGAGTTACTCATCAGGAATACTGGAGCTTGACAAACAGGGTACAGGATGTTACGGCTCTCCTTGAACAAGCTCAACTGGAAAATCAAAAACTATTAGATCACACAAAAGGTAAGATGGTAATGCTTTGCTCTGATTAAGCCGGACATCCTTATCTTATTATGTACAAGAGACATATCATGAAGTGTGTCTGATGTGATCTGCTGAAACTGACTTGCAACGAGTAGCATTGTTCGTGACAGAAGATCTTGAGGAGGGCATGCGCATCCATCGATCTGTAGATAAGAAGGATTTTGAGACAAAAAGTACAAGTCATGAATGCTGAGAATGCTCGAAATGGTAAAAAGAGACAAGAGGTACATAATAGCAACTTCCATTTTCTTCGTTCTACATTTGTTAGTCTACAGATGTTTTTTTTCTGTAGAATTTGTAGTTCAATATGTAGCTATAAAGACCACTATCGTCATACAACATCCAGGCCGAACAGGAAAGCGCCGAAAAGGACATAACAAGCTTTTCAATACTGTTGAAGCTTTCTTTCGCAAATTTGGAAAGTCACCCGTTAGAACAGCAATGAGATTGCTGGGACATCCACTTCTTCTCAACTATACAGTATCAGCTTTAAACAAGAGGCTCTGAGTACATGTGTATCTGCAAATAGCATTATCTTCAGTTTGCTCTGCCAGGTAACTCGAGACATCACGTTGCGAAACTTAAGACTGCCTTTTTGAATCAGAGACTTTCTGCATAACCGATGTGGCTTATCAAGGATGGTGGCACCGTCGTATCCGAAGTTGTCAATGTCGATTCACAATATATAGGATGTTTGTGAAGTGAGGTCTGTCACACTGCAAATGAAGTACAGTCTCTGTTGTCAATGTGATCTTTGAAGAAACAAGTACTGCTTTTTGAGTCTCACATTTGCATTAGGATATCATATGCATGTTCAAAAGTTGACATGCCTTCCCATGTTACGAATTGAAGATGTAATTGCATTGGACATTGATAGACGGTGCAGAAATACTACATTTATAGTCGCATATCATCACAGTTCAGACGATTAGACTTTTCGTGTTAAGTTCCACTTATTGGACTAGTGTTTGCTAATTTTGATGAGTTTCTCATGCCGACTTTTAACTTGCTGGACCAGGAGTGACGAGACCACATGAAATCAACCCTGTTTGTAATACATCGAAAGGTAGAGAAAAATTATGATAATTATTATCTATGAATCATATTTTGATTATGCATTACCTCATATTGGTAGAGAGACCTATGAATAATGGTCAGAAGACTTTGGCCGAAATCTCGCTCTTACCAAGGCTGATAAATTATATTCGTGAATAGATTGCTTTGAAGGATGAGAATAAATGAAAACTTCCAAATTACATCTTCCTGAACTAGAAAACTCTGACAAGTTTTCTTTCTACAGTTCAGAACTGTAAAAACCTTCGATTGTTCTAATTTTTAGTAACCGTGCATTGGCACGAGGAAAGCCCATACTACGTTCTTAGATACAGAACTGAACGAATACTACCAAAATATTCTCCGGTTACACAGCTCTACAATTTTTGTCTGTAGAAGAATACTCTCGCAAATAAGACGACAGAAAGTAGTGATAAAGAATTTTCCCTCCACCCTTCGCCCAAACAAGCTGACCCCGGGAAATGATGCCCACTTGCAGGAGCTGAATTTAACTTTCAACCCTGCAAATCGGTCTTGAGAATATCATGAATCAGGATCAACTTGTTCTGATGTCCATCAGGTAGAGGAACTACTATTAATGGAACATAGCTGATGATATCTTGTACTAGGGACTGACCACTGTACCCCTCCCCTTGCCACGGTACATCTCAGCTTCTGCGTACGCTTTGTATGGATCTTCCCAATTAGGATCGTCACGTACGGCTTTCGCCCACCGTCTCTGAAAAGCTATCATCTCTACACTTGATTTCTTTCGTACCTGTTGGCCGTGAGATTGAAGGTTTAAAAGATCATAGTAAAAAAAGAAAATATCGTAATAATACCTTACTCCACGCTGATTGAAATAGTGAGAACCCACAGCATACACAAGCATGAATAATCTAAACAGGAATTTAATGTGGAATGGGTAGAGAATAGACACTGTACCTCTTTACGAGGATCATACACCTTCTGAGAATTACATCAAGGAAGCAGAAAACCACAAGAATTAAGAAAGTGTCAGTAACACACACGAATTCCAAAGAACATATAATCGCGACAAGCGCTCAGCAAAAGGTTACCATAAAGCCCGTTCCTGACGAGCCCTCCACAGAACGGATTTCAGTCATGAAATTAAACATGACTAATGCTAAAAATTTCATGAAAAGCCCCCACCAGAGAGTTCTTCCATCAAGGCTACTATATTCTAAGAAATAACAAGAGTAACAGAGAATTACCTCTGACATGACTTCCTCAGAGTGTTGGTCATTCTCCGCGGGCGTTGTCTGAAATGACACACAAAATTCATGAAATAATTATTGAATTCCCAACAGTCGAGGAGAATCGATGAGGTTCGAAAACAGAAACTTTTGGCTATATTCAATCCCAGTGTCGGAACTGCCTATGAAGTACTCAGGATCAATCAAAGAAATCCACAAACATTTCTTTGATACACGATTTGCTTACTTTATTTACATGCGGGCCACCTAGGGAAGGAATGCCTTTGTGCAGAATGTACTCTGCATCGATCACACCCACTTTCTCGCTCCGCAACCCCTGACAACAAGCATGATCGCATGAAATGCCTTGGCTACACAATAGACATCACAAGAGTGCTTTTCTTTCAATGTGAAGCATCTACTTTCCGTTATTGTTGCTTAGGTGATATACATACCTGAGCACAATAGCCAATCTTGAAGTCAATACCCCACCCATGAACCAGGTCATTCTGTTTCAATCTCATCACCACCAGAAATCATGAGAATTGAACTTACAACCATCATTATAGTGTAGAAATTTCACAAATCAGGATAATAATTCTAGAAAACTATCTTTCAAAACACAGATTGAAGAGCAGAAGCATAGTCACAGCATGATTGCGAAATGTGAGAGATCGATGAGATCGACGATAACTACATGATAACTTTTGAACCAAAAGGTAGTGAATACCTGAATCATGTGCCAAACACACTTCCAAGCTGCCTTTGAGAACACAGGGGCCATGACTTCGACATATCTGCATAACGCAAAGGACAGTAGGGTGTGTGTAAATCATGACGTGTCATATTTTGTGGAACAACAAGGATTCAATGCACACTTTCACTATGAGTAATCCAAACTTAAATACCCTCCTCTCTGAAGTGTATGTCCTTACCCTGTACATGGAACTGCTTTTCTGTCCGTTGGGCATGAGTTTGTCACAATTGACCTGCGTCACCACGGGAAAAAGGATATCCACATTTATATAAATATCAAGTTGAACTTATAAAGCCACGCAACTTTCAGATGTTTTGAACATGGAGAAAATTATAAAGACTGGGGTACCTTCAAGACTTATGTGTGAGCGAAGATAATTTTTAAAGTGAAAAGTGAAAAGTAAAAACTTGATTTTTTATTTTTTTTAAAATGAGAAAAAAAAAGTAATAAAAAGAGAAAAGAGGATCATGAATTCTGTTGAGAGGGAATAAGAAGTAAAACGGAAAGATCCACGATAATCCAGATCCACTAGGAAAAAAAAACAACGAGTAAAACATACTTATGGGCAGTTAAGTGTGGATGACGAAGAGTGATTCTATGGTGGACTTCTGCCGAATTAGGATCAAGAGCAGGTTGAGAGATTTCAAGACCCTCAGCCTTCATTATTTCCAGGTACCTGGAACACAAACGGACTTTATTAAGCACGGAAAAGCTTCCCAAAACTAAGGCGGCCCAGAACTGCAAAGGAACAGGCCGAGAGGCTTGCATTTTGTGCTCCACACCAATCGGAAAACCAAAAATCCTCCAGGCTATTATGTAGTGGATGGATCTTTTCCCTTTCGGACCTTTCGGAGTTGATAGTGAATAGCATCAATCAAAATTTTGCCTATAATATCAATAGCTTTCGGATAATGACAACACCCAAGTCAGAAACTGAAAATTTTACCTTTCAGCATGAAAGTTCTCTACACCTAAGTCTTCGTCCCATAGGAAAATGTAATCGTACTGGTCCACAATGTCCGGGTGCATAAATCGTTTTGCGTACCACCTATTCACAGGGCCACCAGTGCTAACTGATATTAAGATTGAGAAAGAGTTTTTCATGCGCACGATACATCATGAGGTATAGCTACTTCCATGTACCGTCCAGATCGAGTTATTCTTTTCACAAATAAGACGCAGAAACTGGGCGATTTTTCGGTTACAATAGAGTAATAGTCGGTTGAGCAAGAGGAATGGTTTGTGTACCATTTGGTCTGATGCAAGGCAACAACATGTAAGGATTGATTACTCCAGGCAAGATCTTGCCACTGATCAACGATCCCATCGTAGTGGAACAGCATAATGGTGAATTTATTGAGTGGAAACTGGAACACAAAAATGACACTTATAAATTCTCGAGTACATTTTTATTCCGCGAATTCCGGTCTGACAAAATCAAGTATTAGAGGCTAACCTAGTGGTAACGTCAAAAACGTAGATAACCTTCAAATAAAAGGACAACAAAAGAAGAGAGTAAAATACCTTCTGGACAATGTCATCAACTACTTTCTTCTGCTTGATGCCCACTGCCATTGCCAGTAAATACTTTGTCATTGCCTTCTGAACCTGGATATGAAAAAAGAAAGCACCGCAGTTGAAAATCGGAATAAGATGAAGATGATTGCAAGTAAAACAAACACAGGCGTGAACCAAACCCTACTTGTCTCTCATCTTCTTCGTAAAGGGACCGCATTTGTAAATCCGTAGTGGCCACAATCATGCCACGCGGTAAATCTTCGCCGATCTGCTTAGCACATGACACTCTTGTTTCATCACCTGTTGAATTGCTTGTTGAATTGCTAGTTGAGTTTCTTGGTAAATCACATCCATGGTTGGCCTTCACAGATAATCCGTCAGTCTGCACATAACAGAGGGGTAGTCTCCACTGTCACAATGATCTCAACATGACTCTTGACACAATGTCTATTAACATTGTACATAACAGCTTCTATATTTGAAATACAATTCAATTCCAAAGGCAATTGATCCGAAAATTTCTTGCAAATTTCAAAACCAAGATGCAAAGCGAAGCTAGATTCTCGAAGTCGAACTGATCAGAATCTAAGAGGAAAAGCAAGGAAAAAGCTTGGAGCTGGACCTTAAAAGAGGCAGCAACTCTATCCATGATTGAATTCTGCAAAACCACAGATAAAATTCCTCCATCATTTACCTCCACTGCCTCTGAACGCAAGGACGACCGAATAGTAACAGGTCTGCCAACTTAACCATCCCGCTGCAACAATGATCATTTCTTAAAACGGGCTGAGTCGCCCTCGTGAAAAAAGTATCCCAGTTCGAGGTCATCTAAGAGATAAAATTAGTAACAAATAATGATTGCCGCCAATTCACAGGCAACATGCAAAACAATCAGAGAGGGATAATACAAATTTACATACCACACTCAATTGTTCGTTTAAAAATATAGTGCTTAAAAGGAGGGTGAGGCCGACGATAAGTGTGACATAAAGAACGTGTTTTGATTGCAAGCAAAGGCTCCGCATTTTCGATAATGATGACTGTTGAACTGATCGCTGCCGCATCACAAACAAGAAATAGAATTATATAACGGGTAACAGTCAAACTCAGAAAAATGCAGCAAGTAAGCGTGGCTACGCGAATAACGTCGACATAAAAATGGGTGAAGTAGAACCTGCTCAGCGCGAACAGGCAACTGGTTTATCAATCCCATGAGCGCCATCATAAGAATAGGGCTACTTTTTCAACAATCCAAGTTCGACGTCGATGCGAGTCACTGTCCCAGGACCAACCCGCACACTCTATCTGTATACGCCATTCTCAAATCCTGCTCAAACATGCCCAGGTCTACCCTAACCTTGAGTCACTGAGAACACGGTTCACGGTGCTGAGCTTCCAACCCGACCAAGCTCTAAGACAGAAACCGGCGCTGGTTACGGGATTCACTCTCACGGGCGTTACGTCACTCCAAGAAGTGAAAACCACACGTCTTCAATAGGCCGTTGTGCAATCTGTATGTCTAAGCAACCTCTTCACCGGGAATTTGCGTGTCCTCCCCTGAAAATCATCCTAATGCTCCGCCTCCTCGACAAATCTAGCACAAATATTGCGTGCTACACTAGACCGTAGGAAGATAATTACACCAGAGCTCCTCCGCGAGCCTGATATCTTTAGTTCGTTTCCAAATTTGGTAGGTCATGTCAATCTCCCTGGCATAGAAACACAGACGGCCCAGCACAACTTTCTAGCCTCCTAATTCCAATCCCTACAGCACTAAATTTGAATTCCCCTTTCCACCGACCCTCCGCTACTAAGCTCCACGAAACTCCCTCTCACTCAATGCGCTTCACAGCTCATCTCAAATTCCCGCTCGACTCAAACTCCCATGAACGCAGCAATCGACGACACCGACATCCGGAAATCAATCAACTCGCCACCTCCACACAGCTTCGCACAGTCTACACTCTCACGCAGTCCAACAAGTGACGCGCTAAGTCTCCCGAAAACTCAACTGCGTCCAGATTCGTCTTCTTCTACTTCTAATTCGTCGTCGTCGTCGTCGTCTTCGTCTGGTTCTTATTTTACTTCTCCTTTTTTCTTCGTTCCTTCATTCGTTCTTCACTCGCAACAGACACAGCATGGGGAGCAGGGAGCCTTGAAAAGTTCGCAGTAATGCGGAAGCTTGTCCACGCGACAGCAGTGCAGCGTCAGTCTCGGGCGTGGCTCGGGTGGAGATTCTGGCGCCCGTTCCTTCCCTGGTTTGGCCCGGCCTAGCCAGCCCAGGCAGGGGACCTGTCCCGTCCCCGCCAAGCGACGGCCCGTGATTGCGACTCCAGGTGGATAGAAGGCATCTCTGGTCAACACGCCTCCATCCATAAATTCATCCAACCGTGATCTCGTACATTTGTGTGTTTTGATGGATGAACAAACCCCTTCATCTTCACAACTACTTAAGAAAATTTTGTCCCATCACCATGCAAGGGAAGCCATGTTAGAATATTCTTTTGCTCCCAACTTAAAATACACATGATTCTGGTTGCAATCTGTTTGCATCTCATTCTGCATGTCTTGCATGCTTTATTACTTCAAATTCACTTGTTATATTTATCTTGATAGGCATTTATGTCTCTAAAATATGAAAAGCTGAATTTATAAGAGAATGAAGAAGGAGGATAGGGTGGATAAACTTTTTTTTTTGAAAGATCATGTGGTATCATCCTCCCGTGCTAAATATGGGGTTTGTCAGAGCACATGGGCAGTGAGGAAAGAATTGCTCAAGCAACATTAAATGTGCACTCATGCAATATTGTCATATTTGAAGGTCCAGGTCATCACCTCCCACCACTTTCATGAAATTCTTCCTCTCCTTTACCCTACATGGTACTGTCCCAATACATACATCACTCTCATACACCATAGGGTAAAGTATAGCATAGAGTGGTTTTACTTATGCTTCCCAGTACATGAAAAGTCATTTTCTTTCAATAAAACACATATTATACTTCCTTGTCCTTTTCACGTGCAATGTTGAAAAATTTCTCATGGCTCCATTCACCTCAATTGATGCCCCACAAACTCTCCATCTCTTGAAATTTGTTTCAATCACATTTTGGTATACCCACCACATCATATGACACTATGATGTTAAGCTCAACAAAGGTGAATCCCCTTTAAAATTTGTCCCTCTATCAATGCATTGGCCATCATCAAATTGCATGTGAGCAAGTGTCATGTTGGCCAAAGAAGAAGGGGATACCAGTTCCGAGTGCCAGAATTTGTCACTCTCTCTCTATAAAAGTCATTGTGGGATTCCATCACATGGACTAGGTGGTGTGGAATCCACCTCACTTTGCTCTAGTAGTACTAAGTAAACAAGGTACAATCCACTTACTAGTTTGTCTTTTTGCCCTAGCTTTTCCTTTAATTATTCTCTTTTTAGTTTTAGAGCAGGCTGTCCAGTACTACTAGACATATACATGTGCTGCTCATGGACCACACATGATCATCACAATTGGTATCATAGACAAGAAAGTATTGATGGACAGAACCCAAACTCTCCAATGAAACACATGTTGGATGAATGAATGTGTGGTGTGAATTAAGAATGAATGTTCATTCATTCATGTGCATAAAATGTCATCCTGGAACTTGGATTAACCAACATCGTGGGAAGGGCTATCATTCTACTAACAATGATTTTAATGGGCTTCCATGGGTGTGGTGAACTTCTAATTGTAACATAGGGTTGATATTTTACAACAATTACACATAATGGAGGCAAGATTTGCATAAAACTTTTATAGTTCTTGGATACCACTTATTATTAACAAATGCTTTTATGCCACATGAATTATGTAAATGTGCTTTCATACCACCATTTATTCATTTATTGCTCAATTATATATATATATATATATATATATATATAACAATCTTAATGGAGTAATGTATGGATACACATATCATGCTTCATTCAAAAATAATAGTTCCTTTTTTATTTTTATTCTTTTATTTGTTTATATTTAATCACTTATATATATATATATATATATATATATATATATTTATCATTTTTTTTTGCACAAGTATTTAGATGTTTTTATTCCACTAATATTCCTTCTATGGTAGAATTATTTTTAAAATGATTTCTTATTCTGTTCTCAGGATATAAATTTTATGATTCTTTTTAATTAGAGAAATTCTTAAAGATACTCTAGTGGGATTTCAAAATCTTAAAATACTTTTTAAATGTAAAATTATCATATATATACTTTATTATTTCACTACAGATGTCATTGCATATGTAAACACAATATTATCAAAATTAACACTACAGATGTCATTATATATCAAATACTTTAATAAAATTCCAAAAAAGATGCTAGTGAATAAATTGTGTGAAGAAAAATATTTCTCAATCTGAGAGTGCTTTTCAGCAAGCACGTGTTTTTTAATAATATTGTGTTTACATTTTTTTAGTTTTTTGTTGTAAAATAAATTTCTAATAATAAAAACATGCAAGGCTGAAGAATTTCTTCATGTTTAAAATTATTTTTGCATAAACAATCAACATTCCAATTCTTTTAATAGGTGGCTAATGGAGTGTTATAACAATAGGGCAAAAAATATAATTATAAATTTGATAAAATATAAAGTAAAATCAAAAGTTCAGAGTGTTGAAGAGGTTACAAAAAGAGGATTTATTTATTTATTTATTTATTTTTGTGTACTTGATTCATAGTATGCACATGACTAAAGAGACAATAACCAAATAAATGTAACTTCAATTGTATTGAACTATCATTAGTCTTATCATTGGATAAATTTTTATCCTTCACATGTTTCAATTCATTCATCCTGATATTTTAAATGTTAATATTTATTTACAATTTTCAAAAAAAATATCATGGATTTAAAATTGAAGAATTTCATGCAAAACTCATGATATCAAATCACATATTGGATACTTGCATCAGTACACCAGAGTCAAATATCTACTCTAAATGTCACATCAATGAACATTTTGCTACATTTATCAAACCAATATCATGAAAAACGCATGACCATGATCCTCCTAAAATTGAATGCTATGTTCCAGGGTTGTACATTATTGTCAACAATTCATGCCATCAATACATAAAAACAACCATTATTGCAAAATAAGTGTTATGGGGGTGACCAATTTTCAACTCTCTCTTAGATACAGTGACCCTGAGTAAACTGTTCATAAAACATGCAATCATTCATGAAAGCAGATTCTTTCCTTGATTTAGGGCTTTAAACATAACCCCTATATACCCATGGATTGATGTACGAAGTATAGAGTAGTTCTAGGTTATAACAAATGAGGCACAGACTTCACTGCTTTGGATGGCAGCCTTGTGTAAACACAAACAATGAACTGTTGCTGGATTGGCCAAAGCTGGCAACTGGAGAATACAAACCAACACTTGGCTTCGGATCCAGATGTCAGCTGGGTTCCTGCCAAATATAGTACACTAAATTTATTAGTAGAAAAAACATTCTTAATAAGTGTTCGGTTAACATCTAATCTGGGTAATATACCTCCTTTTCAGACTGATCTTCTGCTGTCAAAATATAGCCTTTCAATGATGATGAATAAGGCCCTTCTTGGGATGCTGCTTTCAGGTGTTGAATTTATGAGCACCCCCAATTTGAAACGTTTTGATTTCTAGCTCATTATGGAAGTTTGTTTGTTTTTCAAGAACTAAATTTGTTTGTGATCTGTGCAGTGAGGTTTGCTTTTAGAAACTGGGTCGGTGCTAAGTTTAGTTGTCGCAATGTTCTTGTGATTGTTCTGCATTACCACAAAAAGCAGAAAAGAGCATGTTATTAATCCAGGTTGCGTCTTCAGTTGGAGGTGCCCCCGTGTAAGCTTATGACAAGTGGCGTTTTGCATTCGATTTAAGAATCTTCGAGATTCGTCTACTTCCCTCATTCCATCTGTTTCAATAATATTACGGTTGGTAACAAATACTTTAAAAAATAAAAGGGGTCTGAGGGTATGAGACAGTTAGAATTATACCACTAGAAGGAAGTAGGTGATGCATTAACTCAAAAAGATACAACACCAATGAAAAAGTTTCTGAAATCTAATGCAATTGTATGTGTAAGCAAGCCACACATCCCCATAAAGTTCTTCACTTATCCAACGATACTCATACAAGTAGAGCTTGGTTAATATTCAACGATCAGAATCTCCCAAGTATCATCACAGTCTCTGAAGTCTTTTTTTAAGACATGGCCTCATGGTAATACTAGTTGTTTTAAGTGCTCGAGTCTTACGAGCGATGAATACATACCCCTACCATTAGTATGCGTGTAAAAGGAATACATGTAAGCATCACTGAG
The DNA here is from genome assembly GCA_036785485.1 of Physcomitrellopsis africana. Classification (NCBI taxonomy): domain Eukaryota; kingdom Viridiplantae; phylum Streptophyta; class Bryopsida; order Funariales; family Funariaceae; genus Physcomitrellopsis; species Physcomitrellopsis africana. The sequence goes on along the minus strand of JAWRVF010000185.1, from coordinate 284,747 downwards.
AAATAAATCATTCAGTGAATATTGAGAATGAGGGATCTTCACCTAAAAGGGCGATTCAAGTCACCTACGGTTTAGAGAATTTAATGGCATCTGAATAAATAAAGGGACAATATGTGACCTTCGACACTTATAATGAAATGAAGCATCAATTTGAAATCCCTGCCTTTCCTTTACAAGCAACAGGTCGCCTTAAAAAGAAACAAGTTTTCAGGTTGAAGTACAATAAGAAAATGATCAAGAGCGTGGTCTCCAAGCATAAACCCTAAGCCTGACGAATGCAGTTACAAAGCATACCCATGCACTAAAGGTTTAATCGGAACAAAAACTGATTTTTATCACAAAGCGCTTCCCACTGTCTGACGGTCAGGTGAGACGCAATCAAGAGAAAAACCACCTGCGTGAAAGGGTCAAGATGAGGTCAATTTCATTCAGAGAGGTGTTGGTTAGGCTTCAAGAAAGCAATGATAATCTACTCCTCACATGGAAGCGACCATAATTCAAGGGAGATATGTACTGCGTGTGCTCTTGTAACCTAAGGAGGATCCACGATTTTCAGAAAACAGCAACTGCCAGGAAATGTCAAACAGAACACACTTCATTTTTATAATATTCTACAGATCGCAGGATTGTGCTTTTATAAGACGTCATACGACAACAACACCACATCAGGATCTCCACATATGTCTAGAGTTGCTTACTTGGGTTTTAGCTTTTCTTATCAAGCATTACGACGGTTGCTGACCTCCGACACTCTCACAGGGTAAAAATATGGATGTGCCTGCAGGAACAGAACCCCACATTTAAGGACTGGTATAGAGGAAAGCCCTCAGCATCCTGTTGGACCGAGTCTTGGACAAATGACACAGGTCACCCCAACAAATTATACTAAGCTCTGCTTCAGGATTCATTGCACAATATCACCACATCATGAAGTAGAGGCTAAACACATACCATGGCCTCCCTGGCCGTCAGCCTGTCTTGGTGATCGTAGCGTAAAAGCTTATCCAAGAAATCCACAGCCTGAGGAGATTAAACGAAGGCGAGTGCATCAATATAAATAAAACTTGACATACGGACATAACAACACAATGAAATGCAAAAAGAATATGTATGGAATGAAGCAGATAATCAATGGCGTGCTGAACAACCACATTTTCCAAACCATCTACAGCGCATACCTCTGGCACAACCAAGTGCTGATTATCAGCATTGATAAATTTCGACCAAGGTTTCCTGCTATTTCTGATGGGACCAACAAAGTACCGGTGAGAAAAGTCTACGGGCAATCGAACATCTCTTCCCATTTAGTCAACGAGTCATTCAATACAGCTGCAAGGTTATGACAACATCTATATTGCAACTTTGACATTACATGCACTAAAATAAAAACCTTCTGGTTTACCCATAGGCGTGAACACAAACCTGCCAACCAATGCTTCGAGATGGGGGTCTAGTTCCAGTCGGTATTTGTTCAAATATGAATTTAACTCATCTGTACCCAGCACCTGATTACAGGTAACACCAAAGATTAGAATTAGAACGAAAATTAAACATGGCCTTAAGAAACACAGGAGGAGAAACGATTAAAAAAAATTAAGGATGAGCAGTGACTGTATGAAGGCTATTAGTAAATGAGATTTCCGAGCACCTTGGCAATCTTCACAAGCTGATCATAATTGTCGTGTCCATAAAAGAATGGCTCCTTCCGAAAGATCTGCAACCGCGTAATCTCTTCAGCATAATGAGAAGTACTTAAGAGAAAGAAATACCGGAAATACACATCATGGGCAAACTGTAAATAACGAAAGATTAGTGATAAAATAAACTGCGAGGATTTGTTACCATGCCAGCAAACATGCATCCCAAGCTCCACATATCAAGAGAGTAGTCATAATCTTGGAGATCCACCAGCAACTCAGGGCCCTTGAAGTATCTATTTCCCAAAACCAAAACAAGTTTTAAATGGCAAGAAAAAACAGAAACAAGTTAAAAATGAATTCATTGTACCTACTGGAGCATGAAAAAAAAAAGTAATAATAAAAATTAATTAAGTTGTTCAGCTGCTATTATACATTCACCCTAGTATTCACAAAAAAAGTTACTCAACACTACACTTCTTCCAACTTCCGTCACATGAATGTTGGCATCATAATAACCGGTTCTTTTCAATTCGACAATAATCCACTCGCAATACAAATTCACTTGCTTCATGGAGCAAAATTCTGACGAACAACTTAATAATCAACCACAGTAAACACTACATTCTATAATACGATTTCCTGAAATGAATCCCTCGTTAAGAGAGTGCCACGAGATGCCTCTAGAACTTACCTAGAGGCAACACGCACATTATACTCTTTGCCAGGATGATAGAACTCAGCGAGTCCCCAATCAATCAGTCTCAGCTTTCGTTGCTCGTGGTCAATCATTACATTATGTGGCTTCACATCCCTGTGCATGATCCCTTGAGAATGGCAGTAGTCCAAAGCCTGCAGTAATGAAGCCATCAATAATCCAAAATTGAAGAATAAAGTAGAAAACCGAACTTGTTTTCCTTTCAATTTGTTTTTTTTGGTGGGGGGGAGTGGGTGGGTGTGGGGAGGATAGAAAAAGAAAAAAGAAAAAAGAAAAGTAAAATTACGAATATAGGTAGCAAGTCACACTCAGAAACGTGAGTCTCCAATCTGTGTCAAAAGCTCATATCAACCTAAGCTTCAAGAAAAAAACGAAAAAAAATACTCACCTTGAGTAGCTCATGAATGTAGTAACGAATATCAAAGTCTGTCAGTGTAGGGTAGAGCACTTTGAAATCCGTGTTGTTCACATACTCAAATATAAGACTGGGTGTCTTTGATTGCTGATCTCGAACGATGTCCAAAAGCTTCACAATATTGGGACCCCCACAGAGGTTTTGCAGGATCTTGATTTCTCTTTTGATCTGTTGAAGTCACCAGATGTGATGTCAACTCACACATACTTCACCATTAGAAGATAGCATAATATATATTAAGACACTACATTCATCACAATATCTATAGCCACTGCAGCTAACTAAGAGATACGATGGTTTCAGCAACAGCATGATCCACTAAAGTATTCCTTTCAACTTTACTGTCTGAATGCTGGCATACCAAAACGCGAAAAAAAGAAGAAAAACTACAGTATCAAATGTAACTTGATGGAATCTCACAATTGAATGAGAACGCTAACAATAGAAACCACCGACAGCCACTTTATCGTAAAGCGTGCCCCAGAAATTGCTGGAAAACCATAAACGACTGGCTCTATCAAGGATGCAACATGCATCAGATGACGAATGTTGGGTAACGAAGCTTGATACCTTTTTTTTCTTCACTGGCTTCAAAATCTTAATAACGCAACGCTCACTGTTCACGGCGTTAACACCTTCGAAAACCTCACTGTATTTCCCCCGCCCTACTTTACGTATCACCTCGTAATCGTCTTGGTCTCTGAAAGCCAGTGAAAATGATCAGAGCAGCAGCAACAGATACAGGCAGTTCTCTTGTAAACATTTACTCAACTATAAAGGGCCATTCTATAAAGAAACATCATGCAGAATCTGTGTGAGCCTTAAATGATCCAATGACATAGACACTCTGGATCGCAATAACAACCTTCGCATTCACAATAATTTGGATTCCTCAATAATTCATGAGCCTACGATGCGTGATGTTTACTACCTGTGCAAAGGACATAACTCTGCGAAAGTAACAATTTACTCTCATTAATAGAGACGGGAGCTAATAAAAGCACTTGACATCAAACAACAATGCTGATAAAGAGATACTCGAATCGTTGATTTATACAACATAATAAGAGTCACTTTATTTTCACCTAATTTGGAATCCACAGGTTAGTAGATCAAGAGCTAACATGGGAGAAATTAAGAGCTGAAATTTCTTGTCAAATTGGCTAAAGATTAAGGCGAAAATGGAGCTGCGAGAGAATATTAAAAAAAAGAGGCTAAACCACATCCTAGTGCAATACCACTATCAGAAGAACTATACAAGAGCAAACCTAAGAGTTTCACCGATGTAAATAACTAACAGAAATCTACTGAACTTGCTCCATTTTAACGTCCTGCAACAACTCAGGATGGGCCTAGAATGCATGTCGCATGATACAGAGGTGAAATTCATCTAGAATAATTTGAATTCCTACACGAACGAGCTCCGTCATGTAGAGACATCCCTCAGAAACCTAGGGAAACGGAATCATAAATGCAGCGAAGAAGATAGCAACGGAGCATACCCCCATTGAACGGTAAGAGCCTCGTAATCCCAATAATCTTTCGGCCGCTGAACATTCACATCCGTGTAAACTCGGGCCTTGGACATAACACCTGGCCGTCGGACCGATTTCCCAATCTTCTGCGCCAGATTGACGAACAGGTAGGGACGCTGGGAAAACCCCCCTTCAAAAGACCTCGGAAGCCTCTCTCTTCCCGAATCTTCCTGCCACAGGCTCCCAGTACCAGCAGAGATATATGTCTCGCTTACTCTCAACCCACAAAAACAAACGCCGCGTTCTCAAAAACCACCGACCCTAGCCAGGAATGGCATTGATCCAGCTCCGCAACACCTCTGTCCTTAGATCAAACGAATCCCACCTTTCTCAAACCACACCAACCCTATTCCCAACAACCACCAACACAACCTGACACTTCCGTCCCCCACCACCACCTCGGGACCCTTGAAAGATCCCGTTCAAAATCTTCACCTCATCCCACACACTCTCTCGGCAAATACTGGATCTCACCCCCCTCACGACCCCACTCCCGACTCATCCACAGCAATCAACGGTCTCATTTACTCAAATTTCCACCGATTTACCTGGATTCAGGACCAAAAACAGTGGTTCAAGATGCAAAAGAAAGAGGAACCGACGATGAACCGATTGAACTCCACAAATGGTGGCGACCGAGGCCACAAATCCGGCCCGAATGAGAGGGAAGCTGGATCAGAAAAAGGGGGGGGGCACGAAGGCATGAGTCGCACTAGCGAACGCCGGTGCCATTCTAGGGCTTCGGTAAAATATGGATGAATTATACTCTTATGGATGATAATATAAGTCGATTTCATTCGTTTAATCATGACGTACCTTTTTGCTTTCCACAAAGCTTTTTACTCTTGGCAGTTGGCCTTTCCATGCCCAAGTTCTAAAGTCAAGCCCATTAATTGCTTTTTGTGGGTCACCTTCCTCGCAATACAATTTTAAAGTGCTATTCAAATGGATATATTCCTTTTGCACAAAGGGGTTGCCTGTTGGAATCTTCTTTTTGTGGACATGGGCTTTGAAGTGAATCTATGGAATCTCTTATAAGTAGAAGTTTTTTAGAAAATTATTCTTTTGCATTAAGATTGATGGGTTTATATGCTTGTTTTAGAATGTCGATAGGTTGTTAAAGTTATTTTACTCAATTTATGATGCATCAACAAAAGATGAAATGTTTTTGATTTTGTGCAATATTGTTATCATAATTTTTAATTTTTAATTCACATTCTTGTTTATTTAAGTTAAAAACATCAATTTGTAAATTAAAAATATTAGTAAAGTGAATAATAATTATAAGAAAGAAAGAAAAGAAATATATACATGTATAATACATTATTTATTCTAAAATTATTATTGGGTAGTATATTATCTACAAGTTTAAATAGACAAAATCTCAAAGTAAAAATACATACAGATTGCAATATATAACTTATCTTCAGTGATGATTTTTTTTTCTTTTTTTCTTTTTTTCTTTTTGTTAAGTTACAAAAAACGGAATACCATAATCAGAATTTATTATTAAAAACCACCAAAAAATATGACTTCAAATTACAACCTTTGTACAATATATTATGGTTAAAAAAACCAAAAAAATCATAAAAATTATCTAAATGTAATAGAACTTTAAAAACAGAAGTTCAATCAAAACAATTTTATCTATAAATATGATCAGTATTCTTGATTACAGACTCCAAAGCCCAATGAATATCAGACATGATCACAACATGCAATTCAACACACAAATTATCAAAAATGTGATTAGAGATCAAATTCCAATGTCCATGCTTGATGCTACAACCATAATTTTAAAAGAGTTACAATAGAGCCTTAAAAGAAAAAGAAAACATAATACAAAGAATCCACCTTCTTTTGAGGAGATAATTAGATATAACTACAACAACCCATCAAATCTACAAGTTTTGCAAAACTGTGATTAATATTTTTAATGACAATCTGATTACCACATGCAGTTCTTGTTGAGCACCACATGAACCTCTTCCAGTGTCCACAGTTCCATCACCTTACAGTTGCAAACCTATCTTCATACAAGTACCTTGATATTGAGGGATTTACTGTTAAGTCATCACATCTATTTTCTTTGTATGCCTGCACAATGTCAGGTACACCAATCCAAAATTATGAATACCAAAACTGAATTGATATTTCCATATTTTGGAAGAAGTGAAGAAGCTGGTCTAAAGCTCATTGTTGAGAAAGCATAATTACCTGATGGGCGTCATTGAAAATTTCTTGCCGTAACCAAGGTTTACAGGATCTGAACTGTGCCCTTTGCTCTGTCAGAAACTCCTGAAGCAGAGAACAATGACCCAATTGAGGATTTGCAGAAAGTGTGTATGATCGATTCCAGATGCAAAATTAACTGGTGGAACAAAGGATGATATATATTGCAACTGACCGGCAGTTTGTCTCTATGGAAGCGGCCATTGATGATGTCCTTGCTAAAAGTTGCCATTGCTTCAGGTTGTAGTGGTCCGCTGTTCCTAAAACGAGGCGGCACCTCATTTCCAGGTGCAAGTGGCCCGGAGATAACATTTCTCTCTGAAACTGTAATGAATCAACGAAAAGAATCGAGTTAGACTTATCAACGCTACCCTTCAAACACATGGTGTTGAAATGATGTTGTATCTTGATCTCAGGATTTTCAAATCTGGACTGGTATATGTGCAGGTAAATTTTATGCTGGCGGCAAAATGCAGTGTAATAGAACAAGGAGAGATCATTGTGCAACAATATAGTCCTTTGGACCAGTACCTTCTGATCTAAACAGCTTTTATATATGTTGTTAGATTGCTCACCAGGATGATATTGAATACCATCTATTATTTTAATGCTTGGCCTGAATGCGTCTTTCTTCTTGCAAACACAAAGCTGCGCACTTGAATCACACCAGTAGTTGAATGTCTCACTTGCGATGGCAGATGAATAATCAGGGAGCAAATAATTAGCAGTGCCTTTCATGCTCTTATCCGGGAGACAATTTTACAGCCCTTGAAAGAATATGTTTCCAGAATGTTAACGAGCTGAAACACACATTTATAGTTCAGATTAGAATCACTCTTATTAGGGCTTGTGCTTCACTTGCCCGTTCGACTCAATGGACTGGGTACTTACACAGCTTGAAGTGAGATGGTCTATGTGCCCAGTAGGAATAATGCGCCTCCTGGACCTGTCTCTGCCTGCATCCACAGGTGTACATCACCAACAAAGAAGTCAGCCAAATTCCTTCATAATTGAAACAACCATATGAATGCTGGAACCCAAGTGAAGAAATCAGCAAAGATACATGTCCTTCAAACAAATACACAATCACATTGTAACGCCAGAATATATCAAAAGTGGAGGTTCTCATTGTTGACAAAGTAAAACAACTCGCAATTCTGCCGTGAGAAAACAAGAGCCAATTCCAATTCAAGGGCTGCTATTTGAATACCGTCAGCGTAAGTGGGATTGCTTCTCGTGGCACACGGAACTTGCTTCTTCCTAGTTCCTGAAGTAAGTTGTCCTGTGCATTTCAATAACAGAGATGTCAAGCATTTGAAGAAGAAATCTTTCTCTACATCTATTAGGTTTGCGGCCTAATTAGATGATAGCTGCCTGAAAATCACAGCACTGGTTATTTCAACACGAGCTTTTGAAACTGGAACTTGAAAGCTGATGGGGAAAGTTCAAGCACTTGGTATAATTTCCTGCTTCATATACCACGAAATACCTTCGTCACTAGTTTGAGGTGTCGTGCATGAGGGGTCCACGTGAGGCAACTTGCAGATGATGCCATGAGGTGGATGTTGCTTGTCGTAAAGTGGGTTACTCCTCCTAAGATCTCTCTGCAAAAGAATGCAAAAATTTAGTAGCCAGTGTTGAAAGATGAGTTACCAATTATTCTTCAAGCAACAGACACAGTACAGAACAAAATCACATCCACTAGACAGAGGAATGTTTCAATTGGAGAGGTTGACTGAAATAATAGGATGATGAAAGTCAGCGTAGCGGCTGAAAATTCATCATCAAAGAAATGACAAAAGGAGTCAAGAGCAAACTCACAGGCGGTAATTTTTGTGTTGTCTCAAAAGCAGGAACAGAATTCCAAATGTGTTCATATTTCGGTGACTTGTGATAACACCTGTTCATGCAAACGTGTTTTCGTGACGATCTCCAACCCATTCGGGTTGGGTAAAACTCTGGAATGTATCGAATTTTTGATCGAAAAGGGCTTTCCTCGGTTGTTTTACCCTGAGAACATCCTGGGTACACCACAATTTGACTTCGGAAGGGCTTCTCGAAGTCTCCTTCAAGTGGAGCATTACTACTAACAGAGGGTCTCCAATCTTTCTCAACGTAGTTCTTTTCACCATTACACTTAACGGATGGCCGCCAGTTATATGATTTTCCACATTCATGACCCCCTGGATTATATGCTTTACTGGTCCTCCACTGCAACATCAACAGACCCAACAACATGATTTAGGTCACTGTGCTGTGAGGTTGATACATTCACTCGATCAGCTTGCCTTGAAACCAGTTACTCTCTCTGAACTTCGAGGAAGCCAATCTATATGAAGTTTCCTTAATACATCATGGGAAAGTCGAAATGCATATGCAAACTTCCTCCTCCATGCCATATGATACATATTGAAATGGGAACTTAACACGTTTTCCCAACCACTCCATGTTTATTCCAACTACTATATTGTAATTGACAGGAAGACGGGCCAACCTCGGGTTTCGGCTCACAGGTAGCAGTATCTCCGAAGTTGTCGCTGCAAAATTTCCCCTGATGTACAGAAGATTTAAAAAGCTCCTGGTAACTGTGTTCATGATGTATTGGCACTTTATGATTGGATGGCCTCCACTGTAATACAACACAAAACGCAGTTCAGCACAATAGCCTACTTGGTGAGAAGCCATCACGACTTAAAGCTACAAATTCAAAATTGGAATAGGTGTAATGAGCGAGCAGAAGGCTCTCTGACAAAGAGAACCCTGGCATAAGATTGAAATGCAGGATTCAGAAACTGCAGGAGATTGGCGCAAGGGAAATCCATACCGGTTGCTCCTGACAATCAAATGTGTCCAGAAATGTTTCAGTGTCGTATTTGTCTGGTAGTGCCCCTCCAGGTGGCTTTGGAGGTATTGGCTTTGTTCCTGAAGAAAATGGCCTTGGTTTAGGGTATCCAGGTTTCTCCAATTTGTAATCCAGGCAATGCCCTGGTGATGCAACAGCGTGAATATCTCTGTACTCCGTCTGAGGGATCCTACGAACGACTTTCTGTTTAGGGCACCCAGGTGGGCATGTTATCGGCCTTGGTCCTACACATGTCGGTGCCTTACATCTGGCGTCAATGCACTCACCTCCTATGATCTTCATCGTGCCAAGGCACCTCGCTACACCCTCACAACCAATTTTACCCTAAACACTATCATTCAATGTGCAGCTTTTTCGAGGTCACATCCTGGGTTGTGCAATGTGTAGCCCCTTCGAGAATGTGTAGCTTCTTCCAGGTCATGATCTCAGGCATCCTGAATTGGTCATGAATTCACACAATGCTTCATCTACTTTTCAAGCATCTGCAGGCCTTCCAGAGCAAGGAAATGGCTTCTGGTACTTCAATTACCAGTATATTGCACTCTATTACGCTCTGTGAATTGAAGTAAAACAAATTATACTCCATGTTTATACGGGACACACGAATAGATGGCAGAGGACAAAAAGTTCACGTAGTCAACAGCTGTTGAAAACCCACCGATCCACCTTGCTGTTATTTTCACAATAAAATTCCTAGGTTATCCCCTCAGATGTATCTCGGGAGTGCTGCTCCACAGGCTTGTGAGAAAACCTGAACAAGCTTGGGAAGGGCGTGAATCCATACAGAATGGAAAGAGCTAGACAGACAAAGAAGCAAGTCCTGCAATAGAGAAACTCGTTCAAAGATGTGTTTATTGAATATCATCTTCTCAATTCCAAGCAGCAAAACGACAGATTTGATCAGCATCTACCTTATGAGAAATCTCTTCAGATATCTTTGATAACTTGAAGAATACAGAAATAGTCAAACAAACAGGCATGTTCAAACTAAAAACACGAGGTGAACAAACTGTAAAAAAGATGAATCGGATGACCACCTTCACGAAAATTGAGTCCCACGAATCCACCCATGCTTAAGAAGATCCTCACTGGTACACCAATTAAAATCTCCTAATATATCAGTTATGTTGGTTCAATTGAAATCTCAATCGTTTTGCGAAAACTCCATGATTTGTGAATGAAAGCAACTTGAAAACAGGAACCTAGGGAGCTGCAGGATTGGAAAGGGCACCGGCAGCAAGATCCATTTTGTCGTAGTTGCGAGAAGGCAGAACATGCAGAGTTGAAAAGTGAATTGGTTTACCTTGGTTTAGTTGTTGTTTTGCCACCAGGAACTAGATGGACAGATGCTTTGTTGATGTTGTTGTTCATCGGTATTTTCCCGATTCACGAAAGTCAGTTGTCAGTTGAACTGACTTCACCTGCTTGCTATTGCTTGTTGCTGATTCTATATCGGGAGAACTGAAATGGTAAATTTCATGGTTCCATTTTCAATCTCCTGCATGTTGGGTGCGGTGGGTGCACCTCGCACATTCACGATCAGCTACAAAAACCTCATTATATTATAATTAGGGAGAGGTTATGATTTTTAAATTCATTGATTGGTTGAGATGTAAAGATTCTCAATTTCAACCAATCTAAGGATATGAAATTGGTTGAGATGAAAAGATTGGTTCAAATTTCTAAGGATATGAAAGTTGCGGCTTTTTATCTTTTTTTTTCTAAGTATAAATATTTCCTAAAATAAAAAGAGCCTGATTTAACAATGTTATTGATTTTGTGCTTTGATCAAATTTGGGAACATATTATACTTGCACAACAATGTTACAAGAGTTGCAAAGTTTATTAGATTGTAGCAACAAAGAATCAACAAATTGCAAATGATTTATTATAATTTGACATCCTTTATTTTTGACTTGCATTCTATTATATCATCAATTATTTATATTCAACTTCAATTTCAAGCAATAAGTGTATTTTTATATAAGATTTTGTTAAACTATATAGAAATGTTATTATTATATAATTTTATTATTAAAACTATTTTTGATTTGAACTTGTATTAATTTTAGTAGGTAAAAAACTACCATTTTGGAAAATATTAAACACTTTAATATTTGCCAAAGATTTCATTGACACTTGTTCAAGATATTTTTAACAATTGACAATATCAAAGTTTTAGGTAAACTAACAAAGATAATCTAATTGTTATAATGTACATGTATTTTACAAATCCCATTTCTTTTCTATTTATTGACTAAATAGGCATTGATAGATGATGTTAATATTTTATTATTAATTATATAATTTCTTTTAAGTGGTTATTAATAAAATTAATATTTTTGTTGTATCACAAAATAAAACTTGTTTCAAGAAAATCAACAAAATTTGAATTTATATAGATTAAAAAAAAATATAAGATTTTTATTATTATTAAATATAAATATAAATATATCAAAGAAATATTGCACAATTTAAAAAAATATTTTGAGATAATTCTTAGACATAAGTAATTAGACATGGATTGTCCATATAAATAGATGTGATAATAACTTTGGATATGGTAGTACATTGGCTAGATTTCTCTAATATATTATTATGTGTAGAAAATAGAGATATATAAATGACATGGATGTGTTTTTTTGCTATTGCATTTTAAATAGAGCACATCATCATAATCTTAAGATTTTTAGACAAATAATCATATTATTAATTTATATAACAAATAGGAGATTAGTGTTCATTTGAATGTGCAACATTGTAAATTTCTTAGTTGTACATTAAATAAAGTAATTTCAAAGTGAAAGAAGGTATAATAATAAGTATAAATTTTATTGGAATATATATATATATATATATATATACATATTAAAATAGATTGGAAAAAACTACTAATTAAATTTAACTTGGATGGACCAACTACACAAGAACATACTTATTTACTACAAATATATTGATATTCTATTGTTATTATTTAAAAAAAAAAAAAAAAATCTATAAGTTTATTGTTAGATTGGTAGTTAGTATTTTAAATAAGTCTACTAAAAAAATTTTAAAAATCAAAAATTAAAAATTACTAATTATTTTCAAATAATAAAAAAACTAAAAATTATATTAGATTTGCATCATGTTTGTACTTTGGGATTTAATAACAAAGTTTATTTTAGAAAATCACTAAGTGGATACCCCTCTTTTATTGCGTGGACATCCTTCCGTGCCTCACACCTCCACATACATACATTAAAACTCTTGTTTACACTAAAAAGTTTTAGAATAAATTTACAATAAAAGATTTGTGTGTAATGGCTTATAACATTATTTTTAAAAAATTTAAATTAAATTAAACTAAATTTTATAATATTTTTTTAAAGTTTATTTTATTCACTTAAAAAAATCTTATTAATTTTATTTGGAAAATCTTTTATTGTATATTATTCCTAAAATAATTTAATATAAATAAAAATTTTACTATATGTATATGGAGATGTGTGGCACAAGAGGTGTCCATGCAATAAAAGAGAGGTGTGTGCCTAGAAGTTCCTTTATTTTATTGCTTATATTATAATATTTAATTTTAAAAAAAGTTATAATATGACCAATTAAGCAAATTTAGAGAAAGAAGTGGCCTATGAATGCAAATTGAACACAACACAAAATTTGTATTGTACATTGTAATTTTTTTAATGGTTTTAGTCAAGATTTTATTTATTTTATTAAATATATTAAATTTTAAATTTTAGACTTTTAAAAGATATTTCTTTAATCTATCACTATTATAAAGTAATATATATATATATATATATATATAATAGCATTTGAAGTCTTAGTAAAAAAATTTCAAATCTAAAACACATAATTGGCAAATTTTTTATATTTGTTGAATATAAATATAGACACTATATTTTAAAGCAAGCTTTCATCTTTTTATTTTTAATAAAATAAAAAATAAATCTTATAATAAATTATATTTAATAATATATATATTAAAAATAAATCTTATAAATTATCTCATAATATTCATTAATTGTACAATTTTTTGAATTTTTTTTGTAAAGTTAGTTTTTAAAGAAAGAATAATACAACTGATCTTTAAGTTTAAAAGTTAAGTTTAATTATTCTATGTATTATAATTGACCATGTATGATGTCCTTCTTATAATCTTCTTTATTACTTATTTTTCTTACATCTTTTTTTCAAACTACATATATTTCAATTATTGTTGTTATATGTTTCAAAAAAATTCTAAAATTCTATTATATCTTTATTTTTTTCTATATGTTATAAATTTATTGATAAATATAAAAACTAAAAATTAAAAATTAAAACATTCTATCTAACACTTAATTCCGATCAAAAGTAAAAAAAATCTTTAATAGTTAAGATAGTCTCACAAATCTTTAATAGTTAAAATAGTCTCACAAATCTTTAAGAAAATAGGCCACCAAAGTAACCATAAATGAACAATTTAAATTAGTCAATAAATTAGACTCTAACAACGCGCATGGCAATAAAACTTAGACAAAATCTATAAAATAATATTATAAATCAACTAGTGGACTAAATATAACTTTTTCTTTTCTTTTCTTTTCTCAATTATCTTATGATATTATTAAAACAAGACTATAGTGTAAATTTGATTTCAGTAGTTCTAAATGTGCAAGTGCAGGAAAAGTGAAAAAAAGTTAGTTAATTTTTATTTTATATTTATTTGTATAATATTAAAAAATTAATTATTTTAAAAGACTATCATTTAACTAATGCTTACTTCTTCAAAATAAAAAAATCAAAGACAAAAGGTATAATGGATGTCTATATTACTTAAGCAAATAGAAATAAATAGAAGTCTAAAAAAACATGCTAAGTACAAAGTTTCTTAGATACAAATTAGATTTATAAATTCTTTTAGGTGTACCACATGGTTGTGAAAACATGTTCAATAGAAATATCTTCCTCAAGAAACATCAAAAGAAATTCTTAGACATAGATTAGATCTCTTTTATTCATGCCACATGATCATAAAAACATATTTTAGAAATCCAATATAGGAGCAACCTACAACTTCAATGTTTGGATATTAAAAGTTGTCCTATTAAAAGTTGAATATTAAAAGTTGGTGATGCATAGGAATATATTTATTAGAATTGAAAGATAGAAAGCATGAATTAAGAGAACTAAAGACCCTCTGCACCACAGAGCCGTGTGTAAACCCCTCCTCCTCACTTCAAAAGTGTTCTAAGTCCTACTAATTCAAATGCAAATGTGCACAAGATTGTTTACAGATATTTTCATTCGAAGTACATGAAAGAGTAGGTGTTCCATCTTCAATGATCGGTTGAAGATGCAAACAAGCCTCTCAATGGTAACTGGGTTGCAGTCAATGACGGAGCTGATTCGAAGACATGAATTCCAGCACTTCATACCATCAAAGAACTGAAACCGCCATCACAAAAATGATAAGCAATCTACCTTCACATGTGAGTGTTGCCCTCCATAATTTAACTGGCATCGGAGGCATCCTTTTGGAGGCCATAGCTACAATGCGATAACTCTAGCCAAGGTAGCAACTTGCCATGTCAGGGGAGAAATGGCTGCGTGGTACCCACCAGTTCCCGTTTCCATCTGTAGAAACGCTGCTGGATTCTGCTGTGTGCGAACACCCTCTTAAGGCCACTAAAAGTTCGAGCTCAGATGTTTTCTCATTCTGGCGCTTGTTGAGCAGACGGACAACAGGATACCATGTCCTTGCATCGTTGTTAAGAGAAGGCTCAGTCGCTCCTGATTCGGACTTCGCAACTGCTGGTACGCCTGCATTTTTAACTATCTCACAGATGGGATCACGAGGCAGTTGAGACAAGTTCAGTGATGCTTTTAGTTCTTCAGCAGTTGGTTTCATGTCCTCACAACACATGCCGAACTCCTGTTTAACATTGCACATTGCAGGGAGGTCAGGTTCTTGCTTAACCTTCACAATCTTAGGGATGGGGCCCATGGATAGAATTTTGGGCTTGACATCCTCCACATCTGACACTGCAGCCGAATTGCCTTTACACAGTTTCGAGAGAGGAACGTCATCGTCATTGTCAGCATCGAATTGTTCAGAATTAAACGCCTTTTTGTTGCGTTTAGAAGTCTGTCGTGTAGAGTAACCTCCACCAGAAAGATTTCTCTTGACAGCTCCGCTACTCGTCTTCTTGGTCAAATGCTTTTCTCTAGTTTTGGGATGATAATGAATCTTTGGCTGAATAATTCTATAGTTCTTATCCCATCCACCACGGGATCCGGGTGCTAGATCAACATCGACAACCCTGAAAATATGGACGAGAATTGTCCAGTCCTCGGAATCTATTACTTCAAAGACACATACATCTCCCTCTTCCAAACAGTGGTCACGGCTAAATGCTGCCCATCCGCCGCTGACCCCGGTGTGATGGTCACTCTTGATCCATGATGCGGACCACTGAAAGCCATGGATGTCTTGGAGTTTTATATTGATTCTATCGTTTGGCAAGTGTGCTTTCGAGAACTTTCCTGGAATGGTCTGAATCATATCAAAAAAAATATAAAAATCAGTGGAGGTTCAATACAAAGAGAGGAATTCACTGAAAATCCTACTCGCAGAAATGTATAGTGAAGAAATACTCCACAGTCTACACTTATCCACCAATTTAATGGAGGCCATAAGGTCTTAGCCTCCTTCAAAAAACAAGAAATCTTTCGTGAAGTACAAATGAACACAAGTGAAGAAAAAATGAATTACCAGCCAGAATCCGCGGTACACATGAGAAGGCATCATGACTACAGGACAACTAGGGCCTTCAGTTACAAAGGCATGGGCAGCTTCCAGTGCCCTCTCCCGCTCTGCTAGGGTAACTTTGCGCCTGAGAGACTCATAGGTTCTAGAGCAGCTTCCAGCTTCGTACATCATCCCATCCTTCCCGGCAGAACCTCCGACAGATTTCTTCGTGGGATGCGCGTTATCTCTACTCACTTTTACTGTATATTTTCTTCTCACCTTCATCTTCAAGGGGGAGCAAACTTCGTCGTTGTAAACTTTTCCCCCACTATGCTGAGGGCTGGCTTCCGAGTCCTCAGACTTCGATGGGGAGTCAGTGTCAGAAGCCTCATATTCACTGATATCTGACGACTCGGCATCTGAGTCTTCAGGTTCATCTTTGACTCTTACATTCATGCCGGCTTCATCATTGACGTCTTGTCTCTTGCGTTTTCCACTCATTGGAGCAGTATGCATGGGGGTCACACAAGGTGAAGGTATTGTTTCTACACCTAGTTTGTTAAACACATATACAGAGAAGGTTTTGGTCGAGACAAGCGAAAATAAGACTTGATCACCCCGCTTCAGACTGTTATCCGCAACAAAATTTCTCCATCCACCTTTGAAACCCAAGAATTTAGCTGGGCCACCAACCTCGACTGACCACACTTTCCCATTTGCACCGTGAAAGGATACAGGGCCCCGTAAATCATCACCGTATGATTCGCTAAACTCCCTGGGAATGGGCTGCACAAAAAAGTGACGAACAATCAAACCCGATAAAGCTAGACGTATGAGACAAGAAATAAAGAGAAATACTCATATTTCAGCGGAAAGCAGAGTTTAAGCAGAAATAACTTACTGTCCAATTGCTTGAAACATCCGAGGCAGTAAGGAGGAAGCAAGGAGGCCTTGTGAAAGGAGTAATTGCCTCTGTTGTATTGTCCTTGTGTTTAATGTAGCACGAGTGTGTACATGGTGCACAAGTTCTGAATGCACTGTCCATTGCTTCAGACATAGCTAGGTAAGATTTATTATCAGATCGCTGGAAAGAATATCGGAATGTGACCTTCAAGAAGCCGTTGCATCATCAATTCCTGATATCACTGAAACGTCACGCATCAGACGCGGATCACAACTGTGATGACAACGTTCGACGGAACCCACTGAAAATCAGTGCCTATAATTTCTAGAAGCCGGGTAAAATAATGGTAATCCTAATTTGATGTACAAACCATGGAAACGTCTAACGTTCAGTGGGTTTAGATTTAACGCAAATTATCAGGACTACAAGAATAACAGAGTACAGTGAACATCCTTACCCAGCTAACATTTACTGATCTTCAAAATAGCCAACAACAGGTCCTAACACTCGCTCAACATAATCTTCGCTTCGAACAACTACGTAAACCTGTCTATTCACCATGAAGACAGCCTAGACCCTTCCCCACTGTACCACACTTCGTAACCCACGCATCAAAGAGCGCAAAGAAGACCAAGATTGAAACAATGGTTGATTAGTGTCGAAGTTTGCCTATATGCGGGGCATCTTCCAACTTCGAACAGAGCACTTCCTACGTGAGACGCTAGCATAGCAGCATGATTCAAAGTAACAGAGATAATGTTTCGGAAAAGGAGGCTAATGCGCACAAGGTTCCAATTTCCAAGAAAATGAGACAATGACAACAGAGTGCACAACGACCAATGCAACTTATTATTCGTTTGGAAAGACTGAGTGCAAACGCCACAAACTCAGCCTTCGAAGATCTTCCCTACACAACATCCAATCCAGATACGAGTGCACTGAACGTTGAGAATGCTACCCAGTAGTCAAATCGGAAATTGAAACTGAACACACTCAGTAAGCTTAGCATGCTCAGGTAAGACAAAGAAAGGACAATACGATAATTCCAGCACAATCCATCACTGCAACAATTACAACCTCGGTATCACCGGGAGGCAGTATACTTTATCCCTCCAGAAGCAGCGCAACCACAAACACTAACCTGCAAACACATACATACATACAAGTATACGTACATATCTTACCTCGACACAGCTGCAGCTCGAACTGCGTCATTCTTGCTCCGACAACTCAACCCCAAACACCTTACGACTAATCCACAATAGAGATTTACTAATTACACAGACCAGACGTCAAACCTAGCCACCTAAACTAACCTCTAGAGTAGAGGCTCCACATGAAGAATGGTGACCTCGACGAGAAAGCCTGCAATCTCAAACCTTCCATGAGCATCACAGAAACCACAATACAATCGCACCAATCCTCACAGGCTGAGACAAAAACACCTGCCAGGAATTCGGACGTGTCCGAATGGCTCCAAAGCTCACGCACCCTAGTCCCACCAAGTCCGCGGCGGCCGTCGCTGGCCCGAACATCGGCGGACCCATATTCAAAATTTGAAAGAGTAACTAACATTGCTAGTTCTTCCAATCGGGGTACGAGCATAAACTCTGTCCCAATGATCATTCGTGAGTCACAGTCCTACTTCGGGCGTCCTTTCCGAGGAAAAGCCACGTCTACGCCAAAAAGAAAGGTCAAACCGTGGATTCAAATTCGGGTCTAAATTGATGCTATTTTGTGTGATTAATGCGTGCATCGTCGGAATCTGAAGGGCTGGTGGGGTGAGATTGTGGGGTGCTTTCCAGCCGGGCAGCTGCATCGGCGGCGGTCACAGCGTGCGTCCCATTGTGGCTTCGCCGGTTCTACTCCCGGGTGACTCCAGAGCCTCTCTCTCTCACTCTCTCGTGCCTTGATCGATTTTTGGGGCTGGTTTCTGGCTTTGTTGATTTTCTGCTGGAGTTTAATAATTGAAGCGAACAATTTAGGTTCATTTTGTACGTTGATAATTAATTGGTGTAAAATTTAGTTTGATGTGTTGCGTGTAAACCTGAAAGCACAGGAAGTTAATAAAAAACGTTATCTTTCAACATCAAAGCATGTGTGTGTGGCGCGGACAAAATGTATTCTGTGTAAACCTGTTTTTATTTTGAGGTTTGGTTATGATTATGAATGTTTATTAATGCTCTATCAACACTTCTTTTTTTTTTCTTTTTCTTTCTTTTCTTTTTTTTTTTCTTTACTTATTTTTTGTTTTTATTGGTAGATTTTTAGGTTTGGAAAATTAGATCAAGGTGTTGTAAAATTCTAAAAACTGTATTGTAGTCAATGATGTTAGATGTTTTTTCGTTGAATTTTGTCAACATGTCTTCCTGGTTTTTATTATGAAACATTAATCTCGGTAGAAGGGAAGTTTCAACAAGTTTCAATGGATATGGTTTTATGAGTCCTAATATTAAATGAAACCAATCATTGGATTGATGTTTTTAAAAGTATCTTAAAAGTATCTTAATATATGTATTGTATTCATCTAAATTTTTTTTAGAGTGTTTAACAATAGATTCACTTATAAATAGTTACACTTACCAGATGCACTATTGATATATAATATTTTAGAATTTTAACTATAATGTGGCTAAGGAAATAACATCAAACTTCTAATAAGTTGTATTAAAAAGAATATTTAATTAATGGTATACATCAATTTAATTCAAATTGTTATAGGTGAATAAACATAAATTAGTCTCTAATTTTTCATTGTCACTCTCTTTTAATATTAAAACTAATTACCATTCCCCTTTGAATATTGATATTTAACTTAGTGATTTTTAATAAATTAATCTATTTGAATTAGCATGAAGATATGGCTTAAGAAGGATTTAGTTTAATTCAACATAATAATATGTTGCCTTTTAAAGACAAAGAAATATTTTTCTTCAAATATTTTTATTGTTTAATTTTTTTTAAAAGTCTATTTTTGATCACATTGACTTTTATAAGAAAGTATAATTTTATCCTTTACATATATTTCATACAAATATTTCATAAGTTATATATTTTCATATATAACTTAAAATATGCACATAATTTATCTATGTATTGCTATCACCAATAAAGACATAAAATATATTATTGAAATATTTGTAACATAATAGTCATTTAAAATCAATGTCACATGTTGCATTAAACAAAAAAGAAGATTACAAAAAATTTATATATTTTTTTATTAATTATTTCCCAATACATTTAAAGCTTTTATGTAATTTTTGATTTAACATATTTATAAATAAAAACAAAATAATAGCAATCATTGTAGAATTAAACTACATCATTTGATATACAAAGATATGGTCTATGCAAAATTTGAAACACAACCATGCTTCAATAACTTCAACTTTTATATATATATATACTAACAAAAATATGTGCTTTTGAGCATGCAATTTTTTTAAAGAAAATTAATATATCTGATGTCAAATTTTTTATAAATTATCTTCATCTAAAATTTAGTACAAACCTTTATCATTGGGAATATTAAGAATACTAATAAAACATATAAAATAATATAAATAGAAATTTATTAAATAATTATATATTATTATTTATAGATTATCATTAAAAAATATAATTACAAAAAGAAATAAAAAACTAAATATTAATTATAATTATTTTTAAAAAATTATATCTATAAATTAATAATTTTAGTATAATTTTAAAATATAATATATTAAAAGTAAAATTTTAATTTTTATTATTATTTAGATAAATAAGTCTAATACACATAAAAAAAATATAGGCTACATATAATTAGCTATGAGTAAATATTAAAAGAAAATAATAAGATTTAATATGAATAAAACGGATTGCAAAAGGGCTTATAGGCCATGTACTAAATACACAAGTCAAGAGTCACATATATGGACCAGTTATAATAGAACAAATAGTTTATATATAACAAAATGAAGAAATAGTTTGTGAACAATAGAATAAACAAATGATTTATTTATATAGACATTATTCTACATTGCAATTCTTTTTAAGTGATTTCTTTTTTACATACATGTATATCTTTTATCAACACATAGATTGCATATTTTAATTTGTTGTTCTCTCAATTAAGTCTATGCATAAAGTATATACATTAATTTTTTTTTCTCTTGATTAAATCTATTTAATTCTATAAAATTATTATTTAAAATATATACTATAATGGATGTTAATATTGCTTAAATAAAGAGAAATAAGTATAAGTAGATAGAAACATGCTAGATAGATAATATCTTCTTTAAGAAACTTTGAAGAGGTTTCTTAGACATGGATTAAATCTTTAGATTCCTATAGATATGCACTGTAGTTATTGAAATTTATTCTACAAGTTTCCTACTTTTGAGAAGCTATATTGAAAGCAACTTACAACTTGTTATTTTATCTAAAAGTCTTGTGGTCCTTAAAAAGCTTCTACAAGGCCTACTTGGTAGTTAGTATATATGGAGGCAAAAATGAGACTATCTTTAATCTTGTCAATTCCTTTTTTATATTTCTAATCTTTATTTAAGACTCTAATTTTATTATATTTGGCAATAGCTATTCTTATTTTTTTTAATCTTTTTTCCATCTTTATTTGCTCACTTTCTCTCTTTTCAAGTGATAAATGAATATTTTTTTTTTAAAGTTTTTTTCTAAAGTCATATTTTTAATAATTTAATAAAATCAACATATCAAAAAGTAAAGCTTGATCTTTCTTATTAAAGAGTGTATTATTCTCATTTCTTGATAGGATCAAAATGCTTTAGAAATTATAGATTATCTTCTTTTAAATTGGTTTTTAATTTTTAATTTTTTATTAATATTAATTCTATTTTTTTTTTCTTTCTTTTTCTATATAAATATCTTTAAGTCCTTATTATCATAAAAAATTTAATAGAAATAAAAAATATAATTATATATATATTTAAAAATAAATAAAAGAAGTAATATTTATTATATATTAATATTTTTTATCATCTCAACTAACATCAAGAGTAATTAATTATGAAGAAATAAAGCTAATAAGAGTTTGTTCAACAATTGTACCATTTTTATTAACTCAAATAATTGGACAAATTATTAAAGACACACCACTTAAATAGAAGAAGACTTTAAAAATTCAAAGAACTTTAACAGCAAAAATTCACTTCATGTCATAAGTATGAAGCTATGACAAGGCATAAAAATAAGACCAAAAGGTCCAAGCTGAGCCATAAGGACTATATTGTTAAGATGGAGGATCCTCTCAACATTAACTTTTATATATACTAGGTATAAAGAAGCTCTTTGAAAAGTTTTTTTTGATGTTTGGAGGTGAAGCAAGCCTAAGATCCTTCTTTAGTAACTTTCTAAAATATCTAAGGCTCCATGAATCTTTCATAACTATCTAAGATTCTTTAAAATATTTGAATACCTTTTTAAATCTTCTTGGAACCTATTAGAACCTACTAGGACCTTTTCAAAACTATAAGAAATCTTTTAAAATCTTTTAAGACAAAGTAGAATCTTCTAATATCTTCTTCTATTATATGTTTGTGACATCACTTCTCTTTTAGCTCCAATTTCTTTAAGGACAATTAGGATTGAAGTTGATCAAAGGTGAAAGGAATTAAAGATGTGTTACATGATATTTGTCACATATTTAAGCTATTTTTTGTAAATCTAAAGATTCATTGATCCTTGCAACCAACAATAGTAACTAATATCTTCTATCATAGATCAAGCTTAAAATTTTGTGTCTTTATTATAAAACATCCTTCAAAAATTGCTTCAAGGCATCTTTTATAGGGATGTTTTATTTTGATAATAATTGCCATAGAGTGGTTTTTGGATATTCTTTAGTATTTTTTTGATTCAAGTAATTCTTTATTTTAAAATTGATGGTATGAAATGCATAGTTGAGACGACCTAATTAACATGGTATTATCCTCTTGACTGTCTATATCTATCTATGTAAGTTAAATTAAAGATGTATTGTAATCTTAAAATATAATAGAACTACTTTCAGATTTTCAATTTATATATATGAAAGTTGATCTTTAAAACTTTTAAGACTACTTCTATCAATTCTACAAAAAAATTATAAATTTTAAAATGCAACATATTTGGATATGCAAATTAAAAATATTACCTAACATGTATTATTATTTTAGATCTAAAAAGATGTTATCAATGAAATTCTTATATCTTTTATGATATATTGACTAAATTTGAAGCTGATTCTTATATGGATTCATTAATATTATAACTGCATTAATGCACAAAGTACTTGAGTTGTTTTTGTCTTAGCCTCAAATCAAGTACTTCTTCTACTTCAAATTCTTTATAGCTATCTACTTTAATATAAAGTTGTGGCAATTGTATTTTTTTTTAATATGCTTGATTTTCTATAAGATTTTAAAAGAGAGGTGTAAAAAATAAGATGTACTTTTATAGATGTTGGTAATTCCAATTAGTAAGTAAATAATAGTAATTTTTTTAAAAATAGAAAATAGTACCAACTTTCAGTAGTTTAACTTGTCAAATGGTTGAATAGTCTTTATATCACATCAAAGCAACCATATTTTATCAACAATTTGAAATAAATGTTGTTCCTTTCTTTATGCATTAATTGATATTTTGAAGTATAATTCAACTTCTTCCAATTAAAGTTTCAAGGTAGCTTAGATATTAGTTATTTGGCTTGTAAAGTCATTTTTTTATTAGATTTTTGGATCTATCAATTGATAATATATCTAATTTTAGATAAAAGCTATAATTAGAATAAAATAGAATTTATTGAATAGATACATGAACCATGTTATTGTAAATTTTTTTGGCTAGAGACAAGTAAGATGTATAATTGTCTTGTTAATAATTGATGGAACATTTTAAGTACTATTTTAAGATTTGGTTGACTTACTCTATTTGGCTATTGATTTGTAGATAAAACATTGAAGAAAGCTTGATGTCTATTTGAAGAATTTTAAAAAATAACTTTTAAAACTTGGACACAAATTATAATCCTCAATTTGATTTAATATCATCTATCAATCCATAGTATCAATAGGTATTATCAATAAGAATTTATATATATAAATATATATATATATATAAATATATATATATATATATATATATATATATATTATCAATAATAGTCTTTTTGTAAAAAAATAAAATGTGCCATCTTTGTAAATTGGTTGAAAATTACATATATAGTATCAAAAGAATTCA
Source organism: Physcomitrellopsis africana (assembly GCA_036785485.1). NCBI lineage: Eukaryota > Viridiplantae > Streptophyta > Bryopsida > Funariales > Funariaceae > Physcomitrellopsis > Physcomitrellopsis africana. The sequence continues at coordinate 260,471 of JAWRVF010000185.1, read as the reverse complement.
ATGGTAGAATGTTTGCAATGAAATTTATGGAGATAGAAGACCACAATTGCTTCAAAATTGATAGGTGTTGAAGAAGTTTATATAGACAATGTTAAAGATTCTTTGATTTAGAACATGTGTCATTGGAACATGTTATCTATTACTGGTCATATTTTACCTTCTCTTTTTTTGGCATTATTGTATAGTAATACAATCATTAGGTGAAAGAAGAAAAAAATGATTATATTATAGAAGAGTTCAAATAAAAATATTTTAATAAAATATCTTAAAAATATAAATAATAGACAAAGAGGTAGTAAAAATTAAAAAATACTAATGCTACCTTCTTGTAGAAGAGGCTTCTATTTATTTTGTATAGCTATAAATAAGGCAAAACAAAATAGATTAAAAAAATAAATAATATAGGCATCTTTAAAAAAAAATTAAAAATAGGTTTTAATAAAATTTATCTCAAAATTTTAAGAATTGATACTTGGAAGAAATTAGTTGTGATCCTGGGTTGAAATCAGACTATGAGGCACAAAATCACATGCTTATAATAGATGGAAAGTTCTTTGGTAGATTGGAGAGTGGAATTTTAGAGCAAATCTTAGAAGGTTTTTTTAAATATTAGTTTTGAGTGATTTAAATAGATATTGACTTTGTAAGAGCTTTGCAAATTTAAGGTTGATTTGGATGACTTTGATTTTTTTGAAATAAAAAAAGATTTATATTTTTGAGCATTTTGTGAGTTTGATTATAGATCTATAGTTGAAATTTTTGTGGATTTGTAATTGTAGTTGTGTTAAGTATATATTAGAAGTTTGAGCTTGATTGAATGGTTTAATTGAAGATCATTGAAGTTTAAGTGGATTATGATCCATGAAATTGGATTTTAAGGGTGAGTGAGGATTTCTAAGATATTTAGCCATCTATTAATTGGATTGAGGTGAGAATTATTTATATAGATGGTAAACTTAATTTTTTATATATTTGTGAAGTTTAAGAGCAATTGAATGGTACAAAAAGTAAATATTAGCGTTGTCATGTTGTAACATGTTTATATAGTGAAAAGTATGAATAAGAATAATTTCTATTTAATACTTGATTATCTTAGTTCAATAGGAACTTAAGATATTTAAGAAAAGATTTATTATTTTAGATTATTTTCTTATTTTAATAGCTAATAGATAAAAGTTAGTTATTAAATTTTTCTTCTAGGTTGTATAAATTCTATTTTTACTTTTAAAAAAGCCATAAATTAATAAAAATAGAATAGAAAAGATAAATAGTTAATATAGTTGATACTAGGATTAAGTTGATGATAGGATTAAGCTTAAAAATCCTTAGAATTAGTTGGATTGATACTCGAAGGTCGATCGGATATGAGACAAGGTCAAAATCAGACTTCTAGCCACAAAAACAAGCACCAAGGGCAAGAGATCAAAACATTTAGAGATCAATGACTAGGATTAGAGAGCTAGTTTAAAGCTTATTCCAATGACATTAGGCTTGTTTTCAAATGGTTTTTGAAGACATAGCAATTATTGTTTGAAATTAGGATTTGTATGTGAGATTATGTTTTCTATGCAATAAAATTAGGGCTAGCACTTTGGCTATTTTGTACAATTGATGTGACATCCACAATTGAAATTTTGGTAGTATGTAATTAATTAAGTGTGCTAAAACTAAGTGAAAAATTATAGAAATCTAATAGTGAATTTGAGATTTATTTAATCTTTAGTACAAAGAAGTACCGAAACATTTGGCAGTTTAGGATTGTTTGAAGTTCTTGCAATATCTTAAGATCTATCAATTGGATCAAAGAGAAATTTGACATAGTGCTAGGAGACTTGAAGGTTGAGCTATAAACCAAATTTTAATTGAAATTAATGGTTATTAAAGAAGAAATTGCTGGTGAGATTTTTACCTTAACTTTTAAGCTAGTGGCCAAATCACATCAATGCGGGATTTGGTCAATTTTTCACAATCTGTAAGTTGAGTTGGACTAAAACTTTTTGAGCATATAGAAGGATTGTATTTGCATTTTTTTTGCAAAGTTTCATACTAAATTGATAATTAGATTAAAAATTATAGCTTATTGAATTTCACTAATTGAGATTAAGACTTATATAGAGACTCTTGGTTGCTTGATTGTAAGAAGTAATAAGCAATTGGAATTTTATGTGAATGAAGATATCAAAAAGAGTGTTTTTAAGTACTTTACATTGATTCAAATACTCTTATTATGATATTCAAATCATACCTTTTGTATATGGACAAAACTTGTTAAGGATTCTTGAATGTATAGGAATCACAACTTTATCATCCACAACCAAGTTCCCGGCACATTCCCAAGTAGGACAATACATTATATGACAGCGTTAAGAGATTAGCATTAAGGTTGGAGAAGGAGGTCGGCCTATATTTGAATAGAATTTTAAACTTTTTTTTTTTTAAATAAATTAAATCTTCTTCAAAATTTTATGCATGTTACTAATTTAGTTGTAGAAAGGTATATAAATTTTTAGTCAAAATCAATGGTTCAATGATTAGCTATTGAAGTTTCAATTTACAAAAAGATTTGATTGAGATTTGTTAAGATTTGATTAGAATTTATTAGGATTTGATTAAGATTTGGTTAAAATTTGTTAGGATTTATTTAAGATTTGACTAGGATTTTATTAGAATTTATTTAGAATTTAGGATTTAATTATAATTTTATTAGAATTTATTTAAAATTTAAAATTTGATTAGAGTTTCATTAAGATTTATTTAAAATTTAAGATTTGATTAGAATTTGATTAAGATTTATTTATAATTTGACTAGAATTTGATTAAGATTTAATTAGAATTATTTGATTGGAATTTGATTAGGATTTGATTATAATTTTTATTTTTAATATTTTATAAGGATTTCTATTTTAATATTTTATTTAAAAAATTTATATCAAAATTTTTTAAAATATTATTTATTATTTCTTTATAACTTCTTTAAAAGTTTTTCAAAATTTATTTATATTTTTTTAATAATTAATTAAAAATCTAATTAAACTTCTTTAATGCTTGGATATACTTATTAATCTTTAATTGTAATTTACATATAATTCTATTAGAGGTATTAGGACTTATTGTTGCAATTTTTTTTAATCTTCCATAATTAGGTGCCTAGTGCATTTTCAAGCAAGACTTCACGTAATACAACATATTTGGTGGACCTAAGGTGAAAATCTTGAGGTAGAAGATAATTGAATTTTTGATTTATTTGAATTATGGAGAAGGAAGGTAAGAGAATGGAAGGAGGAGCTATAGGTGGTACTTTGAATGGAGTTGCAAGTAGAAATACCAATAGAAAATAAAATATATATATTTTGATCCTAATTTTACAAGCATGTTTGAAACATTTGTTTTATGTTGTGACAAATAAGTAATAATAAAAATAGAATAAGTTACCAAATAAAAGATATTATCTTAGATAAGTTACTAATGGTCAAAGGTTGATTCTTAGCATATAGGAAGAGCATCCTATGGATTTAGGATGCGGTCAAAGGAGAAGACTCAAAGTCAAGAAGATAAAATATATACTAGGGAATATCTTAAAGACTAGGTAAGAGTAATTAGTACATGGCATAGGATATCCTCGTGGAACGTGAGATATCCTTGAAGTACGAGAGATGCCAAAAAGATCCTAAGATCATTGGATACCCTTGTGGTACGAGAGATGCCCAAGGATCCTAGGAGCATGTATATAAAAGTCAAAGATGGAAGAAGTCCTTTATGTCAGCAACCACCTCCTATAAGTAATGGATGTTGGAAGAGAGAGTTATCTCATTCCACACTTTTCTTATATGTAACCTTGGTAATCTCTACTTATTTGTATTTTGCCTCTTGTGTTTATTCAATAGGTTATGGGACCACACACACTTTATTGTGTTATTCAAATAAATTGAAGTTATTTTCTTGTTGTTGCTTTTGTGTGGAATAGATCTAATGGGATTTTTTTTTTGATGCTAGGATTTTGACATAAGGAGGTTTTGATTTTGACCTTATACATTTCTAACATTATTTTGTGGATTCTCTACTCCTTGGATAGTGAGTGTAAGACCTTTGAAAAAGACCTTGATAGTGTCTTTTGTGTTGCTGAAGTTGTTTTGCATACCTTGTATATGTCATAAAAAAGTGACTTAAAGGAGTGAAAGAATGTGATTGTGAGGTATATGAGAGTATTCATAATTGTAAGAAGCTATAGAAATTGAGTTGAGAGTGTTTTGAGTGAGAAACCACTCTTTTATTCATAAGAGGGCATTTTGAGATTTTGCTAGTACAAAATTATTTTGGTGATTTTGATCACATAGAAACTTCTTTACTCAATATTTTTTGATACACTACTCCTTAGGCATGGCTTCTAATGAGGATGAAGGTTTGAGAGTGATTGAGAAGTTTAGAAGAAACAATTTCTACCATTGGAAGGTCAAAATAGAGCTTTTGTTGGCATCTATGGACCTTTGGGACATTGTAGATGAAAGTAAAGACCCTCCAAGCATGGATGCTAATATGAAGGAGCAAAAGGACTTCAAAAGATGTGAAAAGAAGGCTTTTGGCATGATTGCCACGAATTTGGATGAAGCCAATTTTTCTCACATCATCTCTTGTAAAGGACCAACGGAAGCATGGAAGACTTTTTGCAACATATATGAGAGCAAGAACTTGTCCAACATACTCTTCACAAGGAGGAAATTCTTCACTTGCAAGATGGAAAAATGTGAAGACCTTATGGCTCACATAATAAAATAAAGGCTCTTACAAATCAACTTGCAATTCTTGACAAGCCTTTAGAAAATGGTGATATTATTATGACCTTGCTTATGAGTCTTTCCGAGTCCTATAACTATCTCATTGTGGCATTGGAGTCTATCAAGATAAAAGAGCTCACCATGAACTATGTGACGACAAGACTTACACATAATGTAACCAAAAGAAAAAAAAAAAGGAGCATCAAAGTGAAGATTCGGCTCTCTTTTCAAGACAAGGCAAAGGTAGCTATTCCAACCAACGTAACAATGTAAGAAGCAATGTGAGAACTTGCTTCATTTGTGGAAAACCAGGTCACTTTGCACAAAATTGCTACAAAGTCAAGAAAGGAGATAGAGAGAATCCTAACAATGCATGTAATTAAATTGGAGGAGATGACTATGCATTCATGGCAAGTAAAGGTACTTCTATGGCTGCCATGTCCAAATGGATTGTTGATTCGGGTACTACCAAGTACATGATTCCATACAAGTGTTCATTTGACACTTATGAGGCAATTCCAACAACAAAGGTTTATTTAAGAGACAATGGCATGGTTCAAGCTATTGGAATTGGCTCCATTGTGGTAGAGATTATTGTGAAGAATCAATCAAGAGGATCAGATTGAAAGAGGTTCTACATGTGTCAAAGATGAAGAAGAACCTTCTTTCGGTGAGCAAACTTATTTCAAATGGTTGTAAAGTGCAATTTAATGTAAATGGATGCTTTGTGAAGTCAATGGAGGGAGATGATGTTTTAAAGGGCTTTAGAGATGGCAACCTCTACATTATCAATTATAAGAAGGTGAACAGAGTTGAAGTGGCGGCATTTGTTGGTTTTTCACAAGATCAAGATAAATTTGGCATTTGGCATCAACGCCTTGGACATTTGAATGCCAAAAGTATGAAAGAGCTCCAATCCATGGTAAGTGGCTTGGATCTTAGTGAATCACACAACAATGCTACAACTCTTGCTTGTGAAGGTTGTATTCAAGGCAAGCAACAAAGGGCTTCATTTCTAAGTGGAGTTGCAACACATGCAAGTAAGTTGTTGAAGATTGTGCATTCGGATGTTAGTAGACCTATGAGGACGCCATCAATAGAAGGAGCAAGGTACTTTGTCACCTTCATTGATGATTATTCAATGAAGGTGTGGATTTTCATCCTTAAAGCTAAGAATGAATATTTGTCAAGGTTTAAGGAGTTTAAGGCACTTGTGGAGAAGCAATGTGAGTGTAAGATCAAGGTGTTGTACATGGACAATAGAAGTGAATATATGTCAAAGTATTTTGATGAATATTTGAAGATTCAAGGTATTATAAGACAAACCTCCAGTCCTTATACTCTACAATAAAATAGAGTTGCTGAAAGAGAAAATCGCACCATTGTGGATATGGCAAGGAGTATGATTCATGCTCAAAATCTTGGGTATGAGTATTGGGAGGAAGCAATGGTAAATGTAGTGTATACAAGGAATAGATGTTCTACAAGTGTACTCACATCAATGACTCCACAAGAAGCTTGGAGTGGAATGAAACCTTGTGTATTCCTTATGCAAAGGTATGGTTCGTATTGTATTGATACAATAAAGAAGGCAATGGAAATCCTAAGAGATAAATTCTACTGTGCATTTGTGTTCGATGGAAGGGCATTTCCTGAGAAACAATTAGAGATGAAAAGACGATCGAAAAGGCAAATGGAAGCAAAGAAGACACTAGCAACAATGAAAAAGATATTTCAACATGATCTACCAGATGAGAAAAGTGCTGGAGCAGATGATGAGAGAACTACGCTATACGGATTTGGAAATCTTATAACTGGAGAGTCTGTGACTATTAGAGTACATAACAAAAATATGCTTGTAGCAGTTGACCTTCTTAAGGAGCTAAAGAGTGACAACAATATTAACAATATTAGCAGTGCAGACTTTGAAGCTCTTATTACTAAGCCTCTAGATAAATTCCTTGATGGAAGAATACTAAAGAAACAACAAGAAAAAGTTAATCCTTTTGACGTTCCTAGAGATGTTACAGATTCCTTTATGAAGCTTTTAAGTATACTCAAACGACAAGGTGCAGATGTCACAGGTGTCAAAATCAAAGATAACCAATCATCATTATCATCTGCATCAAAGTTATTTAGGATGTACATATCGAACAATTTGGAGAAAAATAGAAAACAAATAGCACTTGATTCTGCACTTGAGAACCTCTTTTCAGAAAGCCAGATACAGGAGTTGTATAACAAAAATAAGGGAAGCTTTATAACACAAGAGGATTTTTGGATGTATTCCTTATGCAAAGGTATTAGATTGTATGAGGTCCAAACTTGATGCAAAAGGTACAAAATGTGTCTTTGTTGGATATTGTGAAGGTACCAAGGCATATAGGCTTGTGTATTTGGATACCAAAAAGATCATAAAAAATTGTGATGTTGAGTTTTTAGAGCATAAGAGTACTTGTGAGCACTAAGAAATGTGTCTAAGTAAAAGTAATAGTGGATTTGTGGACACATCTTCAATTTTAGCAACAAAACAAGAAGATAAAGGCAATGAAGATGGTGATGAAGGTGAAGAGCCAAAGAAGATAGAGAAGAAAGTTTCTAATATAATTAAGACCATCAATGAAGGAAATAAAGATGTTGAAGATGATGATGATGAGGAGTATCAACCTTTGAGTGAGAAGAGACAAGCTTTAAGAGAAAAGAGAGTTGAAAGAGTGCATGGAGTGCACGGAGGTAAATCTTCTTCAAATGAAAAGAGATATCCTATGAGAATAAAAAGACCACTTGGTGAATGGTGGAAGAACCACATCTTTCCTCAAGTAAGTGAAGAACATGCAAATATTGCACTCTTTGGTGATCCATTGAATTTATGTGATGCAATGAAGTCCATAGATGCTATGAAGTGGGAGAAGGCCACGGAAGAAGAATACAAATCTCTCATGGACAATGGAACATGGAAATTGATTCAACTTCCATCAAATCGGTCTTCAATTGGTTGTAAGTGGGTGTTTAGAACCAAGAGAGATGCAATGGATAATGTTATGAGATATAAAGCAAGATTAGTTGCTAAAAGATACTCACAAGTTACTGGTGTTGATTTCAATGAGATATATGTTCCCGTGGACAAATTTACTACTATTAGAACCATTGTGGCAATTGGGGTAATAATGGACTTGGAAATGCATCAAATAGATGTGAAGACGGCTTTCTTGAATGGAAGGTTGAAAGAAGCCATTTATATGGATCAACCTCAAGGATTTGTTGAAGAAGGCAAGCAATATCTTATTTATAAGTTGAACAAATCCTTGTATGGCCTCAAATAATCATCAAGGATATGGTATCAACGGATTGACACATTCTTTGTGAATGAAGGATTTGTAAGGAGTGAGGCTGATCATTCCATGTATGTGATGGAATCAAAAGACTTCTTGTTGATTGTAATCCTTTATGTTGATAATTTGATCATCTTAACCAATACCTTGAAAATGATGGATTGATTATAGGCAAAATTAGAAAAAGAATATGAGATGAGTGATTTGGGAGATCTTCACTATTGTTTAGGAGTGGAATTTGTCAGAGATCATGCTAAGAAGACCATCACAATGAGCCAAAGGATGTATATTGAAGAAGTGTTGAAACGATTCAATATGGAAGATTGCAAGCCCATTAGAACACCTTTGGAGGCAAATTTGAAGTTAATGTAGCTTACGGATGAGGAGTTTGCTGAAGTTGAAGGTGAAATACAAGGTGTTCTATACAAGGCAGCAGTAGGCTCCCTCATGTATGCAATGGTTGACACAAAGATGGATCTTGCATATGCGGTGAGTGTTGTGAGTCAACACATATCAAAAGTTGGATCAATCCATTGGACAACCATCAAGAGGATCATGAGGTACTTGAAAGGCACATTCGACTTCAAATTGTACCTTGGAGGTGATAACACTACTTTGTATGGTTATTGTGATGCGGATTGGACAAGAGATGCAAATGATAGAAGGTCAACAATGGGGTATGTGTTCTTTGTTGGAATAGGAGCAATTTCATGGAATTGTAGGAGACAACTAACTATTACAAGGTCCACAATGGAAGAAGAATACATGGCAGCAAGCCATGGAGCAATGGAAGCAATTTGGTTAAGACAAGTTTTGGAGGACATTGGACTTATGCAATTAGAAGCAACTCCAATGAAGTGTGATAATCAAAGATGCCTTGCTTTTGCAAAGAATCCAAAGCATCATTCAAGAACCAAGCACATTGACATTCAACATCACTTCATAAGAGAGAAGATTGAAATAGGAATGATAGACATGAAGTATTGTACTACGGAAGACATGCTTACTGATTTGTTGACAAAGGCATTAGTGAAGGATAGGCATCATATATTGACAAAGGAATTAGGTTTAAAAGCCTTTGACAATTAACAAAGTGGGAGTGTTGTGATAAGTAAATAATAGTAAAAGTAGAATCAGTTACCAAGTAAAGGATATTACCTTAGATAAATTATTAATGGTTAAAGGTTGACTCTTAGTATATAGAAAGGGCATCCTATGGATTTAAGATGCGATCAAAAGAAAAGAATCAAAGTCAAGAGGATAAAATATGTATTAGGGAATATCCTAAAGACTAGATAAGAATAATTAGTGCATGGCATAAGATACCCTCGTAGAACGTGAGATATCCTCAAGGTATGAGAGATGCCAAAAAGATCCTAGGATCATTGGATATCATCATGGCACGAGAAATGCCAAAGGATTTTAGGAGCATGTGTGTAAAAGTCAAAGGTGGAAGAAGTCTTTTATGGTAGCATCTACCTCCTATAAGTAATAAGTGTTGGAAGAGAGAGTTATCTCATTCCACACTTCTCTTGTATGCAACCTTGGTAATCTCTATTTATTTGTGTTTTGCCTCTTGTGTTTATTCAATACTTTATTCATGCAACAACAACATGTTAAAGATTGCAAAGAAGGTATAAAAAACAAAGCATTATAGGCGATTGTAAACAAGATTGATCAATTTAAATAGTAGGATATTATAAATTTTTAAAGATATTTTATAAAAGAAATGGAATTGAAGTTAGTTCAAAAAAAAAAAAATGGTTCAATTATTTGAATTGGCTATTGCACTAGAAATAAAAAATCTTGTGCAATCTATTATGAAATATTTTAGAGGTTCATGGAAAAAACTTTTTCAAGTATTGAAGGGTGAGTATTTTTTAAAAGAGTAAGTGGATTATAAAGAAGTTATTTTTTGAATGGATTGAAAGGCCTAAAAAAGATGTTCAAGAAAAAAAAATTATTGAAGGAATTTGAAAGACATTATTCTCATTTATTAAAAAAAGAGAGACAATTATTAGATCTAATTAAAGTGGAACTTTTTTTTCAAATGGCTAATAGAGAGTTATAAAAAAAGTTAAAAATTTTGCTTGAAGATAAAGAAGAAGAAGAAGGCTCAACATCAAATTAAAAAAAAAGTAAAAGAAGCAATAGAATTGTTTACAAAAAGAGAAAAGAAAAAAGATAGGATAGGTATTCAAAGACCATTGCAAGCATCTAAGATAAAATTACCTATTAATCATCTTATATCTATAATTCAATCTTCAATATCTACATCAAAAAAAGAAAAAATGCATATAGATGAAATTATACATGGAATGAAAGATTTACAAATAAAATTTACAAAACTTGAAGAAAAGGGTCAATCATCAAGAGTATCAACAAATAAAAATTAAGACCAATGGAAGGTGCAGTGCATAGATACATGTGGTGTAATAGCATGGATCATTTAAGAAGGAAGTGTGAAGATTTTATAAAGGAGCTACGCAAAGGAATTATTTTTTTTAAAGATGGTATGATATATTTAAAAGAAAGTTGAAAAAAATTAGAGACAAATTTTGATAAAGGAAGAATGAAGGTATTTGTAGGAGATGCTTTTAAAGTACATACAATCTCAAGTAATAAAGCATGAATATATTAGATGGAAGCAAATCAAGGCAAATATTTAAATATAAACGTTGAACTTCTAGGAGAATCTAATTCTTTGTGGATAAGTATAATGAATTATGTTGAAAAAAAAAACTTACTATAAATAATTTAAAATATATTGGCAATAAAATTTGGCAAATTATTAGGTAGAATAATCCAATAGATGGATTATTGGTGCATTCTCATATTACAAGGAGTTAATATGAAGCATTAATAGAAAAAAAAACAAAGAAGAAATGAAAATAATGAAAAGCCATAAAAAAAGACTATAAGAGGAGAAAAAATAAGACAACAAAAAAATCTCATGCATAAAAAGAAAGTGAAGAATGTTTCTATAAAGGAGAAGAAAATTCTACAAAAAAAAAAGACTCTTGTTTATTAGTTACAATCAGATATTGAGGTGTTATAGATTTAAAGAAGATACTAGAAGAATGGATTTTAGGAGGAAAGGTTGAATTTATAATTAATAAAATTTTAGAGATTGCAAAGCATGAATTTTATGAAGTTATTATTGATATAATAAAAAAAATACGACAATCTATAAGAGATTATTGTATTATATCAAATACACAAGAAACAAAGGCAATGAAAAATAATATAGATGAAAACATTGAAATGCAAGTTTTTGGAGATATTACACAAGTTGGACTTACAAAGGAAAGAAATGGGATTCAACCATCTAGTCAATATTTTCAAAATCATTGGACAAGAACTATTACAGAAACTTTGATAAAATTAAGAGATTTAAAAAAACCAATTATAGCATTAATTGATCATGGTTTTAAAATCAATTTGATATAAAAAGAGCTATATAAAAAGAAAAAATATGGTCTATTGATATTGAATATTGGTGGATAATAAGATCAGCAAATAATTCAAAGAAAGATTTATATAGGACTTGTCCAAATATCAAGATGATAATAGAAGATGTTATTTATGAATAATATTTTTTTATATAAGATATATTTATATATCCTATTATATTTGAAAAACCATATATTACTACCACACAAATAGAAACAAAGATTATAGATGATGGTTTAGCCTATGTAGGAATAAAAAGCTAAGATGGAATAAAAGCAGTTCAATTTTTAACTGTTTGCGCCAATCATGAAAGAAATTGTGATAATTTGAGAGAGAAGCCATTATCAAATGAGAATTTTGAAGACCTTGAGGATTTTTATCATATACCATTATAAAGTAGGATTGCAATATATTAGAGAAAAAAATACTTTTGCTTAGTTTAAAAGAGAAGATATTATCTATTGGACTTATTGGATTATGATAAGATTATATATTATATTTTAAGATTATTAATAAGATAAAAAAGATAGATAAATGTTATATTAAAAATGTGGAGCACATCTTGAAAAAAAATAGAGAATTGATTGAGAATGAATTTATTTCAAGAGCATTTGAAGAAGTAGGATTTGTAAATACTATGGAAGAATTAAATTATTTGTTATAATATGAATTACAAGAAAATAATAGAATTATTAATGCATGTTCTAAAGAATTTTATGATGAAATTCAAAGATTTATAGAAAACTTAAGTTGCCAAGAGGTACATGTTGAAATTAAGTATAAATCAATGAAAAAAAAGATTAAACCAATAGCTTTGCTACTACCATCAAATTATGAAGAAAAAGTGAAGGGAGTATCTATACAGCCAAATTTAAGGGATCCTAGGAAGATAAAATATGAATTTATGGATACTACATTAGATGGATTAAAAATTGGATGTGATGGATTTTTGACAAAATATGAAGAAAAATATTTTAGAAAGATGCTTTCATAATATAGAAAGGCTTTTATATTTGAAACAAATAAAATTGAATGTGTTGATTCAAGTATTGTAACATCTATGGTTATTTTTATTGTTTCTTATGAATCATGGAATTTGCAAGTAATTTCAGTATTAAAAGCATATTTATCCAAGTTAGTAAATTTATTCAATAAAAAGATTAAAATAGGGATTTTAAAACCATCTATGGTACTTTATTCTAATCAATAGTTTACAATATTAAAAAAAAATGGAACAATGAGATTTTCATAAGACATGCAACTTGTGAATAAAGTGACTATTAGAAATATGGATTCAAGTCCAATTACAGATGAATTTGCAAAAATATTCGCTAGAAGAATAATCTATTTAATAGATAATTTTTATTCAAAATATGATCAATTTCAATTAACATTACAAAATAGAGATTTAACTACTATGAAGATTCTATTAGATTTAATAAGAATGTATACATTACTTTAAAGGGCTATTAATTCAATAGTTTATATAATGAATGGAATGAATAAAATATTGAGGAAATTTATATCAAAAAAGATTATACTATTTTTAAATGATATTCCAATTAAAAGATGTATAAAAGAAAAAAAAGATGAAACATTGGATCAAAAAGATTGTAGAAGATTTATTACAAGTCATATCATGGATTGTGAAAAGATTCTATTATGATTGGAAGAAGTATATTTGATCTTATCAGATATTAAATCTATATTTGGAATAAATGAGATACTTGTTATTAAACACTTTTGTGGATTATATAGATGTAAGTCAAGTATTGAAAAAATTGACATTATTAAAAAGATAAAAGAATGTGCAAATACAAAAAAAGTCAAAAGATTTTTAAAAACATGTATTTTCTATCATATATAAATACTTCATTTTGTAGCATGTAGCAGATGTATTATATGAATCACTAAAAAAGAATAAAAAATTTCAATAGAAAGAAGAATAAAGAAGAGCTATGAAAAAAATTGAAGGAATTTCTTTCTTCACCTCTAACTTTGAAAAAAGTATATTAAAATAATAAGAAGATTGGACATATCAAAAATTTATAAAAATTTATAAAAAAATCTATGGATATTTTTTATATGATGGATATTTATAGAAGTATTCAAAGAAAAGAAAAGAAAAGACCATAATAGATGATATGTGGTTTAAAAGCTCAACAAAAGATTATTAAGGAATTTCATGAGAGTTTGTGGACAGGGCATAGAGTAACTTTTATTAAATTAAAGGAGAAGTATTAGTCAAAAGGCTTGTATAAAGATGTGGCTGATTTTATAGGATCATGTGAAATTTTTCAATTTTATTTTAATATTCAATATCAAGATGAATTACATCCAACTTATCCTTTAGTACTATATTTTTAGTGGATAGTGGATTTAGTGGCAATGCATATGGGACCTGGAAAAATAAAGTATTTGGTACTTAAACTTAAAAATTTATCAAATATGATTGAATGATAAGCATTAAAAATAAAAAATACTGAAACTGTATATTGATTTTTTTTAAAAGACATTGTTTGTTATTATAGTTGAATTGAAAAAATTATTACAAATAAAGGTGAATTAGATACAAAAGAAGTAAGAAAACACTTTGATAGAATGGAAATTAAACTTTCTTTGACAATAACATATAATCTAAAAGATAATAAGAAGAGTGAGCATTGTCATATTGTAATTCTTTACAATATATAAAAATTAGTTAAAATATATAATGCATTTATAAATTCTATTAAGTATTAGAATAGTTAGTAGATTAAATAAAAGAAAGTTGGTATTAAAAACTTTATTTTGATTTTTTTTACTTAGTTTGGTTATGGTGTTTAAATTATATAGGATCTAAATGTTTAGTATGAAATCTTGAGAGGAGATTGGGGGCCAAAGATAAAGAATTAAACTACTAAGAAGCTTATTTGGAAGAATGAAGGCAAGGAGTGAAGCTCTTCATTCCTATTAGTCAATGGTCATATCCAATAGACTTTGAGGAGGTTGTTTGCAAGGAGAATAAGGGTTTTGACAACTTCAAAGAAAGCATTTGAAAATTAAAAATTAATATTAGAAAGCTTGTTTTTTGTATTATAATTTTGATATAAGAATCAAGAAATTTGGAATTTTTATGAGGGAGGAGTAGGCGCTTGAAGTTAGGATATACAAATCATATCTACTATCACTCTTTTGGGGATACAAGGGGTTCTATGAAAGCTTTTAGAGATCGGAAGGTGTACTTGGAGAGGTGATTTTAAGATCTATATTTAATGTAGAAGAATTATTATCTTTGAAATTTTAAAGAAAGAGATATTAGAAATCAAATATAATAGATTGAATTCTAAGGTAATAAATAGACCAATTTATTGATAGTGATGGTTTTTGCCATATTTTGAGCTTCCAGATGAATTTTTATTTAAAAATTTCCAAAAAGATATATTTTATATTAAAAAGCTATATATTAAAGCTTTTATAGTATTTGAATATTTAATTTGTAAAATACGAATAATTTATTATATAAGTATTTATAAACAAGAATTTGAAGTTATTATTAAGATTTTAATAATATCTAAAGATCGGTATAGAATCAACAATTGAAATTTGTTATAGTAGTTGTTAAGAGTATATTAATATTTCATATAAATTTTGAGTGGATTTGAATAATTGGATTAAAAGTTATAATTTATTGAAATTCGGAAAAAATTCCTTTCCTACAGATAAATGAGGGTTTTAGAGTGTTTTTTTTTTATATTTTGAGTATTTTATGAAAGACTTATATATTAGATGTAATAGCCATGTGAAGAAGACTTTTATACAAAATTAAGAGTTTTATTATTTTAGATCTTGGTTGAATAATTAGTAGCAGCCAAAAGTTCAATGCTTTCTTGAAGTAATTTCTCTCTACTACGACAGCGTGGATATTCACATATTGTTAAGGCATTAGTAAGAGCATGTAATAGCAAAGTACATCAATAGCCAAGGCTATTACCATTTGTATTATAAACAGATTATACAACTCATAGTACAGTGATTGGTTATATATTTTTTGAATTAATATATGGATAAAAGCTAATTATATTGACAAAAAAAATAATGTCTATATGGAGAATATTACCTTGAAAGAATGATCTTAACAAAAAGGAGATTTTGGAATTATAGATTCAATAATTAAAAAAAAGGCCTCAGAATATTGTAGTAGCAATTGGAAGGTTGAAAGAAGCAAGGAAAAGAAATAAAGAAAAATTTAATAAAGCGCATTTACTACAACATAAAAAAATTAAAAAAATTGATTGGATCTTAGTCTATGATAATAGTTTGGATAACCAACATAATATATTATAAAAAATTTCTAAGCATTAGTTTGGACCATATGTTGTGATAGAAGTCTATGACAAGGGAACATACTAATTATAGAAACTTGATAAAACCAAATTGAAGTCATCTATAATAGATAAGCGAGTTAAATTATTTAAAAAAAGAAAAATATACACATATTTTGATGAAGAATAAAATCTATTAAGGGATATAAAAATGGAAGAGGAAGAACAAATTAAAGATTAAGAATTTGACCAAGATAAAGAGCATCATCCATCAATATATTGAAGAATATTTGGTGCATATTAGAGGATACATAAGTTTAAGAGGGGCAGATATTGTATAGTAATACAACCATTAGGTGAAAGAAGAAAAGAATGATTATATTATAGATGAGCTCAAATGAAAATATTTTAATAAATTATCTTAGAAATATAGATAATAAACAAAGAGATAGTAAAAACTAAAAAGTGCTAATACTACCTTTTTATAGAAGAGACTTTTATTTATGTTGTATGACTATAAATAAGATAAAATAAAATAGATTAAAAAAATAAATAATATAGATATCTTTAAAAAAGAATTAAAATGGATTTTAGCAAAAATTATCTCAAAATTCTAAGAATTGATATCTGAAATAAATTGGTTGTGAATCTAAATTGAAATCAGATCCAGAGGCACAAAATCACATACACATGATAGATAGAGAGCTCTTTGGCAGATTGGAGAGTGGAATTTTAGAGCAAACTTTAAAGAGTTTTTTTAAGCATTAATTTTGAGTGATTTAGATAGATATTGACTTTGTAAGAGCTTTGCAAACTCAAGGTTGATTCGAGTGACTTTGATTTTTTTGAAATAAAAAAAATTTATATTTTTGAGTATTTTATAAATTTAATTATAGATTTATGGATGAAATTTTGTGGATTTGTGATTGCAATTGTACTAAGTGCATGTTAGAAGTTTGAACTTGATTGAATGGTTTAATTGAAGATCATTGAAGTTTAAGTGGATCAAAAATTTGGAAATTCGATTTTGAGGCTGAGTGAGGATTTCTAAGATATTCAACCATCTATTAATTGGATTGAAATAAGAATTATTTGCATAGATGATAAATTTGATTTTTTACCTATTTGTAAATTTTGAGAGCAATTAAATGGTGTAAAAAGTAGATATTAGCATTAGGAGATTAGCATCAAGGTTAGAGAAGGAGGTCAACCTATACCTAAGCAAAATTTTGGACTTATCTTCTATTTGGTGAGTTAGATATTCTTCAAAAAATTTGTACATGTTGCCAACTTAGTTGTTAAAAGGTGTGCAAATTTTGAATCAAAATCAATAGTTTAACTATTAGTTATTGAAAATTCAATCTGTAATAGGATTTGTTAGGATTTGATTATGATTCAATTAGAATTTATTAAAATTTGATAAAAATTTGATTAAGATTTGTTAGGATTCATTTAGGATTTGGCTAGGATTTTATTAGGATTTATTTAGTATTTAGGATTTGAATAAAATTGGATTAGGATTTAGAATTTGACTAAAATTTTATTAAGATTTGTTTAGGATTTAGGATTTGAATAAGATTGCATTAAGGTTTAAGATTTGACTAAGATTTCATCAAGGTTTGTTTAAGATTTAGGATTTGAATAGGGTTGCATTAGGGTTTAAGATTTGAATAGGATTTTATTAGAATCTAAGATTTGACTAGGATTTTATTAGGATTTGGTTAGGATTAATGATTTGATTAAGATTTTATCAAGATTTATTTAAGATTTAGGATTTTATTAGGATTTTATTAGGATTTTATTAGGATTTATTTAATATTTTATTAGGATTTATTTTAGATTTAGGATTTGAGTAGAATTTGATAAGAATTTTATTACAATTTGATTAAAATTTGATTATAATTTCTATTTTTAGTATTTAATTTTTTTTATTTTAATATATTTATTTTAGATTTTTATATTAATATTTCTTAAAAAAATATTTATTATTTTTATAACTTCGTTAAAAGTTCTTTAAGATTTCTTTGTATTTATTTTATAATTAATTAAAAATATAATTAAACTTTTTTAATATTTGAGCATATTTATTAATTTTAAATTATAATTTATATATAATTCTATTAGAAGTGTTAAGAATTGTTGCAATTTCTTTTTTATCTTCCAAAGCCAAGTGTCCGATGCATTTTCAAGCAAGATTTTAAGTAATACAATAGCTTAAGATATGATTGTCTTGATAAAGCATCTGATAATCTTTATTGCTTTTTAAATTGATATGTGATGTTGAAGTTGAAATAGAATAGAGATACGCTTCAATAAACTTAACAATGATTTAAAACATAAGTTGATATAAAATATTGAATATTCTTATGATTTATATATATACATAATTATTGGATGTATAGTATTTTCAAGCAAATAGTGCTATTTCTAAAAATAATTGATAATAGCAAGAAATCTCTTGTCGTAGATCTCATAATTAATTTTTATAATTAAAATTATTTTAAAATAGAATATAATTAGATGCAATCTCTATTCTCTTTTAAGTTGTGATAAGATCACTCTCAATGCAAAGTTTGAGGCATTGGTTTCTATAAAAAATGGTTTGAAAAAATCTAAATAAATAACAATAATAATTATAGTGAATGCTATCTTCAAGCATTCAAAGACTTTTCCAATTTCTAATCTCTATTTGAGCTTATCCTTACATGTCAATTATGTAAGCAAAGTAACTATCTAAGAATAATTAT
This sequence comes from Physcomitrellopsis africana, assembly GCA_036785485.1. Lineage (NCBI taxonomy): Eukaryota > Viridiplantae > Streptophyta > Bryopsida > Funariales > Funariaceae > Physcomitrellopsis > Physcomitrellopsis africana. The sequence goes on along the minus strand of JAWRVF010000185.1, from coordinate 241,863 downwards.
TAATAAAGATTCTATAGAAGTTTGCAAATCTACAAAAATATTGGATGTTATATTATCTTTTGCCATTAATATCTCAATTTCTTGACCAACTGTATTAAACTAAAATCTATATCAAAATAGATCTTTGTAGAGCTTATAATCTAATATACATCAAAGAAGAGACAAATAGAATACTGCTTTTTGCATAAGATATGAATACTTCAAGTATAATATCATACCTTTTGGCCTTATATATGTGATGTCGTATTACGTGAAGTCTTCCTTGAGAATGCATTGGATACTTGGCTGTAGAAGATAAAAGAGAAATAGCAACAAGTCCTGACACCTCTAATAGAATTATATAAAAATTACAATTATAGAATAACAAGTATGCTCAATCATTAAAAAAAATTAATTATATTTTTAATTAATTACAAAAGAATACAAAAAAATCCTAAAGAATTTTTAAAGAAGTCATAAAGAAATAATAAAAAAATCTTAAGGAAATATTAATATAAATATGAAAAAATATTAAAATATAAATCCTTTTAAAATATTAAAAAATAGAAATTATAATCAAGTTTTAATCAAATCCTAGTCAAATCCTAATTAAATTCTAATCAAATTATAGTCAAATTCTAATCAAATCCTAGTCAAACCATAGTCAAATTTTAATCAAATCCTAAATCTTAAAAAAATCTTTATCAAATCCTCTCCAAATCCTAATAAAATCTTAATCAAATTCTAATCAAATCCTAAATGAATCCTAATAAAATCCTAATCAAATCTTAATCAAATTCTAGTAAAATCTTAGTCAAATCCTATTTAAATTTTAAATCCTAAACAAACCCTAAAAATTCCTGATAAAATCTTAGTCAAATTTTAATCAAATCCTAATCAAATTCTAATCAAATCATATTCAAATTTTAATCAAATCCTAATCAAATCCTAATAAATCCTATAGCATATTGAAACCACAATATCTAATGATTTAACTATTGATCTTAGCCAAAATTTTGCACACCTTTCAACAATTAAGTTGATAACATGAAAAAAAAAAAAAGTTAAAAGAGATTCAACTCACGAAATAGAAGTTAGGCCTAAAATTCTATTTGGGTATAGATCATTTTCTTTCTTCAACCTTAATGCCAATCTCTTAATATAAATATCTTCTCTTTTACACCATTCAATTTCTTCCAAAATTCATATATAGATAGAAAATCAAGTTTAATATCCACAAAAATAATTCTCACCTCAATTCAACTAATAGATTGCTAAATATCTTAAAAACCCTCATTGACCGTCAAATCCCAATTTCTAAGACTTCAATCTATTTGAACTTCAATTACCTTCAATTAAATTATTTAATCAAGTTCAAATTTATAACATTAGCTAAGCACATTACAATCACAAATCAACAAAATTTCACTTGTAGATCTATAACTAAACTCACGAAATGCTCAAAAATATAAACTCTCTTTTATTTATCAAAATCCAGAGTCACCCAAATCAATAATAACTTTGTAAAGCTTTTATAAAACCAATTTCTATCCAAATCATTCAAAATCAATGCTTGAATAAACCTTCTTAAGTTTGCTCTCTAATCTAATTCTCCAATATGCCAAAGAACTCTCCATCTGCTATAGATATGCAGTTTTGTATCTTAAGTTTTGATATTGATCTAGGTTCACAACTGCTCTTCTCTAGGTATCAACTCTTAGAATTTTGAAATAAATTTTGCTAAAATCTATTCTCAATTCTTTTCTAAAGATGCCTATATTATTTATTTTTCTAATCTATTTTACCTTATTTATGGTTATACAAAATAAATAGAAGCCTCTTATTTAAAAAGATAATATCAGTACTTTTTAATTTTTATTAATTTCTTATCTATTATCTATATTTCTAAAATAATTTATTGAAATATTTTTATTTGAGCTCCTCTATAATATAATCATTTTTATTTATTTATTTATTTATTTTTTTCATCTTATTACCATGTTATTACACGACAATGCCAACCATTTTTCAAATATGTGATTAGATGGATATTTATTAGTATTATATATAATTTGACTACTATGATTTTTTGATGTTATTCTAATAGACTAGTTTCATAAGTAATATCTCTAAAGGATAAAGATTGACCATCTATGACATTTACATGAAAGGCCTTAGATTTCTTGATTATAGGAATTTTATGAATTTTTTTAAAATTCGAAGTCAATAAAACAAGTAGAGCCTCTTAAATACATTAAAGCAAGGATTTTGAATTTTTGAATATACAAACATACTGATATGATAGAATAATAAGAAAGATTAGATGATAATATAGGATCTTTTTTGGTTTCTTGAGTAGAAGAATCTAATTGCATGATTTCTATTGTAGTTGGGCGTCTTCATTTTCCTACAAAGTATTTAATAATATAGTCGTACTTTTTATTTGATACATATGTTGATGTTTTTGTAGCAATTATTAGCCTTGTAGCCAAGTTCTTCACAATACAAACACAAGTTGTATTCTTTTGATATTATTTTTTTTGCTTAAAAAATTATTTGAAGTAAATTATATTAATTTATATATCTTCTATTTTTAAATATTTATTAGAATTAGGTGATATAGAAGATGCCAAGTAATTGGTGTAAAGTCATGGTATATGCAATGGATGTTTATCTTATTGACATTAAAATAGCTGATTATTATACTTCATAATTTGATTGATTGATTTATTAAGGATTTGAAGATTAGACATAGATAATAATAGATCCTTTATATTGACTTATAATTTCTAATGAAACTAACTTATCAACATGTCTTCACTCTAATTGATATTATATAGTAATTACTAAAATTCAAAAATATAAACAAATGCAAAGCATGCTCCCTATTGAAGGATTCAAATTTTAGTTATAGTAGAACAAATCTTATCATGTTTTCTAAAAGCTTCCTCAAATATCATGAAAATATTTTAAAATTATACAATATAAAAGAATTCTTTTCAAATAATAGAATAAATTAAGAAAAAGCTTGACTTGAGAGCAAGATTTCAACCAAACCAATATAAGATACTTCCATAGAATATTGTTAAGGTTGGAATAAAGTAATAAATTATACTTGATTTACAAAGCTATGAAACTTTGAACGGATTTCATCAAATTATTTTAAAGAGCTAATTCTTGGTTCTTTTATTATTGATATTATATTAATATTTCAAATATATGTATCTTTTAGTGAAATAGACCTTAATGATGGAATTTGTAGGATGACTTATAATAATAGTTGAAATGGTTCTATTCCTTGATCATTATGCATGGTCATATAAAGTTTTTCATTTTGCTTAAATAATATTCTTATCTTGACTCTCAATATTTTAAAGATATTTACAATTAAAACTAATTTGGACTTTTTAGAATCTACCATATTAAATTTTTCACTTCTTGCCATAAAAACATAATAAGAAAAAAAAATATATAAAAAATCAAGAATAATATTAGTCTAAAAGAAAATAATCTGTAATGTCTAGAGTACTATAGTACTTCTAAGAAGAATAATTTGCTTTCTATCTGTAAAGACATGTTAAGGCCACGAATTGAAACAGATGTATAAGTTAGTGAAAATTATATCAAAAAAAAAAAATAACAAAATAGAAACAAGGAAATATGTATATTCAAAGAAAAACTAGAATTATAATATATATAATCCTATAGAACACCACCACATAATTCTATAGGACCTCCAACACGTGTCTAACTTACAAGACACATGCCTAACTTGCAAGACAATTTCCTACATGTGCACCACATACTTAGCTTGTTCCACAAACTACCAACATACGCAACATGTGGCTAGCTTGTTGGTCAAGTTTCTAGCCTACGAATCATCTATAGGCATATATAAAGGTGAATCCGCATTTATAAAGCTTTTAAGAAGCTTCTCTATAAGATATTATGAAATTAACGTACTTTTATCTACTTCTACCTATTTATATTAATTAGATGATTATTGGAATAAATCTTGTCCATGACAAGATCAAGTTCTAATATTGTACTATATCAATCTTAATAAACTAATATGGACATATTACTTAAGTAGAATAAGATTTTAAAAGTTAAAAAAATTGAAATAAAAGATATTCAATTTATATCACAAGCAAGGAGCTATGGCAAGGCACAAGAACAAGACCAAGACCAAAAGATCCAAGCTGAGCTATAAAAATTGCATTATTGAGACTAAAGATCCCCTCAACCTTTACTCCTATATATATTAGGTGCAAGGAAGCTCCTTGAGGAATTTCTTTGATACTTGGAAGTGAAGCAAGCCTAAAATCCTTCTATGGCAACTTCTTAAAATATCTAAGCCTTGAAGAATCTTCTATGATCATTTAAGATTCTTTAGAATCTTTAAAGATCTTTCAAAATCTTCTTAAAATCTACTAGGACCTATTAGGACCTTCTTCAAACCATAAAAAATCTTCTAGAATTTTCTACAACAAAGTAGAATTTTTTAGAACTTTTTTCTATTATATAATTATAACACCAATTAGAAAACAAAAATTATTCTTTTCAAGTAATTTGATGGTACAAGATTCAAGTTTTAAGGATTTTTCAACCAAATATAACTTTTTATTCAACTCCAATTTCTTATTTATTTAATCTAAGAATCTTAGATTAGATTTATTGAAATTTTATTTAATAGATATGCCCTTTTTTGATTCTTATTAATTTAAAAAAAATAAGATCATATTTTAGATAGCTTAGATGCATTTTTGATAATATTTTGATTTATATATGAAAAACATGATACAACTTTTATAATAACCTATAAAACATAAATTTAATAATAATAAAATTATATATATATATATATATATATATATTTATTATTATCTTAATAATTAATAATTTATATAAAATAAAATAATATTATATTATTTATTTATTTATTATATTATATGAATAAATTATTGTTTAATTTTTATAATTCTTATATTTTAAATCAAAATATTGATTTTATTATTAAATATGACAATCAAAATTTTTAACCTTAATTTAAAAATTATATGTCAATACTTTATAATATAAGAAAAAAATTCATGCAGATACAAAAGATTATATCTATATTTTAGAAAATCAATACATAATATTCAATATTATTTTAAAAAGAGCCAAAACACAAGATAAGAAGTATAATTTAAAAAAAGATAATATGTTAAAAATTAAGTTCACTCAATAATATTAACAATTGGATGGTTGGATTCTTGCATCACATCATTTCATAAAGATCTTATATTATCTTCTAAATCCTTTATTTTTTTTTTTAATACAAGTTTGTTTAGGATCTAAAATCTTTATTATTTCTACCATAGTCTTGTTAAACTCTAGTGCCTTTGCTTATTTTTTTGATAAAAAATTTGCTAACTATCATAAGATATTGTTAGTACAAAAAATCCAACTTGTATGTATAGAAGTCATAGATAGACAATCTTAATTTTTAAGAGATATCACTTATAAAATCCTATTAGAAGAAGTAATTATAAAAGATCATAAAAATCTAATAATATTTAATATTATATAATTTTTAATAAATCTTATAATTTTAGAATTATTATAATTAAAAAATATAATCCTTAGATAGATTGGATGTCTTGTAGTCTTAAATTTCTTCTTGTCTTATCTAAATAAATATAAAATAAAAAAATATCTTATATCTAAAATAGATATTTAATTATTTATAAGAAAATTTTATATATTTGATGCAAGTTGTAAAAGAAAAAAATCTATTTATCATTTATGTAGCACCAAGTTTTTATTTAAGTGAAGTTTATAGTAAAATCTTAAAACATTATAAAGAATATTAAGATATATTTGAAAAAAATAATATTGAAAAATTATCAAAATACTAATCTCATAATAATATAATTGATCTTCAAGTATAACAAATGCCTATATTATTCAAATAAATAAAAAAAAATAGAAATAAATATAAATATACTATGCAAATAACATCTTCTTTAAGAAACTTTAATAATTTAAAAAAAATCTAGATTAGATATTTAGATTCAAATAGATATGCTATATTTGAATATCTATTGGCAATTCAACAAGGTAGCTACTTTATTAAAGTTATTTTGTTTAAGAAATAAGTAGATTATCTTTTTATTTTATTTTATTTTAAAGGCTACAAATTATCTACTATCAAACTACTATTTTGTTTTTCAACATTGATTTTTCTTCAAAGAGAGAGGACTCTCTCTTCTTTGTAGAAATTTTTATTTGGTATTAAAAGTTGTAGATTACCCTCTTCTTATTTGACTTACATTCTTTTTATTATTATTTATATTAAACCTAATTCATCTTCAATGGAAAAAAAAAAAAAAAAAAAAAAAAAAAAAAACTATGGATGCTATATTTGAAAGAAGTATTAATAAATTTTCACCCATTATAGATCTTTAAGTTTTTTTTTAAAATTTTTTGTACAAAAATCTCACGTATTAATAATCTTAACTATAGAAGGACTATTATTATACCTACAGAAGAAGCTAATAATAAAGTTCAATGTCTACATCAAGAAGTTGTGTAATTGAAAGAAATAAGTATAATTGAATCAATTTCATAAATGAATTCTAAAAATCTTACTACTATAAGTACAAAAGAATTAAAGATTAATATGCTAGAGAAGTTTGATAGAAGAAGATTAAAATTTTGAGGATTTTTATAATAAGTCAAGGTTTTTTTTATACTTATATTCTTTCTAATACCCTAGTTGTATCAATCAAGTATAATTTATAAACATATTTTTTTTCTAGAAGTATATATATATATATATATATATATTAATTAATTATAATATAATTTGAAAGATAATAGTATAGATCTATTATTGATAATGTCAAAAGTGGATTGAATAGAAGAATTTATTATTGAAGCAATTATGTATAATAATTAATTCTTTGAAAGATACAAAGAACAAAAATTTGATTTGAAAAGGACAAATTAAGTAATAATAAAAACTTCTAGGAGCTCAAAAATCTATTCATCAAAATCAAAACCTAGACAAATTGACACAATCCAATTCAAGCAAATAACACTAATATATATATATATATATATATATATATATATATATATTATATTAAAAAATTTTAAAAAAAACTTGTGTTTATATTATTAAAAATTATATTATAAAACATAAGATTTTTATATCAAATTAAATGAATTGAAGGCCTAAAATACAAACTTTAATATAAAAAAATTAAAAAATAAGATATCCAATTGTAATAGAAATTTGGTAATTAAAAAATCATAGACTGTAACTATCAACTATAGATCTCATGCCACTACTAAATTGTATGTCTTGTTTTAAACTTATAGTTATTAAAACTTTCAATAATAAATTATCAATTCAAGTTCTTTTAGACATCAAAGCCTCAATATATTTTATAAATAAAGACTTTATATTTTAAGTAAAATAATATTCTCAAAGAAGATCCAACTTATTCCAATAGAATTTATTGATGGATAATCATTTGCATTTAAAAATATTATTGAAAAAATTGAATTGTTAAAAGTGGCATTATAAGATTAAATATAAAAAATTATTTTTAATATTACTCAATATCTTTTAAATCTAATTGAACTTCACCTTTTTTAATTTGAATTAAATTATTTTGATATTAATTAGAAATTATAAAAAATTACTTTAATATTTAATTTAAAAGCGAATAAATCATCTTAATTCTTATTTTTTTGGAGCTAGAACATTTATACAAGCTACAAAAGTAGTAGCTCTATTTATCATTTAAGCAATACTAAGTTTTTATTATAATGGAATTTTAGAGTAATATAAAGAATATTAAGATGTACCTAAAGAGAAGAATGTTGATATATTCTTAAATTATCAATCTTATAATTGTACAATTGATCTTCAAAAAAGATTTTAACAGCTATTTGAATCAATTTATAATTTATTGTAAAAAATAAATTTTGCTTTAAAAAAATATATTAAAAAAATTCTTATAAGATAATTTATCCAACATTTAAAATCTTCTACAAGTGCACTAATTTTCTTTGTGAAGAAAAAAGATAGATCCTTAAGAATGTTGTCATGATGTAAATAGCTCTTATATACGTAATAGGATTATATCTTATTTTATCAAAAAATATGTTAATTAATAATATGAATTTATTTATTTTTATATATTTTGATTATTTATTTTATAGAAGATTAACTTTGAGCTTGTAATTTATAATCTTCAATAGCTCACATTTTTTTCTTGTTAAATAATATTTGTTTTTATTCTTTTTTGTATCTATTAAATATAAAATATATTTCAAAGATATGCCAACAATTACAATTATATAATTAGATTGTGGATATGCTTTTCACAACTAATATTAAAAAAAAATACTTCAATATCAAAATAAAAGATGATTAGAAATAATAAGATCAGCAAGGGCATGTAATAGTACCTAAATAAAGAGACCTTACAATCCAAGTCCAAATATGCTTCAGTAAGGAGAAGGCCTATATATCCAAAAAATTTAACAAGTATCAAAAGATGAGATTATAGTAGTCATTTGTGGTATTGCCATACCAAGTAAGCCTTATATTTTTTATCAAAATCAATCCAATTAAGGTTCCAATATCAATCAAAAATTAAATAGGGTAGTAAGTGGACCATTTTAGATGATGTAGAGTCAAGCTATAGAAAGAGCCTAAACAAGTGAAGTTGATAAATATATATCATAAGTCGATGCTTGAGGTGCATTCAAGTGACAGTATTAGTTTTGATGTGAAGAATAGTGATAGGGGACTTGAAGAGAGGGTATATGGTCTTGGATTCAAAGAATGACCTTATAAAGGTATCACGGACGTAAGATTTATTTTAGTAATTATCTAATTAATATAGATTAATAGAAGTAGGTAAAATAAGTTAATTTGATGATACCTTAAAAAGAAGCTTTCTAAAAGCTTTATAGACATGGAATCATATTTATACATGTCTATAGGTGATTGGTAGTTTAAAAACTTGGTCACCAAGCTAGCTACGTGTTGCACATAATGGTAGCTTGTGGTACAAGCTAGCCATGTATTGCACATATTAGTAGCTTGCAGAACAAGCCAAGTATATAGCACACATGTGAGAAACTTGTCTTGTAAGTTTGACATGTTGTTGGATGGCGTGAACTTCTATCTAGGAATACACTGGGTATCTGATTGTAGAGAGTTTACTTAAAATTTAATAGCTAAACTCCAACAAGTGATTTATTCTTAATAAAAAGAACAAATAATATGAAAATCTTACAAAAGAAAAGTTGTATAGATAAACCCTCTTGTATTCAGGTAGATTTGTACAAAAAAAGTTCAAATTTCCACAAAAATCCTTCAAAACTTTATTCACGTGTAAAGACTTATTTCTTCTTGATCTTTAGAGTCCAATAACTCTTGATTCAACTATTCAATTTCTATAAAATTTCCTTCAAAGTGTAGAAATTTTCTTAAATTTTATTACAAAGAAGAATCAATCATAATTTTGTTTTTAATTGTCCGATATCTCAAAATCCCTAGCAGGTGCTTAAAACCCTAACTCAGAGACACCTAAGCACTATTTTTCTTATATCTCACAAATCCAAAATTTTAATGCCACAAAATTTTTGCACATAATCTTGTTATATAAATATATACATTTCGAAAAAATTTGAGCCAAAAATCTATCAAATTGTCTAAGATATAGCTAAAAATATAACCACTAGCTAAGTGGGGTCACTTATTGCCCTTAGCTTACAAGCACTGATTTTAGCTCCCAATATCTTCTTCACCTCAATTTGGATTTTACCAAGCTATGTACAAAAAGTGTAGCCAAAAAAGTTTTCTTTCCAATTCTAATCATCAATGGTCTATTGCTCTTCATACACGCACGTTATGCTTAAAAGAGTGACAGTAGATAGAATTTTGACATCCAAACTTTGAGCGCCTATATCTCTTTTATAAAAAGTCCAAATCATGCAAGATTTGCACCAAAACCATATCCAAAAATCCAAACTTGCTGACCCTAGCCTCTAATGTTTGACTCTTTTCGAAAAAAAAAACCCTAATCCCTAATAAGCCCTCGGGTAGCCTCCTTGAAGCCCATTGGGTATGATTTTTGGCCAATAGGAATAGAGACTTCTATCATCCATCTCTATTCATCTACATAGATGGCCTAGCTACTCCCTTTTACACTAAAAATCCCTTTCTAATCTTTCTTCTTATAAGATTCATATAATATGTGTTCCAAACACCAAATAAAAAAAGCAAACAAGATCTTAAGGATCACCAATGTCTAACAAAGGTGACTTAAGATATATAAAAGTTATTATCAATATAAAATCAATCTCAAAATTACTATCAAAAAGAAAAAATAAGGTTATATAAACCTCAATAATAATCTTTTTAATAGATCCTTTCTAAACTAGCAATCTAATCACATCCTATAACCAATAAAACCTACTATTATAGCTTTCACTTAAATGTATAATGAATTTTACATTAAATATACATATATAATTTTTTCATATGGTAGCCGAATCACAATACGACAATGTATCTTGTAAATTAGACATGTATAGGAGGTCCTATAGAATACCACCATATAGCTGTTAAATAGATAGTATAAATAGAGAGAAGAGTGAAACCTTCTTCACTCTTATCAACTCTTTTCTTGCTTCTAGTCTAGTTCAAGAGTCTCATGTATTTTCTAATCTTTGGCAATAACCATTTTAGTTTCTTCTTGAATTTACATACTTCTTTATTTCTATCTTCTTATTTTCTTTTGACATAGTTTTTATTAACTTATGCATCTATTTTAGTTCATGTCCTTGATATATTGACAAGAGTTAAGTTATAATATCAGAGCTTTGTCCTTTCTTGATTAAGAGTAGATTACCCCTTTTTCTTGATAAGACATAAGCATATTAGACATTAAGGAGTATCCAGTTCTAAATTGATATTGTTTATAGAATTTTTTCTTTTATTCTTGAGTGTTTTATTTTGTAGTGAGAATAGATATTTTTTTCTTTTTCTATTGTGGTATCATGGCAAAGTTTGCTGAAATAAAGAGTGTAGTAGTACAAATGTAAGAGCAAATGAGAGAATTAATACTTGCAATACATCAACTCAATGCACCACCACAAAAAACAATTAGATTAATAGGAAGTGAAGATATAAAGATGATTGGAGCTACTTCAAACCATACCACTTCACCTACAATTGAATACCATTCAAGCATCAAAGAACCAAAAATTAATTTCCTAGAGAAGTTTAATGGCACCAGATCTAAGTTTCGAGGATTCATTAATTAAATACAATTGATGATTGAACTTCAATCCCAAAGTTATCCAATCTAGGGATCACAAGTCAGGTTTATTAAAACATTATTATTAGGTTCTGCTTTATCATGGTTTTCATCCTTTCTTCAACAATGTGATCCAATATTGGATAATTTAGAAGCATTTTTAGCGGAGTTTGGATCTATGTATGGAAAACATGATGCAATTCATGTCACAACCAAGAAGATCTGTATCTTGCGATAAGGCAATCAATCAGTGACATCATATGCTTTATAATTTTGACAATTAGCTATTGACATCAAGTGAGATAATGTTGCACTTATTAGCCAATTTTTCTATGGATTAGAAAATGAAGGAAAAAAATTGATGCTCAATTTATTCAATCCTTAAACATTGAGTGAAGCAATTGATTTTGCTGTAAAGTGTGACAATTGGCCTTTTGAATTTTAATCTGAGAGTTGTATAATACAACCCCAACATTACTACAATACAATGGCAATATCAACGTCTTCTCAATACATACATTCAAAAGTAGAAGACATGTAAATTGACGTGGTACATTTTAAATCTCTTATTGAATTAAAAAAGATTCATCGTCATCAAGAAGGATTGTACTTATATTGTGGAGAACCTAAGCACCTTGCTTAGCATTATCCAAAGAAATGACACAACCACAAGATGAAGAGTACAGTTGTCAAAGAAGACAATATGTTAGAAAACGAGTTTGTCCAGTTACAATAGGAATCGTTGTCGTACTGTAATTGCTTATAGTATGTAAAATTCACTCAAAATGCATAATATGTTTATAGATTTAGATGTGTGTTAAAATGATTAAAGCCTTGAGAGGCAATTGGGATCCAAAGAAGAAGAATTAAACTACTAAAAGGCCTATTTGGAAGGATGAATGAAGACAAGGGGTGAAGTTCTTCATTCCTATTGGTCAATGGTCATGCCTAATAGCCTTTGAGGAGGCTGCCTGCAACAAGAATAAGGATTTTGGCAATTTTAAGGAGGCCATTTAAAAATCAGAGACTATAATTAGAAAGCTTGTTTTTTGAGCTATAATTTTGGTATAAAAATTGAGAGATTTGAAGTTTTTATGAGGGAGAAGTAGGTGCTTGAAGTCAAGGTATGTAATTTGTACCTATTGTCACTCTTTTGAGGATTGGAGGAGTTGTATGAGAGCTTTTGGAGATTGGAAGGTACAACTAGAGAGGTGATTTCAAGCTCTATACCTAATGTGGAAGAATTTCTACAATAAGAGTTCTAAAGAAGGAGATATTGGGAGTCACAAACAGCAATTTGAATTCCAAGGCAGTAAATAGGCCATTTTATTCATAGTGATGGGTTTTGCCATATCTTGAGTTTTTAGACAAATTTTTGTCTAAAAATTTCCAAAAAGGTGAATCTTTGTGCTAAAAAGCTATATATCAAAGTTTCATAGTATTTAGACATTGGGTTTGTGAGATATGAAGAATTTAGTACACGGGTGTTTGTAAATAAGGGTTTAAAGCTACTCTTAGGGTTTTTACAATATCTAAAGATCAATAAAGAATCGATGGTTGAAATTTATTGTGCTAGTTTTTAAAAGCACATCAGTAGTTTTTGTGAACTTTTTGCAGATTTGAACGGTTAGATTAAGAGTTATAGGTTAATGAAGTTTGAAAAAAATTCCCCTTTCACAGGTGAATGAGGGTTTAGAGTATTTTGATGTAGTTGAGTGTTTTTGTGAAATAAGGCTTATGTATTTGGTATAATAGCCCTAAAAGAAAAACTTTTATAAAAATTTGAGGATTTTATTATTTTGGACCTTGATTGAGTATTTAGTTGCAGCCAGAAGCCCAGTGCTTTTTTGAGGCAGATTCTCTCTACCACGACACCGTGCAATTAGAATCTTGTATAATTTCTAATAAAGGTCCTATCCTCTCCTCAGAATCCTCTCTTTGTTTTATAATAGATGTCTATTTGGGACCTAAAAATCACAAAACCTCTACTTATTAGATTTAGGAGCCTCAGCGTATTTTTTAGATAAAAAATTTATTAAAAATCATAGAATACCTTCAATATAAAAAATTAAACTTGTACATGTAGAAGTAATAGATGGTTGCCTGTTATCTTTTGGAAATATTACTCATAAAATCCTTCCTATAAATATAATAATAGATGGTCATAATAGTTGTGTAATTTTTAATATAATTAAATCTTTATCTAATCTAGTCATTTTAGGTTTATCATGGCTAAGAAATTATAATCTTTGAATAGATTAGATTTCTTGTAGACTTGAATTTTTTCAAAGTATTAATAAGAGTCTTGAAAATCAAATAAAAAACTATAAGTATAATATAGCAAAATCCGTACTTATAGACGCAAAAACTTTTATGAATGAAACAAAAAAAAGATCATCTTTTGTTATTTAAGCTACATCCATTTCTCATGGTGGAAGGATTTCAAGTGGCATTCCAAGCTAATATCAAGATTATCAAGATATTTTTGAGAAAAAAAATGTAAACATTCTTCCAGAGCATCGTCTATATGATTGTTCAATTGATCTCAAAGAGAGACCTCAGCCTTCATTTGGACTGATCTATAGTCTATCCCAAAATGAATTGGCTGAATCCAAAAAATACATTGACAAAAATTTGGCCAAGAATTTCATACGCCTTTCAAAATATCCAACAAGAGCTCCTATCTTGTTTATAAGGAAGAAAGATGGATCACCATGGATGTGTGTAGATTATCGAGGACTCAACAAGATTACCATCAAGAATAAGTATCCTCTATTTTTGATATCTAGACTTCTTGATCAATTAAATCAAGCCAAGATCTATACAAAAATAAATCTAAGAGGAGCATACAATCTAGTGCGCATCAAAGAAGGTGATGAATGGAAGATTGCATTTCAAATAAGGTATGGATATTTTGAATATAATGTCATGCCTTTTGGACTTATAAATACATCAGCTGCTTTTCAACATCTTATGAATGATATTTTTTGTGAATTTCTTGATGACTTCGTTGTGTGCTATTTAGACAACATTTTAATCTACTCTAAGAATACAAAAAAATATGAACTTCATATTCATCGTGTGTTACAAAAACTTAGAGATACAGGGTTATATGCGAAGATGAGAAAGTGTGTATTTCACACTACTGAAGTTGACTTTTTAGAATACATCATTTTGAATGATGGTCTCAAAATGGATCCTAAGAAAGTCCAAATAGTCATACATTAGAAGATTCTAAAAATAATAAAAAATGTGTAATATTTTTTGGGATTTTCCAATTACTATTGAATCTTTATCAAGAACTTTTTTTAAGTTGTAGCTCCACTTACACGCTTAACTTGTAAGAACAAACTCGAGTGGAGTAAAGAAGTAGAAGCATTGTTTGAGGCTTTAAAGATAGCTTTTACTTCTGCACTAATTTTATATCACGTCGACTTTTTCAAGGCATTTTTTATGAAAACAGACGCTTCAGATTTTATTTTGGAGGTAGTATTGTTACAAATGGGAGAAGATGACAAACTCAACTCAATAGCTTTCTATTCCGAGAAATTTTTAGCAATAGTGATCAATTATAAAATCCATAATAAAGAGCTTCTTGCAATTATAGATTCTTTTCAAGAATGGCGTCATTATATGCAAGGCGCTTCTAGTGCAGTCACTATATATACAAATCACAAGAACCTCAAGTATTTCATGTCCATGCACGTATTGAATCATTGCTAGGCTTGTTGGAATATGTCTTTGTCAAGATTCAAGTTTATTATCACCTATCAGCTAAGAAAACAACAAGGTCTGTCCGATGTCCTTTCTAGATATTCTTATCTTATACCAAAAGAAGAAGATTTAGCTTTTGATTAATAAAGAATGATCTTTTTGAAGTTGGAGCAATTTCATCTTCGAGCAATGAAATCAACATTGACTGTTGATTCAACTTTTGTCAAACAATTCCAATCAAGTATGTCTTTAGATTCTTTTGTTCATGAAATTAAAAATAATTCATCTAAATCTCATGATACTTCCAAGTTTGAATTCAAGAATGATCTACTCTACTTTAAAAAATGCCTATATATTCCAGAAGATGTTGCATAACAACAAGCTCTAGAAGCTTGTCACAACCTCCTTGTAGTAGGACATTTTGGATATAATAAGACTCTGGAGCTAATATCAAGAGATTTTTGATGGCCCGAAATGTGGAAGGCTATTAAAAGATTTGTACAGTCATGTGATATTTGTTCAAGATAAAAAAATTCCTTATTATCGACCTTACGGACTTTTTTAACCATTACCTATAGTAGAATAAGCTTGGTCCTCTATTTTTATAGAATTTATTATGGATTTTTTAAAATCAAGTTCATATGATTTTATATTCATGATTGTAGATTATTTTATTAAGATGGCACATTTTATACCATGAATAAAATCTATTACAGGTGAATAAACAACTAAATTCTTTTTTGATAGTATTTATTGCTATTATGGATTATCAAGGGATATTATATCAAACAGAGGAACACAATTTATATCAAGGTTTTCGAGGACTTTTTTTAAAATATTGAAGGTGGATATAAAATTATCTTCAACTTTCTACTCTCAAACTGATCGACAAACAAAATGAGTAAATCAAGTTTTGGAATAATATTTGAGATGTACCATCAACTACCATCAAAATGATTGGACAATTCTTTTGCCATTGGCAGAGTTTGCTTATAATAATTCAATACATTCTTCTATTCAAAAAACTCCATTCTTTATAAATTACAGTTATAATCCTTGACTTGATACTTTTGATTTTTCAAAAGGTAATATTCCTCTGGCAAAAGATTTGGTGAATCGGTTGTCAGAGCTATATACAACAATGAAGGCACAACTAAAAAAAGTCCAAGAATGATAAAAAAATCAATGCAAATGTCTATTGCAATGAACAACCTCAATTTCACATGGGTAATAAGGTATGATTACTTTGTCGTAATATCAAGACTATCTATCCTTGTAATAAGCTAGATTATTGTAGGCTTGGACCTTTTTTGATTTGTGAACAAATCAATACAGTTGCTTAACAATTATGCCTACCAAAATCTATGAAGATCCATCTTATATTCTATGTATCATTACTTGAACTATACAAGATAATGGATATACAAAGAAGAAGGCAAATGCCATCGCCTCTTATAGAAATAGATAACAATGAAGAATTTGAGGTCAAAGAGATTTTAAATTCAAGGCGGCATCAAAATCAATTGAATTATCTTGTGCATTGGCGCAAATACAATATTAGTGAACGTACATGGGAGCCATCTAAGAATCTAGCAAATACATCAATAAAAGTCAATGCATTTCATCCACAACATCCGTCAAAACTAAGATAAAAAAATGAAAAAAATCATTGTTATAAAACAAAGCAGGTTCTATAGAAGTTTCATCCTACATTGTATCATTGTTTATTATTTCCTTAGATTTATTTATGCTAAAGATATGGAGGATCAACAACCAATGAATTTCGCTCAAGAAATTTATCGTTTCCTAATTTATCGCATGAGACATTATGACTATCACAACCTTCAAGACGACGGTGTTGTATGTTGTGAAGTCTTACTTGAGAATGCTCCGAGCACCTAGTTGTGGAAGATAAAAAGAAAATATACAACAATAATTAGTCTTAACTTCTCTAATCAATCTCTAAATAATCTTTAATTAAATTTTAATTAAATCCTAGTCAACCTTGGTCAAACCCAAATAAATCCTAAAAAAAATCCTAACTAAATCCTAGTCAATCTTGGTCAAACCCAAATAAATCCTAAAAAAAATCCTAACTAAATCCTAGTCAATCTTGGTCAAATCCTAACAAATCCTGAAATCCTAATCAATCCTAACCAAATTCTAAAATCCTAGTCAATCCTGATCAAATCCTAAAAAATACTAAAACAAACTCTAACTAAATTTTAGTCAATTTTAGTCAAACCTTAATAAACCCTAAATCAAACTCTAACTAAATCCCAGTCAATCCTAGTCAAATCTCAATAAATCCTAAAATCCTAATCAACCCTGGTCAAATCCTAATAAATCCTAAAACAAATTCCAACTAAATCCTAGTCAATCCTGGTCAAATCCTAATAAATCCTAAAATAAACCCTAATTAAATCTTAGTCAACTCTGGTCAAATCTTAACAAATCCTAAAACAAATCCTAACTAAATCCTAGTCAATCCTGATCAAACCCTTACAAAATCCTAAAATAAATCCTAACTAAATCCTAATCAATCCTAGTCAAACCCTCACAAAATCCTAAAACAAATTCCAACTAAATCCTAATCAATCCTGATCAAATCTTAATAAATCTTAAAACAAAACTTAACTAAATCCAATCCTAAATCATAACCAAATCCTAATCAAGGCCTAAGTAATTTTTAAGGCAATTCAAAACCTCAATAACTATTGACTAAACTATTGATCTTGCTTAAAAATTTACACACTCCTTAAAAATTAAGTTAGCAGAATAAAATTTGAAGAAGATCAAATTTACCAACAAGAAATTCAATCTAAAATTTCAATTAAGTAGCGGCCGGCCTCCTTCTCCTACCTTAATGCCGATAGTCCACTATTAATATCTTCTTCTTACACTATTTAGTTGCTTCCAAATTTCTATTTTTTTAAAATAATTTGTTATAATATTTTGAACTAAGGTCTTCTATAATATATTATTTCCACACTCTTTCACCTAATAGCCACGTTACATCACGACAACAGAATAGAGACAAAGATCCTCAAGAACGACATGTCCTTATTTGGATTGATGGCAAAATATAACATGTTTGGTATCACAACCTTAGAAGAGACTCCCAATGTTTGGTGATACTTTTAAAGGTAGGAACTACTCGTGATGGTGTTCCAAATGTTTTCTTTGAAGAAAGTTATGAAGGCATCAACAATGATCAAATAATAGGATGGTCTTCTTGCCTTGGTACGAGACACTATCAATGGCTGAAAGGACCTATTAATTACCTTCAAAAGGAATAAAGATTAGAATACGTGGCAAGCACAATTCGACGTATCCTAGACTTCCTCAATTTATAACTATCGCTCCTCGTGGAACT
Organism: Physcomitrellopsis africana; assembly: GCA_036785485.1. Taxonomy (NCBI): domain Eukaryota; kingdom Viridiplantae; phylum Streptophyta; class Bryopsida; order Funariales; family Funariaceae; genus Physcomitrellopsis; species Physcomitrellopsis africana. Next base: position 223,461 of record JAWRVF010000185.1, on the reverse strand, counting down.
TGTCCTTCGAAGAGGGAGTAATATCAGTGATCTAAGATTTATTCCAATAATTATCTAGTTAATATAGATTAATAGAAGTAGATAAAATAAATTAATTTGATAATACCTTAAAAAGAAGCTTCCTAGAAGCTTTATAGGTACGGAATCATCTTTATACATATCTATAGGTGATTGGTATATTAGAAAATTGGTCGACAAGCTAGCCATGTGTTACACATATTGGTAGCTTATGGAACAAGCTAGCCATGTGTCGCACATGTTGATAACTTGCGGAACAAGTCAAGTACGTGGCGCACATGTGGAAAACTTGTCTTGCAAGTTTGACACATGTAGGAGGTCCTATAGAATATTGCCATATAGCTCTTAGATAGATAGCATAAATAAATACAAGAGTGAAGCCTTCTTCACTCTTGTCAACTCTTTTCTTACTTCTAGTCTAGTTCAAGAATCTCATATATTTTTTATGAAATATTAAGTGCATGTCAATATTGGTTATCTTAAATAACTTAAATAAACTTCCAATTATTCTAATTTTATCCTATTAACTTTAGAAAATCCTAAATATATTTTATTACACTCTAATTTCAAATAAACCTTAAGTAATCTTTAATAATCCTAATTAAATCCTAAAGAAAACCTAACTAATTCAAAAAAGTTCTAAAAAAATCCTAATCAATCTTTAAAAAATCTTTAAAAAATTCTAATAAAATTCTAATAAAATTTAAGGAATTATAAAAAAATCCTAAATATATCTTGATTAAGTTCTAAAAAAATCCCAATAAAATCTTAATCAAATCATTATCAAATTTTAATTAAATCTTAACAAATCTTAAATAAATTATAAAATAAATATTGATTGAATTCTAACCAAATCTTAAATAAGTTCTAACAAATTCTATTAAAATCCTAGTCAAATCTTAATCAAATTCTAATAAAATCTTAGTCAAATTTTAATCAAATTATAATAAAATCCTAATAAAATTCTAAGTAAATCCTAATCAAATTCTAACAAAATTTTGGTTAAATCCTAATAATATCCTAAATAAATCTTAATCAAATCCTAATCAAATCCTAATCTAATTCTAATAAATCCTAATCAAATATAATAGCAGATTTAAAATTTTAATAATTATTAATTTAACCATTTTTTTTAATTCAAAATTTTAATACTTTTTAATCAACTAGTTGATAATAAGTATATCAAATCTAAATATGATTTAATTACTAAATTGGGAGAAAAAGCTCATAATCTATTTGGATGTTAATTGTCTTCTTTTTCTAATCTTGATGTCAATCTTCCAACATCAATAGCTCTCTTTTGCACTATTTACTTATTCTAAATTTTTTAATAAATTTGAAAAATTAAATCAACTATCAGCTCTAAAAAAACCATTTCAATCTATTTGGCAGATTGCTCAAAATCACAGAAATCCTCACTGATCTTTAAAATCCAATTTCCAAGACTCTAACTTACTTGAATTCTAATAATATTTTAGCTAATAATTTGATTAAGCTTTAATTCATTGCATGCATCCAGCACAATTATGTTTACAAATCTATAAAATCTTGTCAAGGTTGCTACCTAATTCCACTATTTGATCAACAAAAAAACCTTCTATCTACCATAAGCATGCAATTTTGTATCTTGAGATTTGATTTCAATTTTGGTTTATAATTTTTCTTTTTTTAGTATCAATTTAAGATTTTTTTAAATATATTTTATTAAAAACTACTCTTTATATTTATTTAAAGTTATTTTTAATATTACTTTTGCTAATCTACTTTATTTTGTCTTATTAAAGGTCCTACAAAATAAATAGAAGTCTTTTTTATAAAAAAATAGTATTAATATTAAATTTTTTTTACTACCTTCCTATCTTTTATCTATATTTTTTAAAGTATTATGCTTTTATCTTTTTAATTAAGCTCTTTTATAATATAATCTTGCTTTTTTTCTTTTACTCAATAGCCATGTTATAACACAATAATGTTTACAATCTCTTATGCTTTAGATATTAAAAAAAAAATTATGATTTTAACAAATTTGGTCTTAAAAATAATCTTTTTTATTATGAAGGATATTTTTATATTTTAGAAGGCCAAGTACAATTATATTCTTATGTTGTAATTTAACTACTATATAAAAATAATATATATATATATATATATATATATATATATATCGTATAATTTACTATACATTTGAATAAGAGTCATATCAATGGATTTTAGTTAGTTACAAAATATGGTTAGATTACTATTTTGAAAAAAAATTGTTTAAAAAGATTACTATTGAAGTTTGTATAATTTTAATTTTAATTTTAATTTTTTTATAATAATAACTTTTGAAGTTGATTTTATGTTGATAATAATTTTTATATATTTTGAATCATCTTTATTAGATATTAGTGATCCTTGAAATTTATTTTATTTATTTTATTTGATATTTAAGATACATATTATATAAATCATATTAAAAAAATGATTAGAAAGGATCTTAGTATCAAAAAATAATTATTTCTATTATCTATATAAATGAATGGAGATAGATAATAAAAATTTCCATTCCTATTGGCTAAAAATCATATCCAATGGACTTCAAGGAGGCTGTCCAAAATCTTATTATAGATTAGGATTATTTTTTTAGGATTATTTGAACATTGGAGGCTATGATCAATAAGTTTAAGATTTTAGATATGATTTTAGTATAAAAATTAAGTGATTTGGAATTTTTGTACAAGAAATATAGGCACTTAAAGTCAAGGTGTTGATTTTGTATCTATTGTCATTCTTTGAAATATAACACTATTGTATTAAGTGTTGTTTTTGTTTGTAAATGCACCGGGTAGTTGGTTGTAGAAGATAAACTTGTATTTTGCAACTAACCAAGAATCTAACAACCTTAATAAAATTCTAAATAAATCCCAATTCAATCTTTAATAATCCTAATCAAATTAAAAAATAATCTAAAATAAATCTTAAAATAATCATAAAAAAATCCTAAATAAATCCTAAATAAAAATTTTAAAAATCATAAAGAAACTTTTAAAATTTCTAAAGAAATCCTAAAAAAATCATAAAGAAATCTTAAATAATTTTAAAGAATTCTTAAAGAAATTATAAAAAACTTTAAAAAAATCTTAAAGAAATCATAAAAAAACCTTATTGAAATCCTAAAGTAATCATAAAGAAATTATTAAGAAACTTTAAAGAAATCCTAATCAAATTCTAACTAATCCAAAAGAAATCTTAAATAAATTCTAATTAAACTTTAATTAAATTCTAAGTAAATTCTAACAAAAACTTATTCAATTTTTAATCAAATTTTAGTCAAATCCTAATAAAATCCTAATATAATTTTGAAAAAATCTTAATAAAATCCTAATCAAATCCTAATGAAATTCTAATATAATTTTAATAATCCTAATAAAATCTTAAAGATGTTCTAAATAAATCCTAAAAAAATCCTAATGAAATTCTAATATAATCCTAATAATCCTAATAAAATCTTAAAATTGTCCTAAATAAATCTTTAAAAAATTCTAATCAAATTCTAATTAAATTTAATAAAATTCTAAAGAAATCTTAAATAAATCCTAACAAAATCTTAATCAAACCTAATAATAAATTTAAAACCTCAATAATTATTAAATTAACTATTGATCTTTATTTAAAATTTGCACACTTCTTGATCTACTAGTTAACAACAAGCATACAAAATTTAAAGAGATTTGAACTTACAAATTAGAAAAAAAAAGCTCCTAATCCGCTCAAGTATCAGCTATTCTTCTTTTCCAACCTTGATATCAATCTTCTACTGTCAATATTTCTTTTTGCACCATTTACAAATTTTAAAATTTTACAAAAATTTTAAAAACTAAGTCAAATATCAGCTCTAAAAAGAACTAGTCCAATCTACCTAATAGATTTCTTAAGATTACCAAAATCCTTACTGACCTTCAAAATCCAATTTTTGAGACATTAACTTACTTAAATTCCAATAACCTTTGATGTAACCATCCAATTGAGCTAAAATTCACAACAAACATTCAACACAATTATATTCACAAACCTTTAAATTTTCATTTGTAGATCTATTACAACAATTAAAAAAAATTCTAAAATGTGAACCTACTTTATTTCTCAACAATTACAGTCACCTAGATAAAACCTTAACTTTTCTAAGCTCTCACAAAGTCATTATAAACTCATAAATCTTGAAACCAATGCTTAAAAAAATCTTATTAAGTTTTCTATTTAATTTCACTTTTTGATCAACAAAAAAATCTTTGATTTGTCATAAGTATATGGTTTTGTGTCTTGGAGTATGATTTTGATCTTGGTACATAATTGGCTATCTTTGAATATCAATCTAAGATTTTCTTAAATAACTTTTATTATAAATTATCTTTTTTCTTAATCTAAAAATACTTATAATATATATATATATATATATTTGGTCTTATTTATAGTCCTACAAGATAAGTAAAAGCCCTTGTTACAAAAAGGTAGCACTAATATTAAATATTTTTACTACCTCTTCATCTTTTACCTTTGTTTTTTAAAATAATTTTATTACTAAGTCTTCAATTAAGTTCTTCTATAATACATGTCTTCTTTTGCTCTTTCATCTTATAGTTGTATTACAACACAATAATATATATATATATATATATATATATATATATATAAAGTAATAAAAGATTAGCAATTGGAATTAAAGAAAGAACTTTCTTTGCTATATTATAAATATATAGTTCAATAAATTTTAAATTAAAATAAAAGAAATATTGAAAGTTGAAGTCAATACTTATAATCTAAAAATAATAAATAATCTACTTAATTAGTGATTGAATTTGGAGCTATATTTTAAGTAATTTGATAAGATTTTGATTCAAAATTTATGAAAATGTATATTATTATATTAAAAAACTATACAAAATTTTTGATGATATTTAGATATTAGATTTTTTAGATATGAAGAAAATAGTACTTCGATGTTTATAAACTAGGATTTCGAATACTTGCTAGGATTCTTTGAAATATCAAACGATTGAAAGCAAATCTATAGTTGATTTTTGTTTTGGAAAAGCTTTGAAGAAATTTGATAAAAATTAAATAGCTGGATCAAAAGACATTAGATCTTAAAGTTGGAAAAAAAACAAAAATAAAAACAAAAATAAATCTTTTGCAAGTGAATAAGATATTGAAGGATTTTTGTTACAATTTGAGTATTTTGTGCAACCTAAAGGATTTTTTTAGGAGCCAAGATTGTATGGATAGGTAAAAGATAGATATATGGTACTATAATAAAATTTTGATATAAAGATGAATCAGTAAAAGGAGATTTTAGATTTTTTTTTGAAGATATTAAAAATTAACTTATCAACAATTAGTTAATTATGATTTGACATAAAAAAAGATGTTAAAGAATTTTTAGATACTATAAAAAAATTTATATATAAATTTATTTAAATATAAATTTTTTTATTAATATAGTATTTTTTAATACTATTATATTTATTTGTACTTTTTATTAAAGACAAATCAAATTTAAAAAGCTCCAATAAGTTAAAAATAAATTTTTTAAAATTAAATATCTAATATATTTTTAGATTAAAAGCCATGCCATATAACAATATATACTTTAAGCATGACATGACTTTCCTACAATAGGACATTTTGGATATAACAAAACTTTAGAGCTTATTTCAAGAAATTTTTAATGGCTTCAAATAAAAAAAGTTAATTAAGAATTGATTCAATATTGTGATACTTTTTATTAAACAAAGATTCTATGTCATCAATCCTATAGACTTTTTAAATTACTTCTTTTTTTAAAACAATCTTAATTAATTGTTTCTATGGATTTTATTAAAGATCTTTCAATTATTGATTCTTATGATTTTATTTTTATAATGATGGATTATTCAAACTATCACCAAGACAATTTGACAACTCTCTTGCCATTAGCAAAAATTTTAATTAATAATATAATATATTATTTTGTTTAAAATTACCATTTTTTTATCAATTATAGTTATTATTTATAATTTAATATTTTTAACTTTTAAAAAAGTCAAAAAATCAATAACAGAAGATTTGACAAGTAGAATAGTAGAGCTTCATACAACACTGAAGATACAACTAAAAAAGGCACAAGAATAAGTAATAAACTAATTTAGATATTCTCACAAAAGAACAACATTTATTCAAAATTGGTGATTAGATATGGTTATTTTATCATAATATTAAGAATAATTGGCTTTGTGATAAGTTAGATTAGTAAAGATTTAGCTTGTTTTTTAAATTTAAAATAGATAAATTTAATTGAATATTGATTGTAATTACTATAATTTATAAAGTTTCATCATGTATTCTATAAGTCTCTTATTGAATTTTATACTACAATCAATATATTAGGGAAAAAAAATTACCACCACCTCTTATTGAAATAGATAACAACTAAGAATTTAAAATTAAAGAATTCTTGAATTTAAGGCATCACCAAAATTAATTTGAATATCTTGTACTTTAACATGGATATGTTATTAATAAATGTATATAGGAGCTATTCAAAAATTTTGCAAATGTGTCAAATCTTGTTTTTATTTTTTATCAATAGTATTTATTAAAATTAATAATAAATTGCTAACAAAAAAATAATACAAAATAAGCATGAATAAGTTTAAAGTATAAATTCTTAAAACTTCTTTACAAGATGGAGAATCAACAATTAAGACATTTATTTCAAAAATTGTCATTTACAAACTTGCCAAATAAATCATTTAGGTTGAATCAATTATCAAAATGTTAGAATGAAGATGAGGATCTTTAAAAGAGATACGATCTTCTTTAAATAGATGGCAAGATAGAGCATATATGGTACCACAATCTAAAAAGAAACTTTTAATGCTTAGTAATATTATTAAAGGTGGATTCTACATCTGATGGCATTTAGAATGTGTTGTTTGTAGTTGTGAAGGCCTCAATAATAATGAAATAATTAGACAGTCTTCTTGCTTCAATATGAAACAATATTAATAGCTTAAAAGATTGATGAACCACCTTCTTATAGAATATGGATCAAAGTTTGTTGTTTCAACCATTTAATAGATTTGAACTTCATCAACTTATAAAACAACTTGTTTGCTTGTTGTAGAATTTATTCTTAGAAAGAGAGATAATATAACAAACACCTATATTTCCTAAGTAGATAGAAGTAAGTAGAAAAAAGTAGAGCATGTTAAATGGATGATATTTCTTTTAAGAAACATTAAGAAACTTTTATAGATATGGATTAGATCTTAAGATTCCTATAGATATGCCATGTGGCTATTAAAACTTGTTTTACATATAAATGGAGTAGAAGACAATTATAATAAAGTTATATTTAAGAATAGTAATAATATTTGAAATTAAAATCGAAAGAGATTAAAAAAATCAAACAAAATAGAAAATATAAAAAAATCATTCAAAATATTAGTTAATTCAAAGTAAGATAAAAAAAGAACTATCTCTCCCTTTCATCTTCTATATATATTTATATCACAATATTATATTCTTTAGAATACTTCTATAAGCTCGTCTTAATAGCTAGTATACATAAAGGCAAGAATCAAGCCAATCTTAATCTTATCAATATTTTTTTATATTTCTAATTTCAATTAAAGACTCTCTAGTTTCTTTGTATTTGGCAATAGTAATTCTTATTTTTTCCTATCTTATATCTATCTTTTTTTTGCTTACTTTCTATCTTTTCAAGTGACATATAAGTACATTGTCTTTCAAAGTTTTGTTCTATCTAAGTCAAAACTTCAACCCTTCAGTTTAATAAAATGTGTTCAAACTTCCTTAAATAAATAGTTGAACATCTATTCATGTACTCATACTCTAGTGCAAAAGGATTAAAACTCACACTCCTCTCACTCTATACTATTTTCATATCCACATACATACATGCAACAAACAAAATACTCACATTCTGGATTCATGAAATGGATGCACACTAGAAGCAAATATTTCTGCATCGCGAGTTATCAGCCTCGTAACTCAAGATTCACCAAGTTGCTTAAAAGCAATTCGGTAACACTAGATTTCGACAATCGAGACACGGATCGATGCGCCCCGAACGTCAACAAATGCACTTCGAGTTGCGGAGATGGAGAAATCACGAAACAAATGAAATCATGGGGTGAGGGTAGCAATCCATGCTACTGGGCATAGTAGAGACTGTGCAGAAGATCGATTGAGCATAACAACTGCACAGAGTTGGGTCACTGTGCGAAGACTATCACAGTCGAAGTTGAAAGGTTTGTGAAGAACAGAATACCAGAGAAGTAGTGTTCAATTTGTGTGAACACTGTAAGATATGTACTATGATTCTGGAATCGCTACGTGACTGGCCGTGCGGAAGGAAACGCTTGAACTGCTTGCACTTAATGAGTGAAATAGAAAGCCGCCCGCTGCGGTGCGTCTAGGAGACGGTGATGCGCCCGACGACGGGGTACTTGGCGGCAAATTTTCGATCCCAGTCGTCGAGTACTCCGATCTCCTTGTCCGTCAAGCCATCGAGGTCAGCCACCACATCCTCCTCTTTGGTGGACATCTTGGCCAGTGCTCTACTCGCATCCTTTCCCGAAAACATGGCATATGAGCCTCCTGGCCCGTAGAATGACTTCCCGCTTGTCACGTCGTAGATCTTGCCCCTGATTGCCACCAGAATCGGTAAGGCGTCGTTGGTGCCGTTGTAGCGGCTCAGCTGTGCTGCGCTTATGTCACCGATGCTCGCCATCGCAGTGCGTCCCGTGCCTATGATTTCGACAGATTGCGAAGCTGTTGTCAGTTAACTGGACCCTAATAAAGCTCATTCAGCATCCTTTTCCTCCTAGATCTGCATAGGGTTTCCAAGAAATTCTACACCGAAGATAATTCCGAGCTATTTCTCTCCCTCTGGCACATTGACACCCTAAGCCAAAGCAATACGTTCAACTCTTTCTCCTCAATCTCCTCAGCATGCACAATAGGAGCAGGAAAGACGCGCATCCAAATTGATATCCTACGAACAATTGCCTAACCATATCTCACAAACTTCTCACAAAGTTCTTCATACAAGGACACATAATCTACTAGCTCGCAATGCACCAGCCTAGTTATACACCCAGAACTGAAACATAACCGCTCTTCAAAAGAAACCCAAGACACACTTACAACGATTTGCCGAAGAAGCTGGCTCGAACTGAACGCCGATGCTAACTTAGCAAAATTCGCCTCACTTGAGTGGTCGCAATCTCATCACTATAAGAGGAACCTGTACTGGAAGGAAAAGTTGCACAGGGTCGAAAGGGAGGAAAAGACGGGAAGATATTCCTCCTGGTCCCACCACTTACACAAGTATGACCACCGTACAACCACCACATTGTCAGCACAAGCAAGATCAGCATCTGCTTTGCAGCTTTATCGTTTTGTCACTTTGTGTACTTGTACAACACATTTTAACGGGGTTGATCTCTACAGAAGCAAACTGATAGTTCGCCCTGAAGTAGATAAGTACTTCGGCTGTAAATCTCAAAAAATTAAAATAAAAATCAATCAGACAACTCATTGCGTTCGTACTCGAGTTGGCCTGTATCGTTGATAAACGTGGATTGTACGAAATCTGCATCTGTTATTGTCATTGACGTTCAGCGGAACATCACGCAAAAATTGCTGGTTGAAATCCACTTTTTCTTTTTCTTTTTTCTTTTTAATAAAATCCTCAAAGATATAAATCCTGGTTCAAATTAAACTTGTTTAAGTCTCGCCCTGAAAGATACGATGCCGTCTCTGGCTAGGATTCCACTCTCAGCAAGTGAAGTGTAAACAGAAAAAGAGTCTCCGTTACACAAAAAATTCACTTGAGAGAAAAATGAGCTCCATAGTAAATGATTGTGACTCTTACAATAACGTATATCGAAAAAATAAGGAAAGAATAGGTCCGCACAGGTCCGCACAGGTCCGCACATGAGATGGTCAACACATCGATGCCGCTACATCATCTATGGCACTGACAACAATTACCCAATTGTTATCTACTCTGGTCATCAAGGTCATACCATCCGCACTACGCTCTATTTTCCTGCCAACCCTTGACAATGCATGAAGTATATCCCATTGTAGCATGTTACAACCAATACTTGGAACCGTACTAGAATTGAAATTGCATCTCCTTGGTGTATCCCAGTGCTTCACAATGGCCAGCAATTGCCCTGTTCATAGCTGGCGGACCACAACGCAAAATCTGTCAACCGTGACACATTAACCCTTGTTAGAGAAGTTTTGAAGTAAATTACTGTTCTCACTTCATGAAGATGAAATATACATCCTCTTGGGAAAAAAAAAAAAAAAAAAAAAAAAAAAAGCTCGCACAAAAGCAGATTCAGACATTATTCTTCGATTCAACAATATTTGCGAAGAAGATTCGTGCATGCTCTGGGATGCATACCTGAACATCGGCAGCTGGGGGGGGACAGTGTTTCTCAATCATATCTTTCGTCACAAACCCGACACCTCCATTCCACTCCGTTGGAGGCTGCACGAAACGCGTACAAAAAAACCGTGAACAATCCAGATTACACTGAGACTAAGCACCGCGTCGATTTTGCATGTTCACATGCGCAGGTTGATGATAAAAGTAAAGAATTAGAGCGCTCAGCGACACAAACCTGGTTCAGAACATAGTAGACTTTAAACTGGTCTGGGTGGTCTCTTGCCATTCGATCAAGATCATCCTGTGGAATCAAGTGCTTTACATTGTCAGACAAACATTTCATAACTGACTAAGTTAACACTGTGGTCCAAGATGTCCACGCGGAAAAATGGTTCCTACAAAAAATGAACATCTTACAAAGCTTCCGATTGCGAGTCATCTAGCGCTCGGGAAATAAGCACAGTTCAGATATGTTCAAAACTCTTGTATGGTGTCGGAGAATGTGTACCTTGAGTAAAATGTCTTCATGTGCGACATTCGCATAGATCAAAGATACCTGGGTGTAATCTTGAGGGTTCTCCAAAATTGCTCTTGCAACCTGCACGATACACATGAATGCTTTCATCAACACAAACAGCTCAAAAGAATGAGAAGTCGTGAAAAAGAGAGTACCAAGGAGGTTCCGAGGTGCTCACTACATTTGAAATTAGAAGGGATAGATTTCAATGATAGTCAATCATGTCATAAGGGATTAAACTAGATCACAGTCTGATTTAAGTCTTAAGTAGGCAAATGTGCAGCAAAGCACCACACCGAGTCTCTCCAGCACCCGCACTTATTCTTAAAATAGGAGCGAGTATGACATCGTCAAGATTCAGGTTCAGCTTTCTGAGGTGTTAAAGGCTTACGCGAAAGTTGTTACAGAAATATACGTGAGTCGCACCGCACCTGATACATAGGAGTGAGGCCAGTTCCACCAGCCACCATTCCAAATGCTCTAACTTGATTGGGTTTGTATTTGAAGCGTCCCTACATCAACCGAGATTACCACACCACTTCAATCTCAAAACCGGTGACTAGTTACCTTCATCAGAAGCTCCTCCATGAATGTTCATTCGAGGGAACCGTGTAGCACAACGGAGAGCACCTCATTGACCACTACAAAGTCAAACAAACGACGCGAAGACAGCTCCCAAGAAAAAACAACTCTAATCCTAAGATCTTGCTTACAAAGGGTAAATCACGCTACAGATGCCTTCTAAAACAGTGTTCACTTAAGATGTAACATCAGTATCTTTTACGAGATTTTTTTAATATTTCATTGAGCGGTTAACTGAACGGCAAGTTAACAAACCTTGGGGCCCCTAGCAGCAAGGTACTCTCCCTCCTTCATGCGACCGAAGTAGGCCGACACCTTGCCTTCATTGTAGACCTGGAAATATGGCAAGACAATACTTAAAATCCTTGTCTCGGAGTCAATACCTTTATTGATTGATGAAGGCCTTAAATATTGATCAATACTTAAAATCCCTCCAACAGCGGGACTTAGAGTGTGCATCATGAATGCTGGGATTCAGTGAAAATCAGCGTCTCGCAAGGTCGGAAATATTGCGTTGGATGAAAATGGCGCATCACCTTTACAACAAGTTCGAAATACCCAACGTCAGTGTCGAGGGTGGTGGGGGTGTACGGCCTCACAACTTCAACACCTTCGGAATCAAAACCCCTGGAAAAACAAAAACCGAAAAGGTGTAAAAACAAATACGGGCCTTACTCTTCATACACCAAATTTGCTACGCAACGCCACAGGGAGGCACTTGCAACACAGATCTGCGACTCATACCTAGCCTCGTCCTTCTTAACTATGTACTTGTATTTTATTTTTTGAAAGCGTATACATGTGTGACGCGCTTAAGAGCAGAGTGATTCATTCTAGAAGACACTCTTTAGTCACTAACAACTTGAGATAATATTGAAGGAAGTCTTTTAAGCACTGAGCACTTCACATACACACTGAACAATTCGGTATCGGTAGATCCTTGCAGAGATTGTCCTTGAGCAATACAATGCATGTAACCAGATGAAGGACGGCAATACACTTACATGCAGCTGATGTGCTGGCCGATGGGGAGACCTAGCACCGAAGTGGGAGTTGGCAACGCGAATCGCAACTTGACCACATTGTGACTGACTTGCTCTTTCTTCACACACTTGAACTCCAGCCACTTCTCTGGAATGAGAACGGCTGCGAAAAAAAAATGCATATTGAAACTAATCGCAAGTCAGCACAAATAGCGACACAAACACAACGTAGCCTACGCAGACTTCTCCTAACCTCCACAAATTCGAAAAACCGACACACACTGCAATCACATCCACCCAAAAATGCAGAACACAGAGCCAGATGCACACGCACTCTTCTTGCGATTCATAAAGTAGAGGAAGGCAGCGCCTGCTACGACCGTCACCAACGCAATTGCGACGCCCACTTGGGTCGCTTTATCGTTCTGCAGCTTCTCCATCACGCCCTCCATGTCCGCAACAACGACCAATGCTCCCGTGACGCAATCTGCACCTACCCACTACCCGCAACTCTCACCCTCGATAGCTCCGACGGGACTCACAAACCAACCACGGCTACTTGCAGCCACTCAAAACCCACAATTCGGGCTGAGCACGACAGAGCTTGAGCTGCGAAAGCCACCATGCGATCCAGCTATGGCCCGAGGCACAACAAAAAAGAAGACGTCTGCGGGAATAGGGCGGAGACGACGAGGTGCACGCTGTGATTGCAATTCAGCACTTGTGTTCGGGTTTCGGACTTCGAAAGCTTCAATTTAGGTTGCTTCGGAGACGACCCAGTTGCCCAATTTTCCGCCTTGCGAAGACAAAAAGGTCAATCGTCGGGGTCAGAGCGATCGCTTTGTCAAGCTGGGAAGACTGAGCTGCGAAGAAAGGGCGTTGAGTCGTGGTGGGTGGGACTTTCGAAGCCCTAAAAGCACATAGTGCATATAGTGAATGTTCTTAGGTCCGAATGGCAAAGGAAAAATAAACTCTGAGCAAGAGTTCATATGCACAAAAAGAATAATTTGAGAACGGAATTTTGATGAAATTGGAATTGAAGTTGATACAAATGAGAGAATTTGAAAAAAGTTAATGTTAAAAAGTTAAAAAATAAATTTTATAATATATATATATATATACATAATTTAGAATGCAAAGACAAATGAAGGGAGATAATTAAGTATTTATTGGTTTAAAGATTCCACATATTTTAAGTAAAGTATTTGTGAAATTAAATTTGAGATTGCAATTATTACTTGTAGACATTGCATGAATAAAAAGAGAATTTTAACTATATATTGATTAAATATTGAAGGCTAAAAAAATTATAGATTTTTATAATAAAAATATATATTATTGAATATATAAATTAAAAATAAATATATTTTTACAAAAATATATGATTATATATATATATATATATATATATATATATATATCACAGATATAAGATTTATTCCAATAAATATCTAATTAATATAAATAAGTAGAAGTATACAAAAATAGATTAATTTGATAATATCTCATAGAAAAGCTTCCTAGAAGCTTCATAGATATGGTTTCATCTTTATTCATGTCTATAGGTGATTTGTTAGGTTAGAAACTTGGCCAACAAGTTAGCCACATGTCACACATGTTGGTAGCTTATAGAACAAGTTAAGTACGTGGCGCACATATAGGAAACATATAAATTTGATAGGTATCTTGCAAATTAGACATGTGTTGGAGTTCCTATAGAACGTCACCACGTAGTTTTTAAATAGATAATATATATAGAGACAAGAGTGAAGCCTTTTTTACTCTTATCAACTCCTTTCTTGCTTCTAGTCTAGTTCAAGAGTCTTTATATTTTCTAATCTTTAGCAATATCCATTTTAGTTTCTTCTTGAAAATATATACTTTTTTATTTCTATTTTATCTTATTTTCTTTGATACAAATTTCATTGATTTATGCATCTTCTTTTAATTTGTGTCCTTGACAATATAATGGCTCTATTTATTTTTTTAAAATTATATCTATAAATTTATTATTTTAATAAGATATTGGAAATAAGCAAATTAATAATAATATTTTTAATATTTATTATAAGTTAAATAAATAACTTTAATATATCTTTAATATTATTATTGAAATAGAATTATATATAATTAATTATAGATAAATATTGAAGTTTAAAAATCTATATTTATATTTTATAAATAATTGGTCTAAAAATTTATTCAAGATCATTGAATATATAAGTTTCATTAAAAATTATTGTTGGAATTGCATAAAAAAAAAAAAAAAAAAAAAAAATTGACAATAGAAATAATGATATTATTGAAAGATAATATGATTTTTTCTTATAGACTTTTGTTAGTGGTCTTATTTCAATAAGACATATATTTTTATTTTTTTAATTCATTACTACATTGTGATTTTTATAAAAAAAAATTGTTGATAGATTTTGACAATGGTTGTAACAAATAAATTTTTTGATTTACTTATAAATATGTGATGTGACTTTAGCAATAAAAAAATCATCAATAAAAAATTTTAATACAATTAAGTGATGACCAGTAAATGTGGCATCATTGTAATGAGGGGATGACAAGCAACTTAAAGAGAAGATCAATAACATTTGTATTGATTGGAATAGAAAAGAACAAAAACAAAAAAAATCAAATTTGTGATACAAGAAGAAAAGAGAACTAGTGATAGCAACAAGGCAAGCTAAAAAAAATCAAAGTAAAAAAATAAGGATATATGATGTAATCTTATAGCAAATTTAAAACATAATATAAGGCAAAAAATTAAATTTAAATGAATATGTAAGATTGCAAAAAAAAAAAGAATAAAACCACATGAAAAAGTATTGCAATAATAATAAAGTAAAGAAGATAATAATAATAATAATAATAATAGGGTGTGAGAATATTACATAAAGATAAACCATAGAAAAGTGATAAAAAATAACAAGATGTGAGCAAAAGAATAATAGAACAAATATTTTACAAGCAATAAAAACTTAGTTATTAAAAAAATATGGACTAGTATAAGGAGTAGATTGAACCATTAAATTGAAGAGAGCAAATCAAATAACAATTAAAAACTTTGCAAGGATACAAGAAGGGAATTTATAAAGATTGACAAGTAGCTGTCAAAAACACAAGAATACAAAACAAGAGATTTGAACTAGAAACCAATAAAAATTTAAATTAATCAAATGAGTATATGAACAAAATCAAGAAAGATGAGTTAGAACTCCAAGAGATGTATTATCAAGAGTGAAGAACTCTTCAGGCTCAACTCCTATATATATCCTTGTCTAGGATGCTTTTTGAGCGGCTTCTACCAAACTAAGAAGCTTTTTAAGCAGCTTCTATAAATTGGAAAGCTTTTCAAACTCCTTCTACCAATTTGAAAGCTTCTCGAGTTCCTTCCAATAATTATGAAGCTTCTTGAGCTATTTTTACCAACTAGGAAGCTTTTCAACTGACTTTCACTATCTCAAAAATTTCTAAAATATTCTAAAAGGTTTTATAAATCTCTAAAATGTATGTCCTTTATATCACCCCCTTCTCAAGTGACGAATTCCAACATGAGCTCATATCTTCAAAAATCTTTTTATATACGTAAAAAATTGAGAATATATTGTACTAATGAAATTATATATTCTATTCTTCGTTCTTAGACAATAGGTTCTACTGGTCCTCAAAAAAATTGCCTATGGCCTTGAATTAATACCTTTGTTGTTGAAACATTCCATCCAAGGATTTGATCTTCATTGTAGCCTTCAAAACATCTTCCAAAAAAGATCTTAGGCTTACAAAGATTCATTTTTCAAGTTCAAGCAATATTACTAAAGCTTGAGTATTAGAATTGAGACTTGCATGGTTGAATGTTGTTCCTAATGGCTCCAACTGTAGTCATACTTGGTTCTAAAATATATTGTCCTCATTTTACTTAATTAAAGGTTGTAAAAATTATATTGGTTTGTTCAAAGCTTGCATAGCAAGTGAATCTTTTAAATATTATTTCACTAAATCTCTCAACACTTGAAGGTTGGACATGGTTACTGATATACTTCTATCATTCTATTCTATCTTGGAACAAATGATAGGATATTGATGAAGATTTTAGTTTAATTCTCCTCCTCTTATGAATATTCCTTGGATTCAATCTTCATCAAGAAGTTATCATCAAATATGTTTAGATTTGTAGAAATAGAGTCAATAAAATTTATGTACCTTTTGAGGCACAAGATATTTTAATTTCTTCCACCTTTGTTATGAATCTAACACCTTTTTGACCTTGTATTCTTTATGATTTTTAATTTTGATACTAGATGGCAATTATTATATTCTTTCCGGAATATGCAGCTCTCTATAAGATTCTAAAAGAGAGATATAGAAAATTTGATGTACTTACATAGAAGATGGTAGTTCCAATCAATATGCCATTAAATTAATATTCTTTTGGATGGAAAATGGTCCTAATCTCCGATAGTCCAATTTATCACATGGCCACTTAGTTTTGATGTTTTATCAAAGAAGCCATACTTTATCTCCAATATAAAAAATAAGTGGTTGATTCTTGAATTTATTTATAGATGCTTTATAAGTATCTTGAGCTACTTATAATTAAAGCTTCAAGATTTTTTGATATTGTAATAGATATTTTATAAACCCTTCAGCTGCTAGATTGTTGTTTTTTGAGATATTCCATAAATCAAGCTTTGGGTGATATCTATAGTTGGAATAAAATAGTGTTTGTTGAATTGAAGCATAAATAGTATTATTATATACAAACTTTGTTAATAGTAGATATGAGATCCAATTGTCTTGTTGATAATTGATATTTTATTATAAATATTGCTCTAAAACTTGATGAACTTGTTTTATTTGCCTATTGGTTTAAGGATAGAAAGTTGAAGAAAGTTTAATATCCACCTTCAATATTTCAAACTTAAACTTAAACTTAACATTTTCATTCAAGGAATATTGTTGTGTTATGTGAAGTCTTGCTTAAGAATGCACCAAGTACTTGGCTATAGAAGATAAAAAAAAAATTATAATAACAAGTCCTAACACCTCTAATAGAATTAAGTATAAATTATAATTAAAAAATAATAAGTATATTCATTCATTAAAGAAATTCAATTGGATTTTTAATTAATTATAAAAGAAATATAAAAAAATCCTAAAAAACTTCTAAACAAGTTATAAAAAAATAATAAAGAAATTTTAAAAAAATATTAATATAAAATCCAAAAAAATATTAAAATAGAAATTCTAAAATATTAAAGTACTAAAAATTAAAAATTATAATCAAGTTTTAATAAAATCCTAATCAAATCTTAAATAAATCCTAATCAAATTCTAATCAAATCCTAATTAAATCCTATTCAAATCTTAAATTCTAAATAAATCTTGACCAAATCTTAATCAAATCCTAATCAAACCCTATTCAAAGCCTAGTCAAATCTTTTTCAAATCTTAAATCCTAAACAAATCTTAATCAAATCTTAATCAAATCTTAATCAAATTTTAACCAAATTTTAATCAAATTCTAGTCAAATTTTAGTCAAATCCTATTCAAATCATATTTAAATTCTAATCAAATCCTAATCAAATCTTATTCAAGCTCTAATAAAATTCTAGTCAAATTCTAATCAAATCCTAATCAAATCCTATTAAAGTTCTAATCAAATCCTACTCAAATCCTATTCAAATCCTAAATGAATCCTAACAAATTGTAATAAAATTCTAATCAAGTCATGACAAATCCTAACAAATTCTATTTAAATCCTAATCAAATCTTAATAAATTCTATAGTAGATTGAAACCACAATAACTAATAATCTAACTATCAATCTTAGTTCAAATATTGTGCACCTTTTAATAACTAAGTTGGAAATATGCACAAAAAAATTGAAGCAGATTCAATTCACCAAATAAAAATTAAGTTCAAAATTCTACTCGGGTGTAGGCTGTCCTCCTTCTCTAACCCTAATACCAATCTCCTAGCATAAATATCTTCTCTTTGCACCATTCAATTGCTTCCAAAATTTATATACAAATAGAAAATCAAATCTACTATCATTATAAATGATTTTCACCTCAATCCAACTAATAGATTGCTAAATATCTTAAAAATCCTCATTGACTCTCAAACCTCAATTTCCAAGATCCTGATCCACTTGAATTTCAATAACCTTCAATTAAGCCATTTGATCAAGCTCAAACTTATAACATATATTAAATATAAATGCAATCATAAATCTACAAAATTTTATTTGTAGATCTATAACCAAACTCACAAAATAATCAAAATATAAATTTCTTTTTATTTCAAAAAATATAGAGTCATCTAAATCAATCCTAACTTTACAAAGCTATTACAAAGCCAATTTCTATTTAAATCACTCAAAATTAACTTTTAATCAAATCTTTTCAAATTCACTATGTAATCTAACTTTTTAATCTGCAAAAGAACTCTCCACCTACCATAGGCACATAGTTTTGTACCTCAAGGTTTTATTTTGATTTAGATTCACAACTAGTCCTCTTTGAATATCAATTTTTGGAATTTTGATGTAAAATTTACTAAAATCTATTCTTAATTTCTTTCTAAAGATGCTTATATTATTTATTTTTCTAATCTATTTTATTTTATCTTATTTATGGCCATATAAAATAAATAGAAGTCTCTTCTATAAAAAGATAATATTAATATCTTTTAATTTTTATTACTTTCTTATATATTATCTATATTTTTAAGATAATTTGCTAATTTTTTTTATTTGAGCTCCTATATAATATAATTATTCTTTTTTTCTTTCACCTAATGGCTATATTATTATTTAGCAATGCTTGATATCAAGGGCCAAAACATCATTAATAGTTACAATATGCATTTCATCAAGGAAATTAGAATCAATAGGTACTGATGTAATAGAAGCGCAAAGGCAAAATTGCTCCAACTTCAACAAAGTTGCATATTGTTAATCAAACATAGCCTCTTCTGTCTTTGATATAAGATATGAAGTCCTTGATAAAGCATCCGACAGCCCTTTTTGCTTCTTAGGTCAATAAGTGATGATGAAATTAAATCGAGATAATGACATATTTCATTGAGTTTGATGACAATTAAAAATCTAAGCTGACATAAAGTATTCCAAATTCTTATGATTTATATATATATTTATAAAATATATTATTTCTTTGAGAAAATGATGCCATTCTTGAAAAAAATCTATAATAACAAGAAGCATCTTATTGTAGATTTTATAATTAATTTTGACGATAAAAAAATTTTAAGAATAAAATGCAATAAGATGGAATTTATCGTCTATATCTATTTGTGAAAGTACAATCCCTAGTGCAAAATCCAAAGCATTGGTTTCCATGTAGAATGCTTTTATAAAATCTGAATGCACTAAAATTAAGACTATAGCAAATGCCATCTTTAGGTCTTGGAATACCTTTTCTGCTTGAGGCCCCTATTTTAACTTGTATTTGTATGTTAATTGAATAAGAGAGGCAATAATTTCATAGTAATTTTTGATGAAGATCCAAAAGAAGTTAGCAAATTTAAGAAAACATTGTATGTCTTTCATAGTCTTTAGAATGGCCTATCATATAATCGCATCCACCTACTTTAGATCCATTATTAAATCCTTAGTGGATATAATACATCTCAAAATTTCTATCTTTAGTTGATGAAATATATATTTTTCTAGCTTGGTATACAAACTTGTATCTTATAATTTTTATAATACCAACTTGATATGCTTCTTATGTTCTTTTGAAATTTTTGAATAGATCAAGATGTCATCAAGATAGATCACCACAAACTTGTCTAGATGTTTTCAAAAGATGTCATTAATCAAATACTAAAAGATAATGGGTGCATTTGTTAATTCAAAGGATATAACATTATATTCAAAATATCCATGTCTTATGTGAAATGTGGTCTTCTATTTCTCTCCTTCTTTGATCCATACCAAATTATATGTTCCACAAAGATCTATCTTAGTATAGATCTTGGCTTAAGTAAATTGTTCCAAAACTCTTGAAATTAATGGTTGTAGATAATGATTCTTCATAGATATCTTATTCAGTCTCTAATAATCAATGTACATATGCAAAGAACCATCATTCTTCTTTATAAAGAATATAGGTGCACCTATTAGAGTCTTTGAATGCCTAATCAAGTTTTTTGCAAGGTTTTCATTAATATAATCCTTCAATATCAAAAATTCATTTTGACAAAGATTATAGATTGAGCCAAAAGATGGTTTTGTTCTTTTCTAAAGATCTATAGTACAATCATATGGTTGGTTTTTTAATAATATATCAACATTCTTTTTTTGAAAAATATCTTAAAATTTATTATACTGCTCTAGAATACTTGTCAATGAAGTCATATATTTTTTAGTTCAAGTCATATAAATAACAAATGATGTACCTTCTTTGGCCAATCTTATAAAAGTTCTTGCTCCAACAAATAAAGGCTTATCAATTTGTGACTTTTTATGAAGTTTTTTTGTAGGGATTTCTATTGAAAATGTTATTATTTGCAACTTCTAATCTATAGATGAATTATGTTTTTTCAATTGAGAAAGTCTAAATATAATAGAATTTGAAAGAATTCTAATAATATTAAATATAATTTGGCGTGATTTCAAATCATACTTCTATAGGCGTGATTTCATAGGTGATACTACCAGAGGATAAAGATCATTCATCTATTACCTCTATATGAACAAGTTTGGATTTTTGCATTAGAAGAATTTTATGAAGATTAGCAAATGCTTCATCTATGAAACAAATAGACACCTCCAAATCCAACAAAGTGATTGTTTAAAGCTTTTGAAGGCCAAAATATTAAAAAATTATAAAATAATGAGCAGCTTAAGTAAAAAGAGAAGAATTTGATTAATTTTATAATATTGAATTGTAGAGATGTACATTCCCTATTATGACTAAATATCTTTGTTTTTCCAAATAATTGTATTTCTAATTTTGGTAATATATGGATTTTGTTTCTTTAGACAATTATCAATCTTGTAGCCTTCCTGACTATAGTATAAGTATAGGCCTTTTTCTATCTAATACTTCTTTTTTTGTGGACTAAGAGGTTTAAAACATACTATATCAAGTTGCATATCTTCTACTTTTGAATGTGAATTCAAAATACTTATCAATGTAGTAAGAATATATTGGATTGTATTGTTGTATTGGAGAGAGCCTTCTTCAAGAGATCACTGGGATCCTAGGTGCCTATTAAGCAAAAAAAAAGAGAATTAGTAATATCCCAATTTATATACTTGTGATTTTCTTCAAAGAATATTTTATTTTACATCTCTTTGATTTTTCTAAGATTTTCTTAGAGATTTTTTGGTCAATATTCTTTTGATTCTCTTAATATCTTTTTAAAGATTCTTTAGTCAAAATCCTATGATTCTTCTAAGATTTCTTCAAAGATTCTTTAGTCAAAATCCTATGATTCTTCTAAGATTTCTTCAAAGATTCTTTAGTCAAACTCCTTTGATTCTTTTAAGATTCTTTTAAAGATTTTTTATCCTTCTCTCTTTTCAAAAAAAATCCATTCAAAATCCAAAAAAAAATAAGAGAAGAAAAGTATTTATTTACAATCCTAGAAGGGTTTAAATGGGCGGCTATCTAATACTCGGATAATATTTGGCATATGTAGATACTTGCTTGCATTTGATACTTACTTGATATTCTATTGACACTCGGATCTATGATACCTTATAATCTTAAGATTCCTTATTTGATATCCTAGTACTCTAAGATTTTCTAGTTGATATCTAGGTACCTTAAATCCCCTGGTTATACCTTGGTATCCTAAGATTTTTTATTTGATATCTTGATTGATACTTTAGAATCCTAAAATATCTTACTTGATATCTTGGTACTCTAAGATTTTCTAATTGATATCTAAGTATCTTAAAATTCTTTGATTGTACCATGGTATCTTAAGATTTTTTATTTGATATTTTAATTGATATTCTATAATTTTAAGATTCTTTGATTAATATCTTAGAATCCTAAAATTTTCTAATTGATATTCAAATATCTTAAATTTTTTAAAATAATATCTTGGTATTCTAAATTTTTTTAATTGATATCTAGGTTGATATCTTAGATGATACTTTGGTATCCTAAGATTTTCTATTTGATATCTTGATTGATACTTTAAAATCCTAAGATTCTTTAATTAGTAATTTGATTGATATCTTGGTTAATATTCATATATTCTAAGATTTTCTAAATGATATCTTGGTATCCTAAGATTTTCTATTTGATGCCCTGATTGATATCTTAGAATCTTAAGATTCTTTATTTGATATCCTAATAGATACCTTAATATTCTAAGATTTTCTAAATGATACCTTAATATCGTAAGATTTTTTAGATGATATCTTAGTATCTTAAGATTCTTTGGTTGATATCTTAGAATATTTTATGATTTGATTCTTTCTATTTTTATCCTTATTTATACTATAATTTAGAATTAATTCTATTTTATCTATGTTCATATTATAATTTAAAATTAGTCCTATTTTATGTTTATTTACACTATAGCTTTAGAACTAGCTCTATATTAATTCTTTTTATACTATAATTTTTATACATATCTATTCAATTTTGATGCACTTCTTGTAAGTGCATTACAACATCCACCTCCTCTAAACTTACGCATCCACTGGCATGAGCTATCTTATTCCTCTTCATCTTTATTTGATTTTGATTCTTCTTCTCTCCAATTCTCTTCTGCCAATGGTTTGTGATTTAATTTCTGAGCTTCTAATCTTTCAATATCTTCAGTATAAATTTGTCTATTTTTTTTCCTAAATAATTTAATCCATTTTTTAGCAATTCTAAATCTCAATGGTGTTCCATCTAATTCTTTCAAAGAATAGATTTCAATATCAAATACTTCAATTGGCATCATAGGTTTCTGTTCCATCATCAATTCTATTGGCATATAGCCTATAACAAACCTATGTGTGATTTTGTCTGTCCATAAGATAAATGGTAGCAATTTAGGCTAAAGTTTAGTTTTATCTTTATATGCCTTGACCAAAGCTTGAATAATTAAAGGATGTCCTCTCTCAATCTTTCTATTAGCTTTTGGATTATAAGCTATAGTCAACTTCAATTCGACTCTATATTTTTTAAAGAACTTATAAGCTCCTGCTGCATCTAATTTGTCCTTGTTTTCCCTCATTCTTCTAATGTTTCCATAATGATATACTATATCTTCCAAAATAAATTTACAGACTAATTTTGTGGACTTATTTCTTAAAGCCCTTCCCTCTACAAAATTTGACAACTCTTCATGTACCAAAATCAAATACTTCAAATTCTATATGCTAGTTGGCATAACAATCAAATCTAACATCTATTGAAAGTATATAAATGGATAAATAGGGCATAAACTATCTTTATGTCTAATCTTTAATTGCAGTTGACACTCTAAAGAAGAATTTATAAATTCTTTTATATCTTTATATATATTTTTCTACTAATATCTTTCTTTAATCTAGGTGAAGGTAGCCCATACTCCCCTGTATCTAGCCCATAATATATCATGAAATTTTCTTAAAACTTGATATTTAGTTTCAACATTAACAATAACCCTCAAAAAAATTCCACCCATTCTTTTGGGCCTCTTCCACAAGAATCTGACCTTCAAAATATACTTGTAAGTTTGATATCTGATATCTTTAAAATATTTTTTAGTCTAACCTTCTCCCTTCTTTAAAATACTGAAGTAGAAACTAATATTCTGTAATTTGTCCTCATACAAATCCATATTGAAAGGTAAGATTTTACCAATAGGATCTTCTATTCTCATTATACATATATAACCTATTTCAATCCTTTCATCCTTGTCATAAGCAAATATTTCCTCTTTATAGGAATATCTCGCTCTAGATAATAAATCTGCAATGCAGTTCTTCTTTCCAGAAATATATATTAAAGCAGGATTCATGGATTTGATATATACTATCTATCTCAACATAGCAATATCAGTAGCCAAACAGTTTGAAATCATATCTAATAAAGGTAAACAATATGTTTCTAAAATTATATCTATTCCAATTAAATAATTTTTTTTATCTTTAAGATAATTAAAGTACTCTATAATATTCTTTTAACTTAAGAATAAGCCCTTTGTTTCTTAGTAAGAATTCTAATTTCAAACCTAATAGCAAATCTATTATTTTCATTGTGATCTTGTCTAACAATCTATCCAATGGTTATCATGCTTGTTGTCACGAACATAAGATTTATTCTAATAACTATCTAGTTAGTATGGATAGATAGAAGTAGATAAAAGTAGGTTAATTTGATAATATATTACAGAAAAGTTTTTTAGAAGCTTCATAGATGCAGATTTATCTTTATATATATCTATAGATAAATGTTAGATTAAAAACTTGGTCAACAAGCTAGCCACATGTCACACATGTTGGTAGCTTATAGAACAAGCTAAATATGTAGTGTACATGTAGGAAACTTACTTTGCAAGTTTGACATGTGTCTTACAAATTGGACATATATTAGAGGTCCTATAGTATGCCGCCACATAATTCTTAGATAAATAATATATATAGAGATAAGAATAAAGCCTTCTTCACTCTTGTCAAATTTTTTTGTCTCTAGCCTAGTTCAAGAGTTTCTTATATTTCCTAGTCTTTAATAATAGCCATTCTAATTTCTTTATATATATATATATATATATATATATATATATATATATATATATATTTACTTATTTCTATCTTGTTATTTTTCTATGACACAAATTTCACTAATTTATATATCTTTTTTCAATTTGTATTCTTGACACATTAATAAGAATGAAGATACAATATTAAAGCTTTGTCTTTTTTTAATTAAGAATAGATTATCCCTATCTCTTGATAAGACTTAAACATATTAGAAGTTGTAGATTATCCACTTCTAAATTGATATTGTTTTTTAAAAAAAAATTCTTTGTTCTTGAATATTTTATTTTGTAATGAGAGTAGACACTTTTTTCCCTTTTCATTTTATTTTCATGGTAGAGCTTATTGAAATGAAGAGCGCAATTGCACAAATGCAAGAGCAAATGAGAGAGTTAATGCTTGCAATGCATCAACTCAATGTACCACCACAAAGAGCAATAAGATTAGTAGGAAGTGAAGATATAGAGATGATTGGAGTTGCTTCAAACCATACCACTTCACCTACGATTAAACACCATTCAAGCATCAAAGAACCAAAAATTAACTTGTTGGAGAAGTTTCATGGTACAAGATCTAAATTTTGAAGATTCATCAATCAAGTACAATTGGTGATTGAACTTCAATCTCTAAATTATCCAACTCAAGGGTCACAAGTCAAGTTTATTGGAATATTATTTTTAAATTTTACTTTATTGAGGTTTTTATCTTTTTTTGAATGACATGATCCAATATTAGATGATTTAGATATATTTTTAATAGAATTTTGATTTATATATTAAAATCATGATACAATTCATATTACAATCAATAAGATCTACATCTTGTAATAAAGCAATCAATTAGTGATATCATATGCTTTATAATTTTAATAACTAGTAATTAATACTAAGTGAAATGATGCTACATTGATTAGCCAATTTTTCTATAGATTATAATATGAGATAAAGAAATTGATGCTCAACTTATCTAATTCTCAAACATTAAATCAAGCAATTAATTTTGCTGTGAAATATGACAATCATCTTTTTGAATTTTGATTTGAGAATTGTACAAGGGAGCCTCAACATTACTATAAAACAATAGCAATATTAACATCTTTTGAATACATAGAAAATATGCAAATTGATGTGATATGTTTTAAACTTTTTACTAAACAAGAAAAGATTCATCGTCATCAAGAAGGATTGTGTTTATATTATAGAGAATCTAAATACGCTACTCAAAATTGTTCAAAAAAATGACACAACTACAAAATGAAGAATACAGTTGTCAAAGAAGACAATATGTCAAAAAACAAGTTTGTCCAATTACAATAGGGACTGTACAACTAGAATCTTATACAACTCTTAGTAAAGATCTTATTTTTTTTTCAAAATCCTCTCCTTGTTTTATAATAGATGTTTGTTTGGAACCTAAAAATCACAAAGCCTCTGCCTTACTAGATTCAAAAGCCTCAGCATATTTTTTAGATAAAAAATTTGTTAAAAATCATAGAATACCTTCAATATAAAAAACTAAATCCGTACATGTAGAAGTCATAGATGGTCATCTATTATCTTCTGGAGATATTATTTATGAAACCTTTCCTATAAATATAATAATAGATGGTCATAATAACTGTGTGATCTTTAATATAATTAAATCTTCATCTAATCCAATTATTTTAGATTTATTATGGCTAAAAAAGTATAATCCTAAAATAGACTAGATTTCTCTTAGACTTGATTTTTTTCAAAGTATTAATAAGAGTCTTGTTAATCAAATAACAAGCCATAAGTCTAATATAATAAAATCTGTATTTATAGGTGCAAAAGCTTTTATGAATGTAGCAAAAGAAAGATCATCTTTTGTTATTTATACTATACTCATTTCTAATGGTGGAAAGACTTCAAGTAGCATTCCAAGCCAATATTAAAATTATCAAGACGTTTTTGAGAAGAAAAATATAAATATTCTTTCCAAGCATTGTCTATATGATTGCTCAATCTATCTTAAAGAGAGAATTCAATCTCCATTTGGACCAATCTATAGTTTATTACAAAATAAATTGGTTGAACTCAAAAATACATTAATGAAAATTTGGCCAAGAATTTCATATGCCATTCAAAATCTCTAGCATGAGCTTCTATCTTATTTGTAAAGAAAAATGATAGATCACTATGGATGTGTGTAAATTATTGAGAGCTCAATAAAATTACTATAAAAAATAGATATCCTCTATCTTTAATATTTGGACTTTTTTATCAATTAAATCAAGTTTAAATCTATACAAAAATAGATCTATAAAGAACATATAATCTGATATGCATCAAAGAAAGTGATGAATAGAAGACTACATTTTAAACAAGATATGCGCAGTTCAAATATAATGTTATATCTTTTAGACTTACAAATGCACCAACTGCTTTTCAACATCTTATAAATGATATTTTTCATGAATTTCTTAATGATTTTATTACCTATTATTTAGACAATATTTTGATCTATTCTAAAAATATAAAAGAACATGAATTTCATGTTTGTTGTGTGTTACAAAAACTTAGAGATATAAGATTATATACCAAGATAAAAAAGTGTATATTTTATATTACTTAAGTTGACTTTTTAAGATATATTATTATGAATGATGGTATCACAATGGATCTTAAATAAATCTAGATAATTATAGACTAGAAGATTTCAAAAATAATAATGGATGTGCAATATTTTTTTAAATTTTCCAATTACTATTGAATCTTCATCAAAAAAAAATTTCAAGTTACAACTCTACTTACACACTTAGCTTATAAAGACAAACTCAAGTAGAGTAAAGAAGCAGAAGCATTGTTTGAGGCTTTGAAGCTAATTTTTATTTCTATACCAATCTTATATTATATCAATTTTTTATAGTATATTTTATGAAAATAGATGTATCAGACTTTGTATTAGATGCAATATTGTTACAAATGGGAGTACATGACAAATTCCACCCAATAGTTTTTTATTCTACAAAATTTTCAACAGTAGAGATCAAGTATAAAATCTATGATAAAGATATATCCATCGCCTCCTATAGAAATAGACAACAATAAAGAATTTGAGGTGGAAGATGTCTTAGATTCAAGGCGATGTCAAAATCAACTGGAATATCTTATATATTGGTGCGGATATAATATTAGTGAATGTACATGGAAGCCATCTAGGAATCTAGCAAATATATTAATAAAAGATAATGTATTTCATCAATGACACCCATTAAAACTAAGATGAAGAGTCAAGAAAATCTTTGCTATAAAACAAAGCAGATTCAATAGAAATTTCACTTTATCTTGTATCATTGCTTACTATCTCTTTAAATTTGTTTATACCAAAGAGATGGAGAATCAACAACCAGTAAACTCAACTCAAGAGCCATTATTTGTTGACTTACCTGATAAGATATTATGACTATCACAACCTTCAAGACGACAGAATAAAGATTAAGATCTTTAAGAATGACATATTTTTTTTCAGATTGATGGCAAGATACAACATGTTTGATATCACGACCTTAGAAAAAACTCTTGGTATTTAATGATACTTTTAGAGGTAGGAATTACTCTAAATGGTGTTCCAAATGTTTTCTTTGAAGGAAGTTATGAAGGCTTCAACAATGATGAAATAACAAGGCGGTCCTCTTGCCTTGATATGGGACACTATTGATAGCTAAGAAGACCTATCAACTATCTTTGAAGGGAACAAAGATCAAAATACGTAATAAATATAATTGGACGCATCTTGGACTTCCTCAACATATAATCATTGTTCCTTGTGGAACTCGTCCTTACAAAGAGGGATAATATTATAGACATAAGATTTATTTTAATAACTATCTAATTAATATGGATAGATAGAAATAGATAAAAGTAGGTTAATTTGATAATATCTTATAGAGAAGCTTCTTAGAAGCTTCATAGATATGGATTCACTTTTATACATGTCTATAGGTGATTAATAGGTTAGAAACTTAGTCAATAAACTAGCCACATGTCGCACATGTTGGTAGCTTGTAGAACAAGCTAAATACGTAGTGTACATGTAGGAAACTTACCTTGCAAGTTAGACATGTGTCTTATAAATTGGACACGTGTTGGAGGTCCTATAGAATGCCGCCACATAATTCTTAGATAAATAATATATATAGAGATAAGAGTGAAACCTTCTTTGCTCTTGTCAATTTCTTTCTTGCCTCTAGTCTAGTTCAAGAATCTCTTATATTTTCTAGTCTTTACAAATAGCCATTCCAGTTTCTTTTTTAATATACATACTTTCTTATTTTTATCTTATTATTTTTTTTGACACAAACTTTACTAGTTTATATATCTTTTTTTAGTTTGTATCCTTGATACTTATATCTAAAATCTCAATCACTAGCCCCTCACATTAATAATCTACCTGCCTCAATATTGGTAGTAATTTCAAAACCACCTGTAATTCCTTTATGGCTTTGTCTTACTCTTATCCCCTAAAAAAATCTTTTATCCTTTTTCAATAACTTGTATAAAGGTTTTGCTATGTGTTCAAAATAAGGTATTGAAATATAATAAAAATCACAAGCTTTCAAGAATCTTCTTATCTCAATTGTATTCTTATATGGCTTTATACTTGAAATTGCATCAACCTTCTTTGGATTAGGTTTTCTTCCATATGAATTGCACAAATGTTCAACCAAAACTATTTCATCAAGTCCAAAATTTGATTTTTCAAGAGATAGAGTTAATTTTATCTCTTCAAGTCTAATCAATATGTGATCAATATCATCAATGTATTTCTTTACAAATGCCTTACATCCATCTTTACCTAATTTTTTATCTATATCTTTAATCTTATAATCTTTAATCAGAATATCATTTAAGAAAAAAATGATCTTATTTGGAATATACTCTCTTAAAATCTAGTTTGTGGTACTTTACATGTATGTGACGGAATTAGTAGCACCCTATAATAAAGTACGCATGCGTACCAATCCCAATGGAATATTCATTATTATAATATCCCTGATTTCTTTAGCTAGTTGAAATTGGTCATATCTTGAATATAAATCTCTAATAGAATAAATAAAATGACTTGCAAATGCTTCAACTACCTCATTTATAATTGATCCAATATCCATATTCCTTATGATAACTTTATTAGCTAGTTGCATATCCTAAATAAACTTTAATGCTCTAAACTTCTTAAGTATAGTAAACCAATGGTTGGAATAAGTTATAATAAAAAGTTTAAGAATCTCCAATTTTACCTTTTCTTTTAATAAATCTATCAACTTTTAAAGTAAAGCCCTTGGCACATGAATCAACTTCAAATCCCATGGTATATGAGACACCATAAAAATAACCATAGGTGCAACCACATTTGGATCAATACAATCAATTTCTTCTAATACAAGGATAAAAATCTTACCATATTTAGATATCATTTCCAAAAACTTCATCTTCTTTTCTTTGATCAAAAATTCACTTCCTCCAATCTTCAACTTATTCAATGATTCTCAAATTTAAGACTTGGTTCTCTTATTGCTTTCTCAATATGTTTTAAAATATCATGAGGTAATTGAGTAGCAATCAATTTTATTTTCTTAGTCACAATCTTATATTTAATATTAATCCTTACTTTTTATTCAATTCCATAAACTTTAACTATCTTCAACTTGGGAGTGGATACCTTAATTGCTTTATATAATTTTCTTGTATATAAATCCATAATTATTCCTTCACATTCATTTAAACCTTTTCCAAACACCAAGCCTTCCAAGCTCTTTAGAATACTATTCAAATCTTCTTCTAAATCCTCTCCATCAATTATCCTAGAAATAAATTCATCACTTTAAATCAAATCTATATTTTTTAATTTTTTTTAATTTTTTTTTATACATCTTCAATATTTACAATCCAAAATCCTTAACTCTTGAAAACTTCAAAGCTCTAAATTTTATACAACTTAAAAATCTATTTTTAAACCTATCTACATTAGAAAGTATAAAATTAAAGGACTTATCTACACCCTTAGGCTATCCATCCTTAAAGATACTTTTCAAAAGTCCAAAAAATCATCACCAATTTTCAAAGAAGTTTCTTCTAATTATTCTTTGTTTCTTTCATCATTGATCATTACAGTTAGAAATTGTACTAACATCTTGCCATTACAACTCTTCATCCTTGTATAATGTGAGTCATCATCCAACACCTTAGTTTCTATTTTCGTAGCTATAATATATGGCAGTTCCAAAATCATAAGATAGGTAGAAAATTCTTATATATAGAAATTTTGCTCTACCTCTATATCTCTAATTTTTATCCTAACTGTTGGATATATTCTATATAATTCACTCCTTTCATTATTTGTAGATTTTATTATCTATCCATGGTTGGTGTTAATAGGCTACATTCTCCTTTCATAAATGCTTTTAGACATTATATTTATTTTAGATCCATGATTAACTAATGCCGCATAGATTTTTTTACTATCTTCAATCCTCATCTTAGCCTCTATAATAGCCCTAGCTCAATATATACAAAAAAATACAAGCTTCTCTTCAACTTCTATTCTTTCATATTTATAAATTGACGTCCTCACTTGCTCACATCTTTTATTCCCGACCTTCTCCACTCCACACTCAATTACTTTTATCTCCTTCATATGTATCTTATTGATAGAAGTATTAGAGGCATTAGGTTCCTTAAATCTTTTTTTTTTATTAAATTCTTTCTCATTTTTAAATTCATTCACATCCCCAATAGAAAAATTTTCATGCTCCTTATTCTGTACACCTCTTTCTTTGCTATTACCAAACAAGACAAATACTTGTATCTCTTTTTTTTCTTATATTTTTTTTGTGTCCGCCAAAGTCTCCATCATCATTACTTTAGATGTCATCTGCCTCTCCCTCTTAATGACATCAATGGTGAGCTCATGAAATTCTTTTTTAGCTATATTAAAAAACTTTTTAAAAAAAAATTCAATTTTTGTATCTAAAATTCTGTCTTTAAAAATACCTTTCATATCAACAGAGAATTCAATATCCAACTTCAATTTAAATATTAGGTTCTTAATCTTATCCTTTTTTGAGTCTTCTTTTTCATTTTCCTTCTCTCATTTTTTCTTAGATAACGAGGTGTTCTCATCTGGATAAAAAAAAAAAAAAAAAGTATTGACTCCATTGGTGTGGTAGTTTGCTTCTCTTAATTCTTATTTATTAATCTTTGATTCTGTCTCTTCCTATTGTGTTCTTTTGTTCTTTTTTTTTCCGCAATCCTACTACTTTTAACCTCAACTGTAGCCTCTTAGGTCTCATCTTTCTCTTCATTAACTTCTAGATAAGCTTTGATATTTGTAGCATCAACTAAATTACTCCATCTAGTCTTCTCTCTAATAACATGTGCATCCCTAAGTATAACCTCTTTGCTAGGAATTGTAGAAACTCCTACATTTTTCATTTTCACGATAACAAGGTATGCACTTCCTTCTTTAATCATAGATACACCATTAGAACTCCCAATGTGGCCTTGCATAAGTTTCTTCATTCTATCCTTGCCAAATTTTAATTCAATAGGTTCTCTAGTTGTAGTGAGTCTTATCTTGCCTTCCTGTCATCCAACAATTGCCTATCTGCTATTGAAAGTTGAAAAAGTTTCCTTTCAAATTTTCCAAGTAACTCCTTGGGATCCATTTGCTTTTTAAGTTGTTGTGTCATCCATTCCAAGAATGTTCTTTTGGTCATCCTCTTTAAATCCTCTCCAAGAAATTCTTCTCTTAAATTTTTTTTATATTAATTCCAAGAGTTTATATCATCTCTATATAAGCCCTTGATTCTTTGTTTAACTTCAGGAATGCAAGCAAGTATAAAATTCAAACACATCCTTCTAAGGAAATTTGATATATTTCCATTTCACTTAGATTTTGAGATACCTAAATATGTTTCTTCCTTTGAATCTCTTTATTTGATTGATGACAGACTGTAGAGCCTTAGAAACATTTTTTTCTTCCATTTGCATGTGTTTCATTCTTGATTGCTCCTATAATTATTTCTCTATATATTTTAAAAGTGCATTCAATATCTCCTAAGCATTCCCAAATCCTCTTATTTCTTCTATTCTGTTAACACTTAATAGCCTTGAAGAATCTCTCACTGGAAGTACCAAGTATGTTATATTGGAGAGAGCCCTCTTTAAAAGATCATTGGGATCATGGCTACCTATTAAACAAAGAAAAAAAAAAAAAACTGGTGATATCTTAATTTATATCCTTGTGATTTCCTTCAAAAAATATCCTATTTAATATCCCTTTGATTTCCATAGGATTCTTTTAAAGATTCTTTGGTCAATACTTTTTTAATTCTTCTAAAATTCTTTTGAAGATTTCATAGTTAAAATCCTTGTATTCTTTTAAGATTCTTTTAAAGATTCTTTGGTCAAAATCCTTTAATTTTTTAAAGATTTTATCAAAGATTCTTTAGTTAAAATCCTTTGATTCTTCTAATATTTCTTTAAAGATTCTTTAATTAAAATCTTTTTGATTTTTTTAAGATTCTTTCAAAGATTTTCTAGCCAAAATTCTTTGATTTTTTTAAGATTCTTTTAAAGATTTCTTGATCAAAATCCTTTGATTTTTCTAATATTCTTTTGAAGATTCTTTGGCCAAAATCCCTTTGATTCCTCTAAAAAAATTTCAAAGATTTTTTGGTCAAAATTCTTTTGATTT
The DNA here is from genome assembly GCA_036785485.1 of Physcomitrellopsis africana. Classification (NCBI taxonomy): domain Eukaryota; kingdom Viridiplantae; phylum Streptophyta; class Bryopsida; order Funariales; family Funariaceae; genus Physcomitrellopsis; species Physcomitrellopsis africana. The sequence continues at coordinate 189,462 of JAWRVF010000185.1, read as the reverse complement.
CTTGGTCAAAATCCTTTGATTTCTTTACGATTCTCTTGAAGATTCTTTGTCTTTTCTTCTTTTAAAAAAAAACCTATTTAAGATCAAAAAAAATAAAAAAATAAAAGTGTTTATTTGCAACTCTAAAAGGATTTAAATAAGCGGCTATCCGATATCTTGATAATACTCGACTTATATGGATATTCGTTTGATACTTGATTGAAATCCCATTGACATCGAGATTTGTGATATCTTGCAACCCTAAGATTCCTTATTTGATACTATAGTTGATATCTTGGAATCCTAAGATTTTTTTATTGATATCTTGGTTGATATCTTGATTGATATCCAAATATCTTAAGATTCCTTAAATGATATCTTGATATCTTAAAATTTTCTAAATGATACTCTGATATCTTAAGATTTTTTATTTGATATCTTAATTGATATTCTAATATTCTAAGATTCCTTGGATGATACCTTGATATCCTAAGATTTTTTAGATGATACTTTGATACCTTAAGATTTCCTAGTTGATATCCTAAAATATTCTATGATTCAATCCTACCCATTTTTATCCCTATTCACATTGCAATTTGAAACTAGTCTTATTTTATCCCTATTTATATTATAATTTTGGAACTAGTTCCATATTAACCTTTTTTACACTATAATTTTTTTACATACCTATTCAATTTTAATACACTTACTGCAAGTGCATCATGACAACGTATTGTCTTGTTGAAATCCATGAATGTTGATCTTAACAATGTTAAAATAGCCGATTATCATATTTTACAGTGTTATGAAGTAAATACATCCATATATAGAAACCTTGCTTAACTTTCTTTTCTTTAAAATTTTATTAAGTTCTTTCTTTCTTCTTATCAATCTATATTTTTATATAGTTTTGAAAAAAAATTCTCACTTTCTTTCTTTTTCTTTGACTAAATTTTTATTTTATCTTTAATCTTAATTTTAACTTTGATTTAGCCTTGAAACTTCTTTCATTTTTTTTCACCTTTTTTTCAATCTTAAGTTTTAGTAGATTCAGGGTTATATTTGTAGATATAAAGAGTTTTGACTTTGAGGTTGAATTTAGGATTTTATTAAGGATAAATAGAGGTTTGGATGTCAATAGTCGGTTGCCATTAATAGTGCTGACTTGGAGGATTAGATTTGGTATTTTTATAATTTTAAACTATTAGTTGTTGACTCGGACTTTGAAGACCTTAGCTATGACTTCTTTGACGAGCTTGGAAGAGAAGAAGACGGGGTTTTTTGGCAAAGCCAAGAAGGTATTCAGAGAGAGCTTCTTCTTGGCATGAGTTTAGGTGGTAGAAACACATGATTCAAAGCTTAGATGAGAGAGTTATGCTTCTTTGAACTTAGGCTACTAATATGATATCTATTGTCACTTTTCTGGGTATATTAGGAGTTTTAAGATACTAGCAAGAAATCAAGAAGTTGGATTAAAAACTAGACATTAATCTATATATTTTGCACCCAAGAATTGATAAAAATGAATCTAGAATAAGTGAGATATGGCTGATTAAAACTAGCAAGCTAAATTGGAGTTTTGAAGAAGTTAGATAAATAGAAGGGTTTGCTTTAAGCTAGAACTTGAGTTTCAAGATGAATTTGAAGCTTATTTTTTGTGTACATATCACTTTTACTATAAAGAGTCTATGTCTAAAATTTCATATCAATTGAGTCTTTGATTAGAGAGTAATGGCAAATTTTGTTCTTAGGTATCTAGGGTTTTAACTTTTAAAAGTACTTGATAAGGATTTGGTGATACCAATCAATTGACAATGAATTTGGAGTGGAAATTTTGTGTGATAATGATTAAAGTTATAAGTTTTATGCTTTCAAATTTTGAGCTTATTTGAATGGTTGGATCTCAAATTATGAATTTTCAAGTATCTAGTTGGGATTTGACTTTCAAAAGTACTTACCAAGGATTTAGTGATATCTAACGATTGGCAATGAATTCATGGCTCAAAAATCATGTGACAAAGATCAAAGGTATGAATTATGTTTTTCCAAATTTTGAGCTTATTTAAATTACTGGATCTCAAATTATGAATTTTTAAGTTTCTGGTTTGGTTTTACTTATAAAATTAATTGCTAATATTTTGATGATATCTGGTAATCAGTAATGAATTCACGGTTGAGAATTTTTGTGAAGATGACTAAAGAAGTGAATTTGATACTTCTTAAGTTTGAATTTATTTAAATAGCTAGATTTTGATTTATAAATTTTCAAGCTTCTAGTTTGTTGATTTATTACACACATGGTTTTGTGACTATAAAAGAGAAATTTAAGAAAGTTTGAGCATATTGGATCCAACTTGATTGTAAAGAGGGACCTTGCGTCTATCCAAAGCAGACTTTTATTACGACAACAACTTAGCTAATGGCTTTATTAAGCGATAATGGATTTGGAAGTGATAATAACAAATCCTTCACATCATCTCTTAGTCTCCAATAGAATTGACTCATTAAGATTTTTTTATCCTAATTGATGTCGCATGCTAGCTGCCTAAAGTCAGATGCATAAACTAATGCAGAACATGCTCTTTGATGTAATATTCAAATCTTAGCTGTTGTCCAACAAGCCTTATCATATTTTCCAAATACATTTGCAAATGCTTCCATGAAAACTACAAAGTTACTAAAAATTGGTGATCTCTTTTCAAATAAGGAAACAAACTATGATAATGCTTGTCTTATAAGCAAGGTGCCAACCAATCCAACCCTTGATTCTTCTATCAAATAAATATCAGATTATAGAACTATTATCAATCAAATTTGGATGACAAACCCTCAAAATTTTAAACTTGTACTATCATATTCTTGCAGAAGATTAACTTGACACTCCTTACATTATTAAACAAGTAGATTTCTTTAGCGTAGCATAGGTAATATTGTATCTTCAAGTATAAAAATTGGAAGTGGATATAATCTAGATTGTGGTACTCCAGATATTATATTATTATGAAGTTTCGCAACAATTCCTTCAATCTCCATAGTCCTAGTAGATAACGTAGTAAGAGCACTTACAATGGCATCTAACTTAGACTCAGAAGATTCAATCATACTAATGTCTTGACCTCCAATCATTCTAAGAGAAAGAAGAAATGAATCTGTAAAAAGATAATATCAGCTTAGAGGAGGATAATCTGCAACTCCTAAAACGCCTTAAGATCTTCAAAGAGAAGGGTGATCCACTTTCTCATAAGAGGAATAAAGCTCTAATATTATGATGAAGAAAATATCAATTTAAAAGAAGATAATCTACAACCTTTAAAACATTGGTATATCTTCAAGAAGAGGAATAATCCACTCTCTTACAAAAATGATCCAACTCTGATATTGAAGATAAGGGCAATCTCAACAAACTATCAAGGATACAAGAATACAAAGCAAGAAACTTAAACTAGAAGAAGGTTTCAAGAAAAAACCAACAAAAACTTGAATTAATCAAATGAGTACATGAACAATATTAAGAAAGATGAGATAGAATTCCAAGAAATATGTTGTTGAGATTGAAGAACTCTTCAGCCTCAACTTCCATATATATCCTTATCTGAGATGCTTTTTGAGGGGCTTCCAGCAAACTAAGAAGCTTTTCAAGCAACTTCTATGAATTGGAAAGCTTCTCAAGCTCCTTCCACTAACTACAAAGCTTCTTAAGCTACTTTCACCAACTTGGAAGCTTTTCAACCAACTTTCATTAACTCAAGAACCTCTAGAATGTTTTAGAAGGTTCTATAAACCTCCAAACTGTATGTTCCTAATAATAACAATTAAAAGACGTTAACTGTCCAAATTTTCTAGATTATACATTCTTCATGGCAAATACCAAAGTAACATCATTAATTCAATAATCATTTCACCTACCATTACTTTAGCCTCAATAGAAATGAGTCTCATACTTCTTAAGCTTATGTTCATTGCAACAATATTTCTCTTATTGAATTTGATTAAGTTATGAAGATTTTGATAAATATGGTTATAATTTTAGAGTGTAAAATAAAAAAAAAATCTAGCAAGTTCCAATAAGAGTTTAACAAATGGAGTTAAATATAAAATCCAAATTAAAAGCACGTGAAGACAAGTAAGTGGATGATGTCAAGAAATAAATAGAAGCAATGATATTGTAGCAACTCTTATCAACAAAGAAGGTATATATTTACATCTATTGGTATAAGGTTTTTATTGCAAAGGCATAGGTAAGTTACAACACAAAGTATAAAAGAATATGGCAAGTGAATTATAGAGAGGCATCACAAAGCGAGGAAATCAAAACAAAGCCACAAAATTAGAGCAATTCAAATAAGAATTGTCCACAGTTCTAGTTCAACTTGATAGTGCTACCTGGTAGTGCTACATGGAACTAGTGTCTTGTCTATAGTTCTAGTGTCTTGTCCACAATTCTAGTGACATCTTCCAAGTAATACTACCTTAGCTTCCAGGTAGTGCTAAAGATGATCTAGAATTAAAACAAATAGAGAAAATATTAAGAAAAGAGACTAAATTAGGATAAAAGAAAAAAATAAAGCTTACAAGGTAAATCATTTAAAAACAAAACAAAATCTAAAGATAATTTGATCAAAATTATATTATACTAATTATATTTGATCAAATATAATTAGTATGTATGCAAAGAAAAGATAATATATAATGCCATCTTATTTATTTTCTTAATCTAAAAAGTGTCCAAATTCTATATCCAATTGATCACAAATATAAAAGAGATTTTTATTTTTTATTTTATTATTATTCTTATAGAAACTACATTTATAAAAGCTAAGCTTTATTATATCATTCCATACTGAATATTAGTTGTTTTCTATTCTTTAAGACCAATTCTTATTACAAAATAACAATAAATAATCATTACATCTAAAATATCATTTTTTATTTTTAAAAAATAATATCTTAAAAATATTTTATATTTATTTATACTATACTTTTGGATTAATTAAAATTACATTTTTTTTCTTTGAAGAAAGTTTTTTTAATCTTTTTTTAAAATTTTAAATTTAACAAAAAAAACAAAAAAAAAATCATTTAAATGGATAAAAGAATAATTTTGAAATGTTTTCATTCAAAGCAATTTGTATTGCATATAACACTCTACAAAATTACTTTAAAAACGTTTTTAACAATATTTATAAATTACCACTATTTTGTATTCATTGTTTCCATGCCAAAATCCATCTTATTTATCTCCAATTTCCATATCAACTACATCTTTGTCCATATCCATATGGTTGATATTTCTTTTTATATCACATGAAATGAAGTGTAAAACAACCCTCAACTCCAAGACATCTAAGATCTACCTAAAATCTTCATTAGTTTGTAGAAATTAGAGTGAACAAATTTTGTAGGTGAAAAACAGTCAAATGCAAATTCCAGCAAAGGATATCATAGATATCTGCATTAATAAAAAAATCTGCAGCTATTAACATATTTTCATAAATCATCAACCCCATAATTACTACACATTCCATACAGTACAACGTTGTGAACCATGTCTAAACACTAAAATACATATACAAGTCAACTCAGAATAAGAAGAGAAGACGTGATCTGCAACAACTCTCATGGTCACTTTACTCATCATTGGAAACTCATCACTAAGCTTTAAAAGGAGTAGAGAAGATAGTCCATCCTTCACTGATTCTTCACAGCAAGCATTAACCTCAAAGAAACATTACTTTCAGCGTAGTGTTCAAAAAAACTCGCATAACATTTATAATAAGTACTTTCTTCCAGTGTACGAGTATCTACCTATTTACCTATTCCCCTCCTGCACTTGGTTTGCACTACAAAGGAAGTGGATGTTTTAGGTCACAGGATCGATTCTTCTGAGTAAATCCTGCAAAAGTTTCTCAGCTTTGAGTTTGCACGCCATTTGTAGCTTCCTCTGGTTTACCTGGCTCAAAATTACCAGTACATGCATGAGTCCGAAAGGAGTGACTTGAAAATTAAATCTACAACGTCCAAACTACATGTCATTTCTTCAAATGCGATCTTCTGCAATTTATACTACAAACCAAAATGATCAAAAGGTACCCCAGTGTTGACCCATGCACACCTTGACCGTCAACGTGGCCTTCACCTTCACCTTCTGCTGCAAGAAGCGATGATCGCCGTGATGACCCCGACTGATGGGACGAAGGCTGCACGCAGTCACAATAAAAAGAGCGATCAGCCTCTGCAAATTGTCCATAAAAATATCATTCTAAACTTTTAACTTGACATCAATGACACAACTACATATTACTCGTTCCAAGACTCACTTGGGTCTTTATAGGCGAGATCTTAAATCATATTATCAGAGCATAATAGAAGTGCATTACTTGAAAAGTGAGTACCTGAAGCTTAGGTCGCAATGTCTCCATCAAGCTGCGCGGCTTCTGACCTGGAGGTGCTCCGCCCTGCTGCTCCCAAACGAGAACCAGGACAGTAAGTAATCTCATCTGCAACCGTAAATGACATCTCCCAAGGCTCCAAATAAAGAATCTCACGAAACGAGAAGCATTCGTGACATCATACACTGGTATGTCCACTAGATCTAACTGAAAAAATGGAATCATTTGAGGAGTTTCCAATAGTGAATGAAAAGCTTCCATGTCCAAAACAAAACCAGTCTTCTTAAACCTGAATGAAGTAGCCTAACCTTTCCAAGGGCCCAGTCAGCTGAATCAAAGAAAGCACGCTCGTGGTCCTGGCCCACAACAAACCCAACATACGTCAGACTAAGCAAAACTTCACTTCACGTGCACCATATGATGAAACTGCTCTATGGTACAAACGACAGTCAATTTAAGAATCAGCAACAAGACCACGTAACCTTCCTGGACAACTTGGTGAACTGAAACATCCAAAATCCATACACAATCGGTATATGGATACGAAGACTCGTCAGGAGATACCATAGTAGTCAGATAAATCAGTAATACCTTGGAGATCAGGGGAGGCTTCTTGGGCATAAGACCGCCATACTTCTTTTTCATGATTGCCTCCTGCAGATGCACTACTAGGAGAGTAAATAATAGAACATGCCTATAATACAGCCTGAAACAATTACTGGTCTCTAAAGTATTGACTTGTCTTGAAAAGAAAACAGACGTTGCGCAAAATACTAGTCTAATAGCACTAGGCACGTTCAATAAGGAGATGAACACGCTTTATTAAAGTGAATTAAGAGGAAAATTGAAAAGCAAGAACAATCGAACACAGGGGTCATTACATTGCCCAACACAATGCAGTTCGATCAATATGCAGAGATGCAAAACTTGAGTACTCTTGAATATGTCTCCGCACCCCAAAGTATTAAAACATGATCATCTACATGAACTGATGAGCTGTCTAAACTGACCTTAAAAAAATATAGACAGAGACCACATATATGTTTCTTATTCTAGAATGATGCAGAATTCTCTGCAGATGTTCAAGTTTCTCATAAATTTACGGCAGCCATACAAAGAATGTCTGGTGGCATTGCTTTAACCGTAGAACCTCTATCAACAAAAAGATCTCCATATGACATCCAACAAAACGTGTCAGCGTGGATTTGTGAAAGTCCACCTCTTCTGCCAAAGAGGGGATGGGTGCCTGAACATGCTTGGTGTCTGCCTGGTCACCCATGGCCCCTTGCTCCTACTTCTCCTACTATCAACCTTCAAGGCAATCATCACAAGAAATTAGAATTCAAAACGGGATATCAAATGCAAGCAGTTACATGTATCAACATATACAGTGAAATATGCAAGTGCACAGATTATAGCTGAAGGTCGCCATGATGAGCTGGGCTAGAACCAAAAATCCATCCAGGTTTGCTGACCGCTAGAACACGACATGGAACTGCACTAAAATTTCTTTAATTCTGAACCTATTGTCAGCAGGGTGGTCTGTAGAGACACCTTTTTTACCCAATCACGAAAACAGAGTGACCAAGAATACGAAAGACGGAGCCAAGCTTCGATTTTGCAGCTGTACCTAACCAGTTGTAACAACAAAGCGGATACATATTACGAGACTAATTTAGACTCCTATGCAATCTTTTCAGCAAATCAAGATAGGTCAACTGAATAGCGCAATTTTGAAAGAAGCATCACATACAACGTCTAAGCGAGGTTAATCCGAAGATCAGCTACAAGAATCTAAACTACACGAAACGTCTCAAAACCTGGATCTCAAAGTCAATTCCACAGCACTAAGTGCCTGACATCGGCCACAGCTCCCCACAGGCATGATCAGCACCGTCCAAAAACCTAAAAATGCCTCAACAAATCTTAATTTGATCATACCAACCACGGAACCGACAAAGTTGCAAGCGCGCATCAACAACAGCGCTTCACAACCCCGCCTAAGGATCACTAGGCGTCCACACAACCCTCAAAACCACCCAACTCATCATCCAAATAAAGCATGCTTCCAAATCTTTCAGTCGAAACGAAAACCCAACAAAACCCACACATCACACGGCGACTCACCCCGGCAACGACCCTCAGACTCCAGCCCCCTAACCTCCGTCGCAGCTGCTGTCTTGAACCCACCACGCAAAACCGCGAACTTAACCAATGCAAGTGCACAAAACCTCCACCATCACACTATCACATCATCAAATGGGTGGATTACACCCTCTTGGCATCACTGCGACGACACCTTTCCCATCCACACCAGACAGATTCTCCCACAAAGAAAAAAAACAGAGACACACACATTGCAACCAACCAAATCGAAGCACAATCAGGCAAATGGGGTCCCCGATTACGACTAGGTTGATGATGAGCTGATTAAGCCGGAGATTCTTGTTGAAGAATCCGGGGCGTGTGCAAGTGTGTACCGTGAATATGCTGGCTGCTGATTGTGGGTTATGGATGAATCCAGGGGGCAAGTCCTGCTGAGTGAAGAGCCTGCAACTGGATCCAGGAATTTTCCTCGTAGAGCAACGGCGATGACCGGTGCCTTTAATGCAACCGTGCGAGTTGGAAAAGCCCTCCGAACCCCACCGCGACGCTGCTGGTGCTGCGTGTTCGGGCCCCTCGCTCGCGCCTGCCGAAAGAGACGATGTTCCCCATGTTCCCATATTTGGGAACTTGAGACACCTGGCGTCCGTGATCTAGGGCTCCTGCTCTGGGTGCGGGGAACGTACTGAGCTGTGATTGAACCCACGTGACCCTGGTTCTCTTTGTTCCCTCCTCTGTTCCCATTGAGTTGGACGTTGGGTACAGACCTGAACCGGCATTCGCCAGTCAGATGAGTTCAACTGCATTTGAATGTTTGTGGAAGAAATGTTTTTTTAGGTTTTTACGTTTGTTTGGGTTTGATTTGTGAGGGTTTTTTAAGTGGTTTTTATTTTTTAAAAAATAGAATGGGATGTAATTTAAGATTTTGCGTTAAGATTTACACAAATTATGTAAGCTAGAATACTCCATCTCATTGAAAAGGATTATTTACCAAAATAATTTAAAACAAGTGACTTTATCCCAACCTCTACACTTGCTTCTTTCATCGGTATTAACATGTTTGTGATATTAAATTGACCAATGATTACAGGAAGCATGCTTTTGAGTAAAGGTTGGAATTGCTTGTAAGTTATGGAATGTTTCAAATCTGCAGCCTCAACCTTTTCTAATGTCAATCTTCTTTGGTGAACTTTTTTTATGTTAAAGTTAATTTTTACAAAAATAAAAACTAAATATAAATATAAATTAATCTAAATTTTATTTTAAATTAATTGATATTTATATAATGTGAATTTTTAAAAATATAGAAAATTCTTTTATCATCATTGATATATCTAAATCTGCATATGGTTTGATTTCATAGTAAGATATATATGACCATTGAAACAAATGATAATCTTTGTTTGATATTATATTTTGAATAATTTCTTCACATTGAATAAAAAATATTTAATTAATTTAAAACATTTTTGGTTTATTTTATTTTTAAATTAACTAACTAAGATTAATTTTATTAGTTTTTAATTAATTATCAGATTAAATATTTGATATAAAATCTTATTATAATTCAAAGAAAAAAACTAATTATAAAATATATATATATTATTATATCTATTACATTAATAAATAAATAAATAAAATATTTTTAATCTACTAAATATAAATATATAAGCATGTATTAATTTGATATTTTATTTTAATAAAAAATATAAGGTTGTCTAATCCATTTGGCAATGATGTTAAATTTGACCACTTAGATATATTAAGTATTATCAAAGATATTTGGTTACATAGTTCATTTGGAAATGATGTCAAATTTGAGTACTTAAATATATTAAGTGTTGTGAAAGAAACAAGGCTACTTAATCTATTAGGCAATGATGTCAAGTTTGAGCAACCACTTATATCAAGTATTGTTAAAGATATAAGATTGTCAAATTCATTTGCTAATAATGCCAAACTTGATCATTCAAATAAATAAAGAATACTCAAAGATGTAAGATTATCCAATCCATTTAATAATGATGTCAAGTTTAAGCATCTACCTATATTAAATGTAGTTAAAGATGTGAGTTTATTCAATTTGTTTGGTAATGATATTAAGCTTGAACATTGATTTAAAGTAAGTATAGTCAAAGATATAAGATTGTCTAATCTATTTGATAATAGTATCAAATTTGAACAATAATTTTTATTAAATAAAATAAAAAATATAAGATTCTTCAATATATTTAATAAATGATGTAAAGCTTAAGCCTCTACTTAAATAAAATATAGTAAAAGATGTAAATTATTTTATTCTATTTAGAAATGATATTGAATTTGAAGACCAATGATTATAAAGTATATTCAACAATATAATATTGATTATATTTTGTAGTAATGATATTAAATTTGATATTTTTTTAAATAATTTTTTTTGAAGATATAAGATTGTTTAAATATAGTAATGATGTTAAACTTGAATATCCACATATATAAAGTTTAATCAACAATGGAAGGTTTTTCAATCTATTTGGCAATGATGTCAAATTTGAACAATGTTGTATTATGTGTCGTCTTTTTTGAAAATACACTAGGTACTTGGCTATAGAAGATATATTTATATATTACAACTAATCAAGAATTTAATAATTCTAATATAATCTTAAATAAATTCTAATCAAATTTTAATTAAATCCTAAATAAACCCTAATCAAATCCTAATCAAATCCTAATATAACCATAAATCAAATCCTAAGTCAAATCTTAAATCAAATCCTATTCAAATCCTAAATCAAATTCTAAGTCAAATCCTAATAAAATCCTAAGATAGTCCTAATGAAATCCTAATCAAATCCAATAGTAAATTTAAAACCTCAATAATTATTAAATTATCTATTGATTGTCATTCAAAATTTGCACACTTATTAACATATTAGTGAAAAATAAGTATACAAATTTTGAAGAGATTTGAATTTATTGATTGAGAAAAAAGGCTCCTAATCCTCTTAGGTATTGGTCGTTCTCCTTCTCCAACCTTGATGTCAATCTTCCAACATCAATATCTCTTTTTTGCACCATTCATATATTCTAAAATTTTATAAAAATGTTGAAAGGTAAGTTAAATACTAGTTCAAAAAATAATCATTCCAATTTAATTAGTAGATTGCTCAAAATCACAAAAATCCTCACTAATCCTCAAAATCTAATTTCAAAGATCCTAGCACGCTTAAACTCAAATAACCTTTGACCTAATTATTAGATTAAGCTTAAATTTGTAAAAAATATTTAATACAATTATAGTCACAAGGCTATAAATTTTCACCCATAGATTTTCTAAATAACTTTCAATATACTCAAAAATACAAATCCATTTTATTTTTCAATAACTAGAATCATTTAAATAGAAACTTGACTTTGCATAGCTTTTATAAAGTTATTAAAAACTCAAAACCCTTAAAACTAATGCTCAAAAAAATCTTATCAAGTCTTCTCTCAAATTCCACTTTTTGATCAACAAAAGAATTTCTTATTGCCACAAGTGCATGGTTTTGATCTTGGTTCACAACCGACTCTCTCCAAGTATCAATCTAAGGTTTATTTAGGTAATTTTTGCTGAAACCTATCCTTTGCTTTGATCTTAAAATGCCTATAGTAGTATTATTTATGGTCCTATATAGTAAGTAAAAGTCTCTTTTTTTTACAAAAAGTAGCATTAATATTAAATATTTTTATTATCTCTTTATTTATTTATTTATTTATTTTTAATTTTTTAATTTATATTTTTTTTAAAGTAATTTTATAATTTAATCTTCAATTAAGCTTCTCTATAATATATGTCTTCTTTTGCTCTTTCATCCTATAGCCATATTATAATACATCAACACCAATCCATATAAAATGTAATCAAAGATGTAAGATTTTCCAATCCATTTGGCAACAATATTAAGTTTGAATGTGGTTAAAAATATATAAATACATAATCTAATTAGAAATGATTTCAAGTTTGAATATCTAAATAATTTAAATATAATTAAAGATATAAGGTTGCCAAATTGTTTAATAATAATTTCAACCTTAAATACTTAAATAAATCAAGTGTAGTCAAAGATATCAAGTTGTTTAATCCATTTGGCAATAATGTCAAGTTTGAATACTTAGACATATTAAGTGTTGTCAAAGATATAAAGTTATCTAATCCATTAGATAATGATGTCAAGTTTGGACATCCTTATATATTTAATTTTCTTAAAGAAATAATTTTTATTAATGATTTTAATATTGCTATTAAATTTATAAAATCTTACAAATTGAGATTTTTCAATACTTTTAGATGTTATATTTTTTTAGTAATTTAATTAAGTTTAAATACCTTTATAAATTAAATTTTAATAATATGTTAATTTTAAAAATAGAACTTAAATTTCTTTTAAATATATTTTTTAAAATTTTTTATGATTTATTTGTTTAAAAAAAAATTTAAGCTATCAAATCTTATTCTCAATATATTCCAAATCTTATAGTCACTATTATTTTCATCTCTATCCAAACCTCTTCTTCTTTTTAATCTTTGTAAAGTTTACTCCCAACATCTCAACCTCTTTTGTCCCTTTGAAAATGCACCTATAACTTTCAACTTCAAAAGTAGGCTATTACAAGCTTATACAATTTATTTGCCAACTTCAATAAACTCATTAGACATCTTATTTTTATATCCACAAGAGTGAATAATAAAAAACTTAAAACTTTATTTTTTATTAAGTTCTTCAATATTTAATTTATAAATCATTATAGATAAATGGTCCATTAATTTCTAATCTTAAGTTGTCACAATCAATGTACTCTTGTTGCTAGTATACAAAATATCCATAGAAACAACTTCAATTTCACTTTGATTCTTTACATTATTAAAGATTAAGATGGTTTTATTTTTAATTAGGAATACTTTTAATATTTTTTATGCTTCTTCTAAATCCCTTAGTTTTTTTTTAACTTTAAATTATTTTAATATGTTACAAGAGGCCGTAAAGATTTCATTGTTTGTTTAAAAAATTTCAACAAAACATGAGGCATCATGTATGTACTTTATATCTTTTAATGTGGCCTTTACTATTATAATCTTGCCTATTCTATCTATACCTACAAGACATATTGCCTTCACTTCTTTCATGTATAGTTGTCTTATTTGTATTAAGTATTGTTTTCTATCTAATATTTTTTCTTTGAATATATCAACTTATATTTAGAAATAAAGTTATAAAATAAATTAATATTAAAAAGATATAAATTATATTTTAACTTATTTTTTATAACATATCTTTATATTCTAATATCTAATTATTATCATGGCATAATAGTATACATATAAATTATATTAATTTAATCATATTAATTTAATATATATTAAATATAATTATTAATAAAAACTTTATCAATTATAATTAACTATGTATTTCCTTTGGATATATGTTTTAATCAATGTTATTCTTAGATGCATCAAAATACAATGTTTTAATGACACATTTTTTTGCTAAAATATTTTTTTAATGTAATGAGTCTCTTACAAATATTTGCAAAGTTTTGACATTGTAAAGGATTTAAATTCTAACATTCTTAGATGAGCTTAGTTAATTCATGGCAATTTGAAGGTAAGATTGATTCTTTTTTTATATAATTTTTTTAATATCTCTTTTTTATTCACAATACTATAAAATATAACTTTTTTTGAAAAGATTGTAGAACATATTATTGCAAATGAAAAAATATTTACTTCAAAAAAATACATCTTTGCTGACTTAAATGCATTTTGCAATGCTTTAGGAGCCATATATTGCACATTATCATAAATACAATTTTTTTAGTAGCTTTTGGATTTCTTCCAATATTTATCTTAAACATGCCAAAATCAATCAATTTTACTATAGCATATTAAAATTTATTGTTTAATATTTTTTTCTAAAATATTAACTAAAATATTTTTGGAATTTAAATCTCAACGTGTAATTTACATATCATGTAAACAACACATTTTGATTGAAATTTTATTAATAATATCATTTATTAAAATAAAAAATATTAATTTATTTTCTATTAACATATTTTTTAAACTTATTTTTGCATCAATTTTATTCTTAAATATAATTTTTTATTTTTAATGTCATTATGTGTTGTAGCAAAAAAATATTTGATAAAGTTAAGGTAGTTCAAATTAGATAAAATACTTAGTTCTACAATAAAAATTTATTATAGTCAATATGCATATTTTTAGTTGTACTCAAAAATCCAACTACTTGGATTTATAAACTTCCTCATAATTATCTTTGCTTATGAATTGCATAATTTTCACATTTTCTATATATATTTAAAGTTTTAAAGCATCCAATTTTCCACCTTCTATATAAATTAAGTCTTTCAATCTTTCTAATAAATATATTATTAATTTAAAATATTAAAAATATTCATCTTTACTTATGTGGATCATTCTTTGATATAGATTATTATCATCACTTTCTACTTCATTACAAATTGCAACATCAACAATATCAAATACAATATCTTTGAATTTTGTAAGATAGTGCATTAAAAATGTATCACTTGTTATATTATGTTAACACTTCAAATTCTAAAACAATTCTCTAAAAGTCTCTTTGTTCTTCAATTGATAAATAGCTGCTTAATATTAATTTTTTTTATTTACAATCTTTTACTAATAAATAGATTTTTTTACTATATATCATAGATATCCATTTAGAGAAGGTTCTAAAAGATCTTAAAACTTTTTAGAAGGTCCAAAAAGAATTTAAAAGATCTTAGAAGATTGTAGAAGGTTCTAAGAAGTTATTGGAAGAGGTTCTCTAAGTTACTTGGTTCCTAAGTAATGTAAGAAGTCACAAGAGAAGATTCTTAAGGTTTCTTCATATTAAAGCAACAAAAAAGCTACTTAAGAAGCATCTTAAGATGACTTAAAAGAATAATATCAAAAAGCTTTTTAAAATTACTCTTCTAAAAGCTTCCTAATTCCTAATATATATAGGTGTTGAAGCTAATGGGCTCATTAGTCTCAACAATATATATCTTATGGTCTAATTTAGATATTCTAGTCTTGTTCTTATTCATATATTGTAATGTATTATAATAAGACTTATATATCTTATTATCTTATTATCTTATTATAGTCTTACATAAGTCCCTTCATCTAATCTGTAACAGTTTAT
Source organism: Physcomitrellopsis africana (assembly GCA_036785485.1). NCBI lineage: Eukaryota > Viridiplantae > Streptophyta > Bryopsida > Funariales > Funariaceae > Physcomitrellopsis > Physcomitrellopsis africana. The sequence goes on along the minus strand of JAWRVF010000185.1, from coordinate 173,795 downwards.
CACGATTCTTAACATCAATTTTAAAGCTCTATCTTCTTCATAGAATATAGACTACTTCTCTTGTTGAAAGCATTAAAATATCTTAGAGGTTGCAGATTACCTTCCTCTAAACTAATATTGTTTAGTGTTATTTTTTTTTAAAAAAGTTGGTTTTAATTATAAATAGTGTTATAATTTTTTCAAAGATATATTAATTTTTTTTTTCTTTTGGAATTTCATCTATCTATTTTATTAATATAAAAATAGATTAGGTCATAGGTGGTACACTTTTACAAATAAAAAATAGAATAATAACTCTTACAAATCTCCAAGCTTTTATAGATACTTTAAAATAGAAGATTCTATTCTTTTACAATTCAAATAAAGAATCTCAAATTAATTTAATATCTAAAAAAACTAAATGAAAGATTCATAATTTACAATATGAAATTATTTAATTGAAAGAAGCAAGTACAAGACATATGTCACATATGACTTCTATAGATGTTTCAAGGATTATTATAAAAATACCAAAGGCTAGTATGTTAAGCAAGTTTGATAGAACAAAATCCAATTTTTGAGACTTTATGCAATGAGTATAATTGTACTTATGCTTATATCCTTTTCATTATCTAGATGGATTCACTCAAGTTGCTTTTATAAGTATTTTTTTATCAAGAAGTATTTGCTCATGATTGATTCCATTATTATTAAAAAAATATATTAATATTATAAAATCTAAAGGCTTTTATGGAAAGTTTTACTACTATATTTAGAGATAGTGACTGATAAAGGGTGGCAAAAAGAAAGATACAAAACTTATAACAAGGATTAAGTTTAATTATAATTTATATTATAGAATTTCAAAATCTTATATGCAATCTTGATTAAAATAATATGGCATTTATGACTTAGTTTTAATAATATAAAAAATTTATTGAATACAATGCCCTCAATTGATAATTTAGAAGAACTTATATTTCAAGCTATCAATTGTGACAATTGCCTATTTGAATTGCAATAAGAAAGACATTGGAATTTTAGTAATAATTCTCACAGTGGAATTTTTTATTTTTTTAAGTATATTAAAAAAATATTCAACAAGTCCTAAACTTATGCAAATTGAAGTAAATCAATTTAAGTTACTAATTTAAATAAAAAGAGATAGATATTAGTAAAAAAAATTATATTTATATTATGAAAAGCCTAATTACAAAGCAAAAAATTATTTAAATAATTTTTGAGATTCAAGGCACAAATTATAATATTAATTCTATAATTGGCTAAATCAAAAAATAAAGATGTCTAGTTATAATAAGGATCGTACCATCAAATTCTATCTACTGAAAAAATATTTTTTTTTAACTCCAAATCTTATATTTTTTTTTACCTCCAAATCTTATATTTTTTTTATACTTCTTATACATATAAAAAGTCTAAATTATAAAATTTCTATTAAAATCCTTTTAGATACTAAAGCCTTAGCATGTTTTATAAATAAAAATTTTATAACTAAGTGTTGATGAAGAATTTTGTAATTAAGTATTGGTGAAGAAGATTCATCATGCACTTGTTGAAGTCATTGATAGATGAGCACTTACATTAGAAGATGTTATTGAAGAAACACAACTATTGCAAGTGGTATTAAGAGATCAAGTATTATATATTGTCTTTAATATTATTCGATATCTTGCAAATCATACTCTTATCGGACTTCCTTGATTCAAATTATATAATCTTGATATTAATTGGAATTTACATAAAAAAATTTTAAGACCAAAATGCCTAAGGAAGAAATATATTACACCTTTATTTCTTGAAACTACTACTTTTATGTGAGAAATAAAGGATGGCATTGTATTTTTGATGTATACTACTTTGATAAGAAATTCAACTAAATAAGTTTTATAAGATATTTCAATTCAATACCAAGACTTCAAAGATATTTTTTAAAAAAAAATAAATATGATATCAAAATATCAATCATATGATTACGCTATAGATTTATAAAAAGGAGCTCAACTGCCATTTGAACCAAAATATAATCTTTTGCAAATAGAATTAACAACCTTATGAAAATATATTGATAAAAATCTTTCTAAAAATTTCATTTAATATTTACAATCACTTATTAGAGTATCTATACTTTCAATAAAGAAGAAAGGTGGATCCTTACAAATGTTCATTGATTATTGGGATTTAAACAAGATAATAGTGAAAAATTATTATTTATTGCTATTGATATTAAGATTCCTTAAACAATTACCTTAAGCAAAGATCTATACAAAGATTGACATTTGTGGAGCTTATTATTTAGTACATATTATAGAAGGGGACAAATGGAAGATGATATTTCAAACAAGGTATAGGCATTTTGAATAAAATATTATGCTTTTTGGACTAACAAATGTATCAGCTATATTCCAACACTTGGTGAATGATGTCTTTGAAGAATTCTTGGATAAATTTTTTGTTTGCTATATCAATGATATTTTGAACTATTCAAAAAGCCTTAAAGAATATGAAAAATATGTAAGATTGATATTGCAAAAATTAAAGAATGTGGATTTATATGCCAAATTAAAAAAATATTTATTCTACCAATGAAAGATAGAATTTTTTAGATATATTATATCAAATAAATATTTATTAAAAAATTTGAAGAAGATTCAAGCTGCTAAAGATTGTACAATCTCTAAAACAATGTAAGATATACAATGTATTCTTAGGTTTGCTAATTTTTATTAGATATTTATTAAGAATTACTCTCAAGTAGCTATTCTATTTATTCAGTTGATATGCAAGGATAAATTGGAATAGAAGCTTCAAGCAAAGAAGGCTTTTTAAGACCTTAAACTGGCTTTTATTACAGCCTCAATCTTAATACATTTAAATTTTATAAAAGCTTTTTATATAGAAATTGATGCCTTGGATTTTGTGCTAAAAGTTGTACTATTATAAAAGTGAAAAGATAAGAAACTTCATCTAATTACATTTCATTTTAAGAAATTTTTAGCTATCGAGATTAATTATAAAATTATAATAAAAAATTCCTTGCTATTATGGATTCTTTCAAAAAATGGCGCTATTTACTTGAAGATGCTTTACATCCAATGATTATATATACAAATCACAAGAATCTTGAATACTTTATATTGGTTCATATTTTAAATTTTTATCAATCTTAATAGAATATATCTCTATCTCATTTTGACTTCAACATCATATATTAATTAAAAAGATAATAAAAGTTGTCAAATGCTTTGTCTAAGTAATTATACCTTGCGCCAAAAGAGAAAAAAATAATATATAATTAACAAAAAATAACACTCTTAAGACTTAAGCAATTATATCTTTGAGCAATCATTATGTCAATTCAAATGGATTCTTTACTTCTTCGTCAAATTCATACAACGTTGACTATGGACCCTCTTATCTTTGATGTTAAACAATGTGCTAGTAATATTTAAGATGATTCTAGAAAAATTAAGTTTAAAGACAACCTCCTTTATTTTGAGAAATATTTATATATTCTTGATGAACTAATGTGCCTTTGTGTTTTACAAGTATGTCATGATTTTTCTATTGCTAGATATTTTGGATTCAATAAGACATTGAAATTTCTTTCTTGAGATTTTTTATGGCCTAAGATGTGGTAGATTATCAAAGAATTTGTAATTTTCTATAATATATGTTTCAAATCAAAGAATCTTTAATATTATCTATATGGACTTCTTCAACCACTACCTATTTTGAAGCAACCTTGATCTTCTATTTCTATAGATTTTATTACACATCTTTAACAATCCAATCCTTTTGATACTATATTTGTGATAGTCAATTGATTTATCAAAATGTCACATTTTATTTCTTATAAGAAAATAATTACAAATTAAAAAAATAACCATAGATTATTTGTAATTATTTTCTTATAAGAATAATTACAAATAACCATAGATTATTTGTAAGTTAGATTCTTAATAACTTCAAAAAAAAATCAATAATCTCTTTTTAAAACCTCATCTTTATATCAAAATTTGATTATAGCTTTATATATCCATCTTTTTATTTTCATAAAGTCTTAGATCCTAAAACAAATCTCTTCAATTTATACAAAATACTCAAATTGTAATAAAACCCTTCAATACCATATTTTCATGTTGTCATACTATATATTGTCTTGTTTAAAAATACATCAAATACTTAATTGTAGAAGATAAATTTATATTTTTTAACTAACTAAGAATCTAATGATTATAATAAAATCCTAAATAAATCTAAATTGAATTTTTAATAATCATGATCAAATTCTAAAGTAATCTTTAAAAAAATCCTAAAATAATCGTAAAGAAATATTAAAGAAATCCTAAATAAATTATAAAGAAATTTTAAAGAAATCATAAAAAATCTTAAAGAATCATAAAAAAATAATAAAAAAATACTAAAGAAATTTTAAATAAATCAAAAAAATATCATAAAGAAATCATAAAAATATCTTAAAAAAATCTTAACCAAATTCTAGCCAATTCTAAAGAAATCCTAATATAATCCTAAATAATTACTAATCAAATCGTAATCAATCTTAATAAAATCCTAAAGATATTCTAAATAAATCCTAATCAAATCCTATTCAATTTTAATGAAATCTTAAAGATATTCTAAATAAATCCTAATCAAATATTATTTAAATTTTAATAAAATTCTAATCAAATTTTAATCAAATCCAAATGAAATCCTTATAAAATTTTAATTATATTCAAATAAAATCCTAATCAAATCCAAATAAAATTCTAATAAAATTTTAATTAAATTCAAATAAAATCCTAATCAAATCCAAATAAAATCCTAATCAAATTTTAATTAAATTCAAATAAAATTCTAATCAAATCCAAATAAAATCTAAATTAAATCCTAATAAAATTATATTCAAATCCTTATTAACCTAAATTAAACCTTATAATAGTTTTAAAACTTCAATAATTATCAAATCAACTATTGAGTTTCATTCAAGATTTGTATACTTCTTAATCTGCTAATTAAATACAAGCATTAAAAATTTGAAAGAATTTGAACTTATAAATTAGAAGTAAAAGCTCCAAATTTGCTTGAGTATTGGTTGTCCTTCTCTAATCTTAATGTCAATCTTTCAATATTAATAGTTCTTTTTTGTACCATTCATATATTTTTAAATTTTATTAAAATATTAAAAATTAAGTTAACTATCAACTCAAAAGAAAACCATTCCAATCTAATTGGCAAATTGCTCAAAATCACCAAAATCCTCATTAATCCTCAAAATCTAATTTCTGAGATCCTAGCCCACTTAAATTTTAATAGCCTTTGATCTAACTATCTAATTAAGCTAAAATATACAAAAAAATATTCAATATAATTATATTCAAAAATCTACAAATTTTTACTTATGTATCTATTATAACATTCACAAAATTATTTAGAATGTGAACCTACTTTATTTCTTAATAACCAAAATCATATGAAGAGAACCTTAGCTTTGCATAGCTCTCACAAAGTCATTACAAATTCAAAAACCTTGAAACTAACACTTTCAAAAATATCATTATATTTGCTATCTAATTTGGCTCTTTGATCAACAAAAAAACCTCCTATCTCTTGTAAGCGCATGGTTTTGTGTCTTAGGATCTAGTTTTGACTCTAGTTCACATCCAGCCTTCCTTGAATATCAATCTAAGGTTTTCTTAATTTATTTTTGTTGCAAACTATCTTTTGCTTTGATCTAAAGATGCCTATAATATTATTTTTACTAATCTATCTTATTTTATCTTATTTATGGTCCTACAAAGTAAGTAGAAGATATTTTTATAAAAAAGTAGTATTAATATTAATAGTTTTTTTTACCTACTTAATTTTTATCTTTATTTTTTAAAATAATTCTATTACTAAGTCTTAAATTAAACTCTTCTATAATATTTGTCTTCTTTTGGTTTTTTTATCCTATAACCATATTATAACACAACACCACAAATGATTTTTTTCTTCTTAATCTTTAGGATCATATATCTCTTGATTCAACTGCTTAATTTTTGTCAAATTTCTCAATAGTGTGGCTTATGCTTTTAAGCTTTATTACAAGCAAAATCAGCCATAGATTCATTTTTAATCATTTGATATCTCAAAAATCTTAACAAGTGCTTAAAACCCTAATTTATAGATATCCAAGTACTATATTTTTTATATCTCAAAAATCCAAAATCCAAATTTTATAAAAAAAAATATATAATTTTATAAGATGAAAATATTCACTCTTGAAAATTTTGAGCCAAAACCTTGTAAAGTTGCTTAAGATATAGCTCAAAACACAACCACTAATTAGCTATGTCACTTATTGCCTTTAGATTACAAGCATTGACTTTAATTCTCAATATCTCCTTCAACTTAGCTTAAAATCCATCAAGCTATATATATATATATATATATACATATATATAATATAGTTAAGAAAGTACTCTTTCCAACCTTGGTTATTAATCTTTTATTACTTTCCATATACATGAGTTATATCCTAAAGAGTGACAGTAAGTATAAAATTAATATTTTGACTTTGAGCGCCCATGTTTCCTTTACAAAATTCCAAATCACTCAATTTTTGTGCCAAAAATTCAAACTTATTGATGCTAATCTTTTATGTTTTGATGATTTCAAAATATATATATATATATATATATATATATATATATTAGTACCTAATAAGGCCTCAAACAACCTTCTTGAAGCTTATTGGACATGACTTTTGGCCAATAGGAATAGAACTTTTCATCATCTATCTCTATTCATTCATATAAATGGCCTAACTATTCTTTTTGATACTAAGATTTGTTTTTAATTATTTTTCTAATAAGATTTTTATAATATGTGTTGTAAATATCAAATAAAAATAAATAAAATAAGATTTAAAGGATCACAAATGTTTAATAAAGATAATTCAAAATATATAAAAACTAATATCAATATAAAATCAACCTCAAAAGTTATTATAAAAAAATTTTTAAATTTTTTTTAAAATTAGTATAAATTTTAATAGTAGTCCTTTTAAACAAATTCCTTCCAAAATAATAATTCAATTATATTTTATAATCAATTAAAATCTATTGATATTATTTTTATTTAATTATATAATAAATTATATATATATATATATATATATATAGTATTTTTATATTGTAATTAAATTATAACTTAATAATATTTCTATTCAATAAATTTCTTTTTATATCAATTATGGATATCATCTAAAATTGGATATATTATTACCTTTTAAATTTGACAATCTAACAATTAAGGAATTAATTACAAGATTGGCAGAGCTATATTAAACTATAAAAATTCAGTTAGAAAAAACTCAAAAATAATATAAAAAAATAATACATAGATTTTAAAAAAAATAACCTTTTTTTGGTGTTGGTGATGAAATATGACTCCTTTAATATAATATAAGGACCAACCAACCATATGACAAATTAGACTATCAAAAATTAGAACTATTTTTTGTTCAAAAGCAAATCAATCCTATCGCTTATTATTTGGAATTATTAGTATCTATGAAAAGTCATCCTAATTTCTATGCTTCTCTTTTGGAGTATTATAAAAATCAAGCATATTAAAAAGATTACTAGCATCATTGCCTTGCATTGAAATAGATAATATTAACAAATTTAATGTGGAAGAAGTACTTGATTTAAGAATGAGGCAAGGACAAGTGGAATACTTTGTACATTGGATCAATTATATTATTAGTGAATAAGCATGGAAGCTAATCCAAAATTTAATCAACATCCCTCAAAAGATATAGAAATTTCATCAATAACATCCCTCCAAATCAAAAGTAACAATACATATAACCACTACTAAATAATATTTGCTATGACATTTGGTTTAGAAGGATGAATACAATGCTTTGAAATTTTTTTGAATTTTTTTATAAAAAGAAGAGAAGGAGTTATAAAAGTTTTAAAATTATAATATAAATAGCAAATTCAAATCCATTCTATTTCACCTTGAATTTAGTACTTTATCTTTATTTTCATTTAGTAGTTCAACCATCGATAGTCAAGTGAATGACACCTTATAAGTTTGGCCATGTCAACAAAGTAGTTCACGTCATCAATCTCAAAAAGAAGACTTGCTTGAATCACAAAGATATCAAAGAATACCTAATAGGTGTTTGGTAGTAATCGTCATTGAAGTAGAACTTATTCATGAAGATTGCCCAAAAGTAATGTTTGAAGGATGTTTTTACAATGAAGATATAAAAATGAAAGCTTAGTTTCAAATAGAGGATATTAGTCATTATTATTAGTTACAAAGACCAATGAGACTTTTGATCTGTTGTTGTATTGTAACATGACTATTAGATGAAAGAAAAAATAAAAAGATCATATTATAGAAGAGCTTAATTGAAAATATAGTAACATATTAATTTTAAAAATATAAATAAAAGATAGGGAGGTAGAAAAAAAATTTAATATTAATATTGCCTTTTTATAAAAAAAAAATTCTACTTACATTATAGGAGTATAACAAGACAAAATAAGGTAGATTAATAAAAATAATATAATAGGTATCTTTAGATCAAATTAAAGTATAATTTTCAGCAAAAATTATCTAAAAAAATCTTAGATTGATATCCAAAAAAGATTGGTTGTGAACCAAGGTTGAAACCATATCCCAAGGTACAAAATTGCATACCTTTGGTAGATAAAAGGTTCTTTTGTTGATTAAAAAGTGGAATTAAGAAGTAACTTGATAGGATTTTTTTCGAGCATTTATTTTTAAGTTTTTAAGTATATAATGATTTTGTGAGACCTATGCAAATTCAAGGTTCTACATAGGCAACTTTGATTGTTGAGAAATAAAATAGATTCACATTTTGGAGTATTTTATAAATATTTTAGTAAATCTACAAGTAAAAATTTGTGAATTTGTGAATACAATTGTTTTAAATATGTAATTTAAATTTAAATTTAATCAAATGGCTTATTTAAAGATTATTAGAATTCAATTGGATTAAAGTCTCAAAAATTGGATTTTGAGGATTAATAAGGATTTCTGTGATTTTAAACAATTTGCTAGTTAGATTGAAATGGTATTTTTTGAACTAATAGTTGACTCAGTTTTAAATATTTATACAAATTTTTAGAATAAGTAAATGGTGCAAAAAAGATCTATTGATGATGGAAGATTGACATCAAGATTGGAGAAGAAGAAAGATTAATATTTAATTGAATTAAGAGCTTCTTTTTTCAATCTACAAATTTAATTCTATTTAAATTTTATATGCTTATTGTCAATTGGTAGATTAAAAAGTGTATGATGTTTTAAATCAAGATCAACGGTTAAATTAATAATTATCAAGATTTTAAATTTACTATAGAATTTGATTTTTAAATTGATTATGATTTATTTAAAAAAAAATTAGGATTTTATTAGGATTTTAGTAAAATTTGATTAGAATTGATTAAAACTTGAATAAAATTTATTTAACATATCTTTAAGATTTCATTGAGATTTATTAGAATTAAATTAAGATTTTATTAGGAATTATTAAGATTCATTTAGAATTGATTAGAATTTTATTAGGCTTTATTTAAAATATCTTTAGGATTTGATTAGAGATTTTTAGAATTAATTTAGGATTTAATTAAGATTTTTTTAGGATTTATTAAAATTTTATTAGAATTTGATTAGAATTTAATTAGAATTTGAGTTGGATTTTATTAGGATTTATTAAGATTTACTTAAAAATTAATTAGAATTCAGTTAGAATTTACTTAGGATTTTTTAAAGATTTAGTTGGATTTATTAAAGATTATTTAAGATTTATTTGGAGTTGATTAGAATATGATGAAATATATCTAGGATTTTTTTAAGGTTGATAGGGTATACTTAGAATAATTGAAAATTTACTTAAATTGTTCAAGATTGCCAAAAAGATATTTTTAAACACCTTGTGGATTATTTTAGGTTGTAAATCCAACTTCAAGGTAAAATCAAATCCTTCCACAACAAGATGCCTAGTGCATTTTTAAGCTCATTTTTTATATAATACTACACTGTAAAAGACAACTTAAATATATTATACAAACCATGAGGCACATCTTTGATTTTCTATACCTTCAAGCAATTTTGGCTTTATTACTCTTTAGAAAAATCCAAGCTAAAGGAAGAGGTGATATCATGGACATCCATCTAAAAAAGATTCTAAAAGATTTTAGAAGATTTTAAAAAAATTTAGAAAAATTTAAAAGATTCTATAAGATTGTAAAAGGTTCCAAGAAGTTATTAGAGGAGGTTCTCTAAATTTCTTGACTTCCAAGCTATGTAAGAAGTCACAAGAGAAGGTTCTTAGAATTTCTTCACATTGAAGCAACAAGAAAGCTATTCAAAAAGTATCTTAGGATGACTTGGAAGCAAAGCCTTTGACAAGAAGTTATTTAAAAGCTTCTTAATTCCTAGTATATATAGGTATTGAGGCTGAGGTGCCTATTAATTTTGACAATGCATATCTTATGGACTAACTTGGACTTATATTACATTATTTTGTAATAAGACTCAAGTATCTTATTATTTTATTATAGCCTTATATAAGTCTTTTGGTATTATTTGTAATACTATAAGAAGTAATTCACAAAATATAAGTCTATATTTTAAATCATTACTACAAAAAAATATAAGTTGTTTAAACGCCATCACAACATGATTAAATTTCTTGCAAAGATTTGTACATTTTTTTTTTTAACACATTTTTTTCTTTCAATAAAACTTCCATTTGTCCAATATAAATTCTACACTATTTTTAAATATTTTTAATATAATCTTATATTTTAATTAAATTATAAATTTCTAAAATATGACCATCATACTAGCTAAAATAAATTAAAATATTTGCTTCCATATACCAATTAAAAGCATTCAAAACATTGACAAATATTTTAGAAATAATTTCAACAAAATAGCCATAGTATATTACTACTAAATATTTAAACTTTGTCTTTTTATCACACAACTAATATTAAATATTATTTTTAATTTGAAATAATATCCCACATATTAAAAACCATCTATACAAATTCAAAGCCAAATAATTGACTTAGATGGATGGTTTTTTGGATTGTGATAATAAAAATAATATCTATTATAATTTAAAAAAGTTATATTAAATTCTTGAAAAGAATCCATAATTGCAAGAAGTTTTTTATCATCAATTTTATAGTTGATCTTTGGTGCTGAAAATTTCTTGGAATAAAAAGCTACTAGGTGGAGTTTGTCATCTACTTCCATTTGTGACAATACCATGCACAAAGCAAAGTCTAATATATTTTTTTCTATAAAAAAATGCCTTGAAAAAATTAATATGATACAAGATTACTGTAGAAATAAAAATTATCTTCAAAACTTCAAATAATACTTTTGTTTCTTTGCTCCACTTGAGTTTGTCCTTATAAAGTAAACATATAAGTGGAGCTGCAACTTAAAAAAAGTTTTTAATGAAGATTTGATAGTAATTAGAAAATCCTAAAAAATATTATATATTTCTTATTTTTTTAAAAATCTTCTAGTCTATGATTGTCTGGACTTTTTTAGGATCCATCTTGAGACCATCATTTGAAATGATGTATCCTAAGCAGTCAACTTGAGTAGTGTGAAATATACAGTTTTCCATCTTGGCATATAATCTTGCATCTTGAAATTTTTGTAATACATAACAAATATAAAGTTCATATTTTTTTATATTTTTAGAGTAGATCAAGATATTGTCTAAATAGCAAACAAGAAAATCATTAAGAAACTTACAAAAAACATCATTTATAAGATGTTGAAAATTAGTTGATACATTTGCAAGTCGAAAAGGCATGATATTATATTTGAAATATTCATATCTTGTTTGAAATGTAGTCTTCTATTTATCTCCTTCTTTGATGGATACTAGGTTGTATGCTCCTTATAGGTCTATTTTTATATAGATCTTAGCTTTATTTAGTTGATCAAAAAGTCTAGATATCAGAAGTAGAGGATATTTATTTTTGATGATAATCTTATTGAGCCCTCAATAATCTATATATATCCATAATAACCTATCTTTTTTCTTTACAAACAAGATAGGAACTCTTGCTGGAGATTTTGAATAGCGTATGAAATTCTTGGCCAAGTTCTCATCAATGTATTTCTTGAATTTAATCAATTTATTTTGTAATAAATTATAGATTGGTTCAAATAGAGATTGAGTTTCCTCTTTGAAATTGATTGAGCAATCATATGGGCAATGTTTTAAAAAAATATCTATATTTTTCTTCTAAAAAATATCTTGATATTCTTAATATTAGCTTGGAATGCCACTTGAAGTCTTTCTATTATTAAAAATAGGTGTAGTATAAATAAAAAAAGGTAATCTTTCTTTTGTTACATTTATAAAAGTTTTTGTGTCTACAAATACGGGTTTTATTATACTAAACTTATAGCATTTTACTTGATTAATATGACTCTTATTAATGTTTTGAAAAAATCAAGTCTATGAGAAATTCAATCTATTCAAGGATTATATTTTTTTAGTCATAATAAACTTAAAATAATTAGATTAGAAAAAAATTTAATTATATTAAAAATTATGTAACTATTATGATAATCTATTGTTATATTTATAGGAAAGATTTCATAAATAACATCTCTAAAAGACAATAGGCGACCATTTATGACTTCTATATATACGGATTTAGTTTTTTGTATTAAAGGTATTCTATGACTGTTAACAAATTTTTTATCTAAAAAACATGTTGAGGCTTTTGAATCTAACAAGGCAGAGGCTTTGTGATTTTTAGGTTCCAAACACACATCTATTATAAAAAAAGGAGAAAGTTTTAAGGAGAGAATAAGACTTTTATTAGAAATTGTATGAAATTCCAACTGCACGGTGTCGTGTTGTGGTTTGGCTACTATGTGAAAAAATTGTATATGTATATTTAATGTACAATTTATTACTTAGCTAAATGAAAGTCATATCAATGGATTTTTATTGGTTATAGGATGTAGTTAGGTTGCTAGTTTAGAAGGGATCTATTAAAAGGATTATTATTAAGATTTATACAATCTTATTTTCTTTTAGTAGTGACTTTTGAAGTTAATTTTATATTGATAGTAACTTGTATATATCTTAAGTCACCTATGTTAGACATTTGTGATCCTTAAGATCTTATTTACTTCTTTTATTTGGTGCTTAAAGCACCAAGTATGTAAATCTTATAAGAAGAAGGGTTAGAAAAGGGTTTTTAGTGTAAAAAGGGTAGTTTGGCCATCCATGTGGATGAATAGAGGTGGATGATAGAAATCTCTATTCTAATTGGTCAAAAATCATGCGCAATGGGCTTTAAGGAGGCTGTCCGAGGGTTTATTAGGAGTTAGGGTTTTTTTTTCGAAGGGAGTCAAACATTAGAGGCTAGGATCATAAGGTTTAGGTTTTTAGATCTGGTTTAGGTGCAAATTTTGTGTGATTTGCACTTTTTATGAAGAAGTTATAGGCGCCCAAAGTTAAGGTGTTGATTTTGGATCTATTGTCACTTTTTTGAATATAACTTGCGCATACAGAATGCAATCAAGGATCGGCGACTGAGGTTGGAGAGAGCATTTTCATGGCTACACTTTTTATGTGTGGCTTGATAAAATCCAAGCTAAAGTGAAGGAGATATTGGGAGTTGAAGTTAGTGCTTATAGACTTAAGGGTAGTAAGTGACCTACTTACATAGTGGTTACATTTTGAGCTATATCTTATGAAATTTGATAGATTTTTGGCTCAAAAGTTTTAGGAGTATACATTTTTATGTCACAAGACTATGTGCAAAAATTTTGTGGCATTAAGGTTTTAGATTTGTGAGATATAAGAAAAATAGTGCTCGGGTATCTCTGAGCTAGATTTTTAAGTACCTGCTAGGGGTTTTAAGATATCAGATGATTGAAAACGAATTTATGATTGATTCTTTCTTATAATAAAATTTAAGAAGATTATCTACACTTTGAACTAAATTTTATAGAAATTGAATGGTTGGATCAAGAGTTATTGGACTCTAAAGTTCAATAAGAAATAAGTCTTTGTGGATGAATAAAGTTTTGAAGGATTTTTGTAGAAATTTGAATCTTTTTTGTACAAACTTACTTGAATACAAGAGGGTTTATATATATGACTTTTCTTTTGTGAGATTGTTGTATTATTTGTCCCTTTTATTAAGGACAAATCACTTGTTGGATTTTTGCCATCAAGTTTCAAATAAATTCTCCACAGCCAAGTACCTAGTGTATTCCCAGATAGAAGGCCACGTCATACGACAACGGTCCCTATTATAGCTAGACAAACTCGTTTTCCAACATATTATCTTTTTTAATAGCCATACTTATTATTTTGTAGTTGCATCATTTCTTTGGATAATATTGAGTAGTATACTTAGCTTCTTCATAATATAAATATAATCCTTCTTCACAACAACAAATCTTTTCTTGTTCAGTAAGAGATTTAAAACGTACTATATTTATTTACATGTCTTCTACTTTAAAATGTATGTATTGAGAAGATGTTGATATTGCTATTGTATTATAATAATATTACGGCTCTTTTATATGACTCTCAGATCAAAACTCAAAAAGCCAATTGTTATACTTCATGACAAAGTCAATTGCTTGACTCAATCTTTAAGAATTGAATAAATTGAGTATCAATTTTTTTATCTCATATTATAATCTATGAAAAAATTGATTAATGAGTGTAGCATCATTTCACTTAGTATCAATTACTAATTATCAAAATTATAAAACATATGATGTTATTGATTGATTGTCTTGTTGTAAGATATAAATCTTATTGGTTGTAACACAAATCATATCATATTTTTTATATATAGATCAATACTCTACTAAAAATACCTCAAAATTATTCAATATTAGATCATATTGTTCAAAAAAAGATAAAAACTATAATAAAGTAGAATCTAAAAATAGTGTTCTAATAAATCTGACTTGTGACCTTTGAGTTGGATAACTTTGAAGTTAAAGTTCAATTACTAGTTGTATTTGATTGATGAATCCTTGAAACTTATATCTTGTACCATCAAACTTCTCCAGCAAATTAATTTTTGGTTCTTTAATGCTTGAATAGTGTTCCATTGTAGATAAAAGGGTATGGCTTGAAGGAGCTCCAATCATCTCTATATCTTCACTTTCTATTGATTTTGTTACTCCTTGTGGTGATACATTGAGTTGATGCATTGCAAGTATTAACTCTCTCATTTGGTCTTAAATTTATGCCATTGCGCTCTTCATTTCAGCAAGTTCTACCATGATAATATAATAGAAAGAAAAGAATATCTATTCTCATTACAAAATAAAATATTCAAGAACAAAAAAAAAAAAATTCTAAGAATAATATCAATTTAAAAGTGGATAATTTGCAACTTCTAATATACTTATATCTTATCAAGAGAAAGAGATAATTTTTTCTTAATTAAGAAAAGATAAAGCTTTGATATTGTATCTTCACTCTTGTCAATTTGTCAAGGACACAAATTGAAACAGATGCATAAATTAGTGAAAATTATGTCAAAGAAAAATGAAAAAATAGAAATAAGGAAGTATATATATTCAAGAAGAAAATAGAATGGCTTTTGCCAAAGACTAGAAAATACAAAAAACTCTTAAACTAGATTAAAAGCAAGAAAGGAATTGATAGAAGTGAAGAAGGCTTCACTCTTGCTTCTATATACATTATCTATTTAAGAGCTACGTGGAGGCGTTTTGTAGGACCTCCAATACGTGTCAAATTTGCAAGACACATGTCAAACTTGCAAGACAATTTTCCTACATATGCACCACATATTTGGTTTGTTTCACAAGCTACCAACATATGCGATATATGGCTAGTTTGTTGATAAAGTTTTTAATCTATTAATCATCTATAGACATGTATAAAGCTGAATCTGCATCTATGAAGCTTCTAGGAAGCTTTTTTATAAGATATTATCAAATTAATCTAATTTTATCTATTTCTATCTATCTATATTAATTAGATAATTATTAGAGTAAATCTTATGTCTCTGACATGTTGATAGATTGAGAATAGACTCACTCTTGCATCTATTTATATTTACTACCAAGAAGGTCTTGTGGAAGTTTTTTAAAGACCATAATACTTGTGATCTAAGTGTCAAGTTATAAGTTGCTTCCAATTTGACTTCCTAAATACAAAACTTATAACAAAAGTTATAATATCCATGTAGCATACTTATTGGAGTATAAATATCAAATCCATATATAAAAAAACTTCTTAAAGAAGGTATTATCTATCTAATATTTTTCTACCTACTTCTATTTCTATTTACTTAAGTAATATATATACAATTGCATACAAATTAATAACCAATTTGTATGCAATTGGTAAGAAATTTGTAGAGGATTATTGAAATTATAAAAAGAAGAAAAATAAATGTAATTAATTAATTAATTAATTAATTAAAGACTTGAAGAAAAATTCAACTACACAATGGTGATACCATTATATCATATGCAAGAAGAAAAGTCATTGTTATCACTAAGATAACAATTAAGATAGTCCTACAATTTGACAATTTGACACATAAGTCTTTCTAACAAATATATTGACAATGAGGGTGTTGAATATTATTACAAAGATTTATGAAAGAAGTCAAGGATCTAAAGGCATCAATATACTTGAATATGCAAAATCATACATGGTAAGACTTATTACATTTTAGAAAGAATTTGATTCAAGAAATAATTATTGTATGTTAATAAAACACTTGTCTATAATGTTGCAATAACCAAATAAGCAAGCATGAGCTTAGATTGGACACTCTTAATCTTTACAAACTTAAAGTGGATAGAAATCATTAATTCATTATAATACTAATGGTTTCTTCAATTAATATATAGATACATATACAAAATTTATTTGATATATATATATATACTATAATTATTTTTAAAATTTTGTAATTTTAAAATTATCCAAATTTTATAATATAATTGATATATATATATATATATATATATATATAACTTTAATTATAAATATTAAAAAGCTATTTATTATTTCATATACTTTTTTTAATATTTATATTATTATGCGGTTTATTTTTATTTTTATCTTTCTTTTCAACTTGTAATATCTTTCTTTTCAACTAATAATTTATAATTTGTTAAATTACAAGTTGACATAATTATTATTAGCAATAATATTCATAAACAAATACTCATTGATATCGTGCTTTATCAATAAATTCCAAAGCCAAGCAACTGCCTCTAATGCTATTACATGTTTATAAAAAATTATAATTCAAAAATATAAATTTAAAAAATAAAAATTGATGAACTAAAATCATCTAAATCTGCAATTGATTTTTCTGTTATTAATCATTAAATGTTTTCCAATAAATTGTTTAAAAATTCACTTTTCTAATTCATGAATTTCTGTAAACACATAACAAAACTCATTACATACTAAATGTTGCATTTATCTTTATCTTTATCTCATAAATTATATAAATAAATGTTTAATTCGTAAAGTTGAGCTAACCTTGAATTTGAACACCAACAGCTTATTGTGTGGCCAATTCAGATTTTAAAGCAAAAAATCTTTAAAACTACATTTAACATCATATGTGAACATACAAAACCTACATATTTAACATCAAATGTGAACAGAAACCATCCAGAAAAAAACCACGTGGAAGTTATGGATTCCTCGTTCAAACCGCCAGACTGGCATAATCTACGAATAGGAACATGGATAGGCATTGGGCGAGGAATCTTCACACCACTAACGAGATGAGTACACGTGTACAGACATTACAATGACGTGGCTATCACAACTGGATGGATGGTACCAGGGAGACTCCATCCTGGTTATCTGCCAGATATTCATCCACACGGGGATGAAAGCAGAGGGGGACGTCTTCGTGTTCCTCGACCTCGTTGCCGAAATCTGAAGTTCGAGAGGTTCCATTTCCGCTGACGAGGCTTCGATTTTGTCTCGTATAGGTTGTGAAAGCTGGCAAAGCTGGCAAAGCTGGCGACGCTCTCGGAACTTTTCGTCGTGGATTTTTGCAGATTTTTCGTCGTGTTTTGATCTGTTTTCCGAGCCGTGCGGTGGTAGGAACAGTTTGAATCCTACGTCGCTGGAGGTGAGGGGTTTGATTCCAGAGTTGTGAGATTTCCGGGGTTTTCGTTGTTAAGTTTTTGTTCACGGAGCTTGGCGGAGTTGAGAATCGCGGGGTTGATTCAAGTCAAGTGTGTAGGGGTGGTCTAGAAATCATGTGTGATAGAAAGATGGTCTAATTGGAACCGGCAGGTAGGGTTTCTGACTACATGGGCTCGGTCTTTGAGGCTAAATATCAATGTCGGGCCCAAGAATGCACAGTAGGGGTCCGTAGCAGGGGTTGGAGGTGCGATTTGTGACACAGAATAATTCTCGTCGAGGAATCTACTCTTTTGGAATTTGCTGAGGGCATCTAAGATATTGCTGCGGTATACTCCAGAGTGGCGAGAGTTGCTGGAGCATCCTCTCCCTTGGAATCTGGCATAGAAGATTAGAAAGTCAGTTCGGTTGTTGGAAGTGATGTCCAAGGCCCGGGTGTACACGGATGTGAATGTCCAGCGTCCGAAAGAGTACTGGGATTACGAAGCCCTTGTCGTTCAATGGGGGTAAGTACACTGAATGATTTCATTGCAGTAGCATATCGCGTGAATTTCTCCCTCTCATGTATTCCAGCTCATGTATGCGGATCATCGGGTCAGTAAAAGGGACTTTGGTTTATATTCTGATTGACCGTAGTATACTGGTGCTCGTGCTTTCTCTAACAATTGTGTGATTTCGTACTGCAGCGATCAAGATGACTACGAGGTTGTACGCAAGGTGGGGCGCGGCAAATACAGCGAGGTGTTTGAAGGTGTCAATATTGTTAACAACGAGCGTTGCGTGATCAAAATTTTGAAGCCTGTCAAGAAGAAAAAGGTACAGGTCACGGCAAAACACTGACTGTAGCTTCTGTCAAAATGACAAACCAATTTAGGACTGACAAGAAATTGGTTTGTCATTTTGACAGAAGCTACAGTCACTGTTTTGCTAAAATCTACATATAGTCTGCAAGTTGTGGCGATCATGCAGTTAATTTTCGTTGAGAATATTCTTGTACTGATCTAATCTCTGGTTCTGGCTGCATCTTCTTAGATTAAAAGAGAAATCAAGATATTACAGAATTTGTGCGGAGGCCCCAATATTGTGAAGCTTTTGGACATTGTCAGAGATCAGCAATCAAAAACCCCTAGTCTAGTATTTGAGTATGTGAATAACAGAGACTTCAAAGTGCTGTACCCAACGCTTACGGATTATGACATACGGTACTATATTCATGAACTCCTGAAGGTAGGTTATACCAAAACTTTGCTCGGCTTGCCTTTAATCATTACACTTAATTACAATTTGCAGTGTTCTATTTATCTGTATTGCAGTTGTGTATCTGCTTAAAGAAACGCGCTTGATGCGCCGCAGGGCTAAGAAACATTGTGGCATTGGCTCAATGCTTGATGCAGTCGTGGCTTTGCCCTGTTTCAGGCCTTGGATTACTGTCATTCGCAAGGGATAATGCATCGAGACGTCAAACCACATAATGTGATGATTGATCATGAGCAGCGAAAATTAAGGCTTATCGATTGGGGACTTGCGGAGTTTTATCATCCTGGAAAAGAGTACAACGTGCGCGTTGCTTCTAGGTCTGCTCCTATCTTTTTCTGATTTGCTCTAGCAGAACTCATTTTCACAATCGTGCCTGAGTTGATCATTTAATTGTAGATTTGCACTTGAGGTTAGTTACTTACAGACATGTTCACGTAATAAAACCATCAATTATGTCGTCAATTGCCTTGTACATGAGCCATTCGTTAAGATAATGTAACCATGTTGCTATCCTCTTATAAGCGACGGAGAGGTGCCCATTGTGCCTTTCTCTGTACATCTGAATGAGTATAAGTGGTATGTTAGTGGAGTAATGTTAGTAGTAGACGTAAGCTTGAAAATCCTCTGCATGGAATCTAAGGGTTGAGTTCTCTAGCTCCTGTATCTTGTGGTGCTTTTATTGCTCTTGTCAGCTTATCTCAGACTTTTACCTCCATTTCTCCTGTATGCAGCTTTATGTTGGTATGAATGTCTGGATGCTGCTTTTGCTCTTTGTAATAACGTACAGTGGATGTTTTAAATATAACTCATTCACCTGAATGACGGTTCTATTATGATTTTAAGTACTTGTTCCCTCAGTGTTTTCTCTTCTTTCAGGGATGCTAGTTTTTGCTCACATATTGCAGTGTCTCTTCGTGAATTAGGTACTTTAAGGGTCCAGAGTTACTTGTCGATCTTCAAGACTACGATTATTCTTTGGACATGTGGAGTTTAGGATGCATGTTTGCTGGAATGGTAAGGAATGTATTCTTTACTTTGAATTTTGCATGTACATTCCTGAAGCCCATCATTTCATAATAAACCAGCAGGTTGCAAACCTGACAGGCTACCATTTGTTTATTTGTAGATTTTCCGCAAGGAGCCGTTTTTCTATGGTCATGACAATTATGATCAGCTTGTCAAGATCGCTAAGGTATGTCAACTGTTTATTAAATCGATCACCATTGTTGCAGTCTTGTTATCTTTGTATGTTTTGAAACTGTAGCTTTAGTGCGTTGCATATTTTGCTTCGAGGATTTTGGATCTTTCTCTTGCTTAGTATCATGAGAAAGTCTACTTGTAGATGACTGCATGTCTCTCTCATTTTCCGGTTCAAGAAATTGTACACCGGTGTATAGATGCATGATTTTCACCAACGGAATTGCTTGGTTCCCGTCATCAGGTTTTGGGCACAGATGATTTGAATTGCTACCTTAACAAGTATCGGTTGGAGTTGGACCCGCATCTCGAGGCTTTGGTTGGAAAGTTAGTTTTCATCCTGGTGGGAGTTAGATCATAGACTTTGTCGGAGAATGATCAGGTTTTCTCTAGTATGATTGTAATGTGTCAAATGAAACGATTTTTTCTTCAGAGGAATGTAGTGTGTTAGTTACAATCACTTAGTTTCTGATACGTTGTTTGTGATCTGTTTCATGTTTCAGACATAGTAGGAAACCTTGGTCAAAATTCATAAATGCCGACAACCAACATCTGGTTGCTCCGGAGGTATGTGCGTCAATTTTCTGGAAGTGCTAGTGATATTACTTTCATTATATTCTCTACATATGTTTTTCACAAAGAAATTAATTCATTAACTGGTTAGGTTTCATGGATGATCTTACGCATTTAGGCATCGGTTATTGTTTCGATTGAAATTGTTACTGATACTCTAGAAACCCAACTTTCATAGTCTTCTACACTAAATGTGTTACTATCATGCACATGTGCAGGCACTGGATTTCTTGGACAAGCTTCTTCGGTATGATCATCAAGATAGGCTCACTGCCAGAGAAGCAATGGTACACTTTTGTTAGCCTGAGTCGTGCGTCTTTAAGGATGTTGGTCGTTCTTTGACAATTTATGGATCTTCTCAGATTTCATGCAATTTTTTTTGTGACTTACTACAGCGTAGTTCATGTTTGATTACTGATTTATTTCGTATTTCAGGCCCACCCCTACTTCTATCCCTTACGTTCAATGGAAACAAATAATCGAAGCAGTGCCTGAGACAAATATATTCCATATTCAAGTAAGTTCCGTTCTTATGTTTCTTACTCTGGATTGTTGTACTGTCGCATAGAAGAATTAAGTATATCTATAAATACTATGTACGGCGGTGTCTTATGTTTTAACTTCTCACGTGCTCAAAGTTTTATCAACCCTTAGTTGAATATTCGGTCTTTGAGCTACCTATCAACACGTTATTGAATTAAATTAGTGGGGATAAGTTTGTTTACGTAGCACGTATAGGCATGTATCTTACTCTGTGCATATATTACAGGTGGGTCTTTCAAACCTGGTGCCAGATGAATGACTTTGGTGGCGAAGCTGTGTTGGTGAATTTTGGGCTAGGTCGTCTTCCTATATGATTAGGTTCTCCCGTTGGAGTTGCAGGGTCATAGGTAGTTAATTAGTTCATGGCATTGTCCTGGCAGAATGGTATACATGACTGCTATCTCCTCGTTCCTGGACTTGCTAACAGGTTCAGTAAATTCCTCCTTTCTAATGTGAATCGAGAAAGATCACTATTCATTGTAACAGTAGATAGTGAAACTACAGGTGCGACTAATATTTTAAGAAGCATTCGGAGCGAAGGGAAATCGTATCTGCATCTTTGACAGCTTGTGCTCAACACGAGGGCGATGGAAGGACTCCTTTCTAGAACTGTTTTAAATCGTGGTCTGTGTTGTTACTTTCTTTCAGATAAAAATCCGATTCAGGCTTCCTGGGCGTTTAAACGACTTATTTTTGCTATTTCTGTTATATATTGAATATAATTTCTACCTCCATTTTACATTGAGATAGCTACGAGCTCAGGACCTCGCCTTTCTGACTGGTAATTATTTGCCAGTATCGGACATCTAAGAGGCTGCCCTTGCTGCCAAGGCATCTCAATTCCTCGAACTAGTCCTTACCCAGCTAATGTAGTGTAAAGCTTAACAATCTATCTGCCAGGAATTTAGGCTGCAACTACATATATGAGTAAACATGTGCCAGATATATTCTGTTTCTGCACGTCTATGCGGGGGTATAGTCTGAATGGTGTATTCTCTTTGGATCGTACTTCATGTGATGATGACGGCAATTTTCTCTGCATTTCGGGGTCGAAGAATCGAATTGGTAGTGTTAGTGTAGTTTTGTTTATGGAGTTTTTTCGCTGGTAGAAATTTAAGATTCCTTGAGTCATTTGTGCAGATTTACACGGTTCCACACGTTGTCTGCAGTTGGACAGTTACGTGTTCTCAAAGGACGAGACCGTGATGTGAAGTGGGAGCTCTGCTATCAGCAACACGCCCCACCACCAAGTCCTAGGTTTGATGCACAGTTCCGAGCAACATCTCCAGCTTTCTGTGATGTTTCTGTTCGAGCGAATATTTTGGTGGTTGTCGCCACTCGTATGCGAAGAGGCACGTGATTCTTCTCACCTGTATATTGGTCATGTCTCACGAAAGGTGTAACCAACTCTTCACACTAGAACATCCCCGCAATCCTTTATGGCTCAATAGTCGAGCCACATTGCGAGCGAATTTGTGACAGGGAATTGAGGGAGCCGCTACAGCTTTTGGAATTGAGAGGAAGAGGAACCATGAGCACCTGGGAGAATTTATGCTGTCATGGAATCCACAGCGATCGCAACACGCCCAGTTCGAGGCTCCCGCCTAGGAATAATAGCCGGATCAGTGACTTTGGGTCAGATAGAAACATTGTCAGCCAGCTTCGTGAAGTCACTGGCATTACTTCGCATCCCTCTTCCCACTCGGATCATCATGAGAGCCATGATCGTCGTGACAACACCCTGGATGATCTTTCTGGCAGTCACATAAACGGTCGCTCCGACCACCGCAAGAGGTCTCGCGCCCCTGACAGCAACAGCAACCTAAAAAATGTGAACTCTTCTACCCTTTCACTTTCCAAGACTTTACATTTATTACTGATAAACGATTTCTTCTGATCCCTTACAGCTATTCCAGGTTCAATATTTATATCTGCTGTGTTGAATTAAAGCAGGCTTTGGAGTGATTATAACACAAATTTAATAGTTTCTGCAATGCTCAGATCTACAGTAGGTGGAAATAAGTGATATTCTCTTTGTTGTGGCTGATGCAATGCATGTGGTGTAGCTGCTGCAGGTGCATGTGTTCATGAGTGGCAAAGTGCAAGGCGTGTTCTACAGGAAGTGGACGATAGAGAACGCAACGAAGTTGTGTCTCAATGGCTGGGTCCGAAACTGCAAGGATGGCACGGTAGAGGCTGTGTTCTCCGGCAAGCCCAGTGCAGTGGACCACATTCTGGACAAGTGCAAGACTGGGCCAATACGGGCGCGTGTGGCGAATGTGAAGGTGGTCATGGCTATTGGGCCTCCCAAGAAAGGTTTTCATCAAATTGGATGACAGGCGCTAGTAGCTACTCAATCACCAGGGAATAGAGTTATTGAGTAACGTTGCAGGTTCCAGAGAATAGGGCTTTTCGGTATCATTTCTGTAGTAGAACCAGGGAAGACCAATGACATGACTGCCGATTCAGCAAAATTGTAGGCGTTGTATTGTGCATGTACGATGGAAGATGTGTGATTTCAGTTTGTGCTTACACCCATGTGAAGAGAATTACGAACAGCATTGACTATTTGTGCATGCTGCCGAAAGATTGTACCCATCTGCGAAGAGCTTTTGGATGAGTGATTACAGTACTAGTGGTGGGCCTACACTCTTGGCACTGATCATTTATACAGCTGAACAAAGTTTTGTGCTTAATTCTGTTGAGTCTGTGCAATGATTGTGCCTGCTTACTTGTTGAAAGTTATGACTTCAATGTGCAACTTCAGAACTAACATGCAAACCATTTATGGGACTTTGCAAACGCCATTAGAAAGTAGATGATGACGTTTTGGCAGATATGGATAATTACACATTAGAGGCCTGTCACGAAAAACTTCAAACTAACATCATTTTAGGGCGGATTTAATCCGTAACCTAGTTCAAAATGGAGGAAATAACTGGTCTATAGTTGGGGTTTTGAAGAGTTTTCGAAAAGGATAAGATCAAATTCCAAATCCCGAGAGTACGAGAATGATGACGTTGCACAGGCGGCCATGGTCAGCTTGATCACGCAATTCGTTCAAAAACAAGTAAATTCGATTTCTTTCAATTTATGGAAATTTCCTGTTTGATTCCGGTTCAGTTTTAATTAACATACAAAAAATTTGAAGATTTTAAAACTTAAAGTTTCTGCATATATTATCTTATCGTATTTCAAGAATCTTAACCTTGGGGATATTCGGTGCGACGAATTAGTGTATAGGGTAGGCAGTGAGTTTGGGGTTCGTCCAGCCCACGAGGGCATTAATGGTGACATATGCGGCATGCATCAGAAATGAAGTTAAAGGCAGTTGTCCCCGATGGCAAGACGAGGAAATTGATGAGGAGCTCATCAACAAGGCTGCTTGCTGAGTTGGGTGTGTGTACACTCAAGCCCCATCGCTGCTGCTGCTGCTGCTGCTGGAGTTCAACCATCTGATAACGTCATCACCAGGTTCTTAACTGGAGCATTCATGGTCAGTCTGCCTCTGCCTGCAACCTGATGAATTGCATCTGCCAAGGCTCTCAAGTGATGATTCCTTGCAGTAGTAGCAGCAGCAGCAGAAACAGCAGAACCAGCAAGGACAAAACATGCTTATTGTCCGACTCAGTTGCAGGTGGCTGAGGAGAGGCCCAGGAAGATGAACAAGCCAAAGCCTGCTGAATCAGGGTCTCAGATTACCACATATGCTGGTCAATACGCCTCGCCTGTGACCTGGTGCTATAATGGCCTGCGACCTGGTGACCTGTATTCTGCTAGCAATGGCGTATAATCCATCTTAGTGCCTGCATGAACTCCACTAGGTTGAAAAATGGTGGTGAATCATATATTTGGGTATCATTGCATGGGGAACAGGTTAATGCGGAGAAACGCACACAGGATTGCGGTGAGGAATCCAGGCATGTTTTCCTTATTGTGGGTCAGACAATGGCCTCATTAACGCAAGTGGGTGGATTCCCCTGAAGCCGAGGAAGTTGTGAAGGTTTTCCTTCCGTGATTGCCTTAACATGTCCACAAATTGTGAGGAAGGGTTGCAACAATTCCGTTCTTTGAAGGGATGTGGCAGCTTGTTTCTGCAGTATTCAAGCCCTCTCTGCAAATTGCTGCACTAGTTGGATGAAGAAGAATACGTACGCTGTCGGCGCATGACTTCAGCTCTCAACCAAATGAGTACCTCTGCAGCATCAAACCGGTTCATGCTGATTCTGTCTGTGTTAGAGTCAACTAAGGAAACACTTCGCTCAGGATCTTCGCAATCCTTGCCATCTCTCCTTGCAGTTGAAAAAAGTTGCACAAATGTGCTTCAAGCGCCATGGATCAGAAGAGGGTGCCGTTTGGCGGACTAAATCTAATCGGGTCTAATGATGTTTAGCATATATTAATAAAAACAATCGACCTCATTAAGAAGTCCGCTTTTACCTACGTGCAGATCGTGGGGCGATGTTGAAGGTGATGGACACTTCGGGGTTCGGAGTACAATAAACAAAACTCTAGTTACTGATATGTGCAGCAATTGATCCCGACAATAAAGGTTCTTAAAGTTTCCTGTGTTTGATTCGAAGTACACTCCTCCTTCCTTTATGTTATCAGTACTTACGTCTACAGCTGAAATACGTAAGACCTTGAATGGACACACAACAAAAGGGGGGTTGTGCACATGGAATCGTTCAACTGTTCTGTGGGGAGTTCCTGCAATCTTGAGATCAAACCTTGAAATGGTTACAATGTCATGAGGAAAACCCTAGAAAACTCACACAACGTGGTAATTCATTTTAACCTCCTGGGAGCATAAGCTTTTGACAGCATGCGACCGAGCTGTGAAGTTGCTGCTGCTCTATGGTCCTGACACACCGTTGCAGGAAGGTCACAGGAATCAAAGGACAAGGGAGGCCGGACATATCTGCAAGCGTTGAAAGGCTGCAATCTGCCAACAGCAAGCCGGGTGATTGACGTCAGGATTCTTACTCAAAAACCACTTGCAGCTGAGGAGCGGGATAATTAACATCCAAATTACTTTTCGGGGAAGAGGACGTTCACTCGGGATTTGATCTGATAAGGATGGCCGGAGGTTGTAAGATGTTTTCCAGCATTGTAACGATGCCCCTGCTACGTACCGTGGATGTGCTCGCACGATGTTCTACAAATCTCATTCTCTGACAGACGTCACCTATTAGGTGGCGGTTGGTGGCGATCCTCGCGCTTAGAGTCCGTCTGGTTGCACCAACTGGCGCCCTTGAATCAATCAGCCATAGATCAACCCTCAACAAATCTGCCAACAACTGCTGGGCGCAGATCCACACACAACTCTCAAGAACGCCATGCAACGCTTGTTGGGGAAAGATACCAAGATCCACAGTCCACTGAGGTGTCATTTGGCATCTACAGCGTCATCGTGTCGGTGGCAACATGAAAGAGCATCACTCTGGGTGCACCGTGGTATCAAGCTGCCTTGTGGCCTGAATAGCTTTCACAGTGCTTGCAGTCGGTGAGACTCTTGAATCGTGCGCCGGTTCAAAGTCAACCAGTTGATCAGCCTTGCAGGGTTCTATTCGACCGTTGGAAACAATGAAATGAGTAGATCGCGGCATGGGCTGAAGTGCCCAGCAACTCAAGTTATCATATCTGCATGTACTTGGGAGCAATATTTTAAGTGGGTAGTAACTTGGTCATGGGGAAAAAAGTATATTGCATCAAGTGGGTCACTCGGAGGTTCGCTTGGCAGACACGGATTCATGTGATAATGTGGAGAGTAACTGGCTGAAGAACCTGCCGGCCTCGAGAGTTTCGACCATTCTTGAGCTCTACCTGTTCTGACAAATGGAACTTGTTAGTCTTGTGGCGCTGTAACACATCCTTAAATCTACACATGCAACGCCTAACTCAAAACTACAAATGAATATAATTTCTCACCATCACGTCAAGTCAGAAATTTTCAATGGGAAACTTGGTAAGTGGAGTTCGGATTTCAAACTCCACGTGGCACCAGTGAATAAAGACTTTCAGTCGAAGAAACAAAAAGGTTGAGTTTGTAGGATTTTGCCAACCCTTAACAGTTCTAAGCACATCTCAAACTGTTTCAGTACATGCAGCGATGGAGATCGCTGTTCCTCATGTGTGGGGAGTGTAATGTCACTGATACTCAATTTTTGAAGACGAATGATACAATCATGAACGAAATTGCGTCCAATAGAAGCATGTTGTAAAGCTATATGCACACATTCACAGTACGTTATTTCGCTTTTGAAACTTTGACAGGAGAACCTTACTAAACTTCCAAGTGTCGGTCAGTAATTTTTTGGAAAGGAAAACTCCCGATGTGCGTCATGCCGCGTCCAAGAGGGCTGTGCATGGGAAACAATACCCTTCACATATGCCCCCCAAAATGCATGATACCTGTTATTGGAATTCCATGGGTCGTTCAAGCTGGCCTCATCACAGTGATAAGCCCTCATTGCTCCTCTCGAAGCAGATCCTTATTACTACACCTGCCCGAAGGTGACATCCAAAATACATTCTGATTCATGCAGAGCAGTTTACTGCCGTTCAGTTTAGAGCCCATCATGCTCTCACATCAATCTCTACGTCCGTGAACAGATCTTCTAGCATAAAATGGACATGCAAGGTCGAAGTCTTTGGGATAAGATTACTTTTACTGGCAGCACGCAAGCCTCCCACCCATGCCAGATTTCGAATGCATGCACAATGTAGTGAACATTGAACGAGTTGCAGTGACGTTCTGCTACAGTTTCCACTGTCAACGTCTGATCTTCTGCCTGAGGTCACCATTGAGTAGTAGCTCATATCAGAAAAGTGTCGTAATTAGCGATAGAGTATCATTATCGACGGCGTTAACAGTACACCGGCGGTCGAAAAATGAGATCAGCTAAATGGGCATGTACCGAGAGATGCTGACTGTCTTTCGTGAGTCCGTTTCTTGAGTCCTTTCGTGAACCTAGACCAATATCACAAATCTGCAGTCGATTTGTTATGCGATGTGGCAACGTGCCAAGCAGAGAACCTGGAGTACCTTGAACACTGGCCTTGAACTCGATCACCGTGGAGCTCACCGACAGCGAGCGAAACTGCTGCTGCGGATATAGTTTGCGGCAGGACTACGTGTAATCGAAATGCGTCAATGCAAATCTCACTGTCTAGTGCTGCATGTTTAATATCGATAGACCAACCTGGACATCTGCAGACAATTTGATTCGATTATGTGAACAGTAATTGGGATGACGCTCTGCTGGGCATTTAGGATCTGGGCAGGAAAGTCCATCCATATACCGTCGAATAGATCTTTTCATTTCCACCAGCATCAAAAAAGGTGATAGTGATCTGATCAACATCCAGAACTATTCAAGATATATAGTTCTAAATTCATTTGACATGAAGAACACCAATCAACACATTGCGAACTGGAATGAGGAATTCATGAAGTATAAGTTGGACTTGGGAGCGAAGGAAACCACGTACTTAACGTTCTGATACATGACCACTTACGACCAATTTCAGGCCTACAACGCCGTGATTTAAAAAGAAAAATGAAATGCATTTATACCACAGACTTCCAGGCTCGGTACAATAGCGGCGAGGAGCTTATCTGTCCAAATAGAGAAAGGAAGTCCTGCGGTTATGAAAATAAATTGAGGAGCTAGGGATACCAATCCCTCGTTCACGCTACAATCGTTCCTATCCCTCCTTCACTTTCTTTTTGTACTCTCGCAATGAACACCGTCACTGTACTATACAGAAAGAGTAGTAGCACCTGAACGCTGTACAATTCGACCAACTCGTGGAGAGGCTTCCAACATATCCTTAGCGTCATATTGTTTCTCACTGCTTCATACGCCTCGATTTCTTGTTGAGAGCTATGCTTCACCCATTCTACGATGCTGATCTAATTGAACTAAAATATCAGGTACAAAACCTTATTTAGTAGATCAGCGTACAAGAGTCAAGCTGCCTCCTCTAGCGTAGCTGATTGCCCTGTTATTCGACTTTGGCGGCCTTGCATTGAATAGTGAAAGATACTGAGAAGAAGCAGAAGCAAACAATAAGCCTGATTGTTAAATAAAATTAACAGGAGTCATGCTGGTTTCTTTCCGATGGTGTGCTTGTTGTTGTGCATCCACACCTTCAGAACATGACGCTTGACACCCACTTCAGCACAAAACTCTTGCACGGCTGCCTCGTCGTGCTTCTGGATCTTCCAGCCTAACTTTTCTGCAAATACACCCATTTTCTCTTTCTGTTCGTTAGTGAACTTTGTTCTGAATCTCTTCTTCATGGTGGACGGCGATCCGCTCAAGCCACCATCGCCATCGTCCGAGTCAACTAGTCCATGGGTTAGCATATAAGGCGCGGGTGTGACCCGGCCCATGATCGGCGCTGGGGACGGAAGCGCTAACTGCTGAGGACCACCAGGCTGAGACGGTGCCCCTGGAACCATCATCCCTCGCTTCCTTGGATCATTCCGATTGATGTATTTGCAATCGCAGCTAGTCTCTCCTTCAGTTTCTTTCCTGTGGAAATTTCTGTGACAGTCACACGCTGCGCATCTGAGGGCTGCCACTGTGCCTTCCTCCCCACCAGGCATGAATTCACCGCAGCCATCCACAACGTATCCACCAGTTGTAATGGCATGGTTTCTGTTACATTCTCTGTATCTTACGGCCTTGGCTTTGGCTTTTACACTTGGCGCTTCTAATAGCAATGGTTCGTCCATAGTGGTGACCCCGTTACCAGTGCTACTCAACAGCTTCAACTTACTGAACTCATGAAGGCCAGCGAAGGTAGCAGTGATTGGCATCGGCGTGTAATCTATTTTATGGGAAACCAGAGATTCCATAGCGTGGCTCCCCTCCACCTCTAGCGCTCACGACACATATCAGCCCCTCAACTTCGAATCCTCTAAGAAGTCCTTCATAGAGACTCCGCATCAGTTATGTAGTAGTTTCACCGTTAACGCTGAGGTTGGCGGCCAAGGATTGAGTTCAAACTCCCTGCAGGAGTCGCACTGAAACCAGATGACAATCCTTCTTTCGTTGAGGGAGAAGATTGGTGTAGGCGATTAAATATCCTGGTTCAGATAGCTGTTTGAAAACAATGCCAGTAGAGGGATACTCGGGTTTCTGCGCCACGCAGGTTCATAAAAGCTAAGACTTCTACTTTTTTTTTTGTTTTTTTTTTGTTTTTTTGTTTTGAGCTCTGAGGAGCTATATCTGACTGCCAACTACAGCTTCTCCGGAATTCGCTTCGACTGGATCCGTGAAACTTCTTCCAACTTGTTCAAGTAAATTATCACTACACGGACTAGTGCCTGAATCTGACACAAGTGGCAACAAAGAGCAGGGAGGCCACAGTGCCTGAGACCAATTTCGATCTATGACGATCCCGCTATCCTGAAGAGGCCGAAACAGTCTCCAGGTTTTACGACTGGAGAAACTCAATTAATTCCTTCCACGTACCTGAACTTAGTCGTCTTCAGTACCAATCCACGTATAATAACTACAAGGCTTGTCTTAGCTTCTAGCTGAGGATAGAGCGCTGGTTTGGAACTTCCTCTATACAAGAGAAAGCAGAACTGGCAACATTCTCCAATATGGTTATGCTCAGCCTTGACTAAAAGCAAAGGTAGACTACAATTGTGATGTAGAGAAGAAATATTAGCTCAAAATAGATGTCCGCAAGTTGGAGACAAGAATTCTACAACATCTCTCAACACTTCGAACATGAGAAGATCATTACATTACTTGGGCGCAGTTACTTCAGTACAATAAGACCCCAAGGTCTTGAAACTGAGTCTGTCGTACTTCTAAGCATGGAACATGCAGATCAATTGAGATGAAGTGTCGCGGACCCCGACGTCCGAGCACCACAAGAAAGTCGTTGAAGTAGAACTGCTTCAAGACTTGCGAAATACCACGCTTGCCCGCAAGTGGTTCTTAGTGTCTTCTGCGCAAGGTGGCGCCTGCTCTCCGCTCAGAGGACCACAGTGCACGCCATACACAAGTTAGCTCCCTCTGATTCTGATATCCGCCCGTTGCCACCACGCAGCTTCTCCCTACCCTTCCACTCCAACCTCAAACTCTGAAGACCTGACCCTCAAAACTACCCCGCACCAATTACGAACCCTACACAAGCACACACACCCCTTCCTCCCTCCACTCCTCCACTCGTGAGCTACACCAAATCCTCGCTTCTCGAAACAAACTACATTCTTCTCTTGGACCCACGGCAATTACAGAACAGATCCAAAGCACCGACATTCACCTAGACCGTGCACACTGCAATCCAGAACTGCAGATATTTTAAGGAGCACTACCTGTTTCTAGACTTGGGCGAAGTGCAGATGACTGGTCGCTTGAGGAACAGAGGAATCAAATCTACAGTACTACGAAGAAAACAGCAAAGGAAGATCGGAAGGAATTGGCGAGACGGTTATGGCATGTGAGAGAGAGAAGCCACGAGACAGCCAACAGCAAGAGGAAGGGAGAGAGACAGAGCGAGCGAGAGAGAGACACTAGGCCCCGGAAGAAAGTGGAAAAAGGCGGAGGATTGCCAGTGGACGAGCCCCGGATGCCTCGGAACGGGGAAAATCACATAAGCTCCGCTTGCCTTTAACCCTCCTGGTTATTAAATGGGGCTGCTCCGACAAGCCTCACCGGATCCTCCGGTTCCCACGCTCAGGGATCTGTCGCTCTCCCCTAATAATGACGCCCGCTCACTCCTTTCCATCTCCCTCGACCTCCATCTCTCTCTTTCTTCCTTTCTTTCTCGTTCTGCCAAGCGTAAGTGGCCCATTGGAGAAACCCATTTCTCCTTAGCAATGTTCCGCGATTGTGAGGTCTTTTCCCATCTGTGACATGGTTGTTCGTTGTAGGAAGCAGGTAGCCAGACTCCCTCTCATGCACCCATATCATATTTTTTGTTTGTGTATGTGTGTGGTTTCCTTCTCTCTGACTCTCTCTCTCTCTCTCGGTGTTTTCTCAGTGATTCCAGGATTCACTTCCTCGTGCTCTTGTATCGTACGTTGCGCAAAGGAATCCGACCTCCGAGAGTGTGGTGGGAGACACCGGGAATGTTCTTCACCGCAACATGATCAAACTGTTTCGTGATTCCAATATCATTTGCCAACATTCTCATTCTCCGCGCACTACGTAGTTTCATGTCGCTGGGACACAGAATTGCCTAATCCCAGCACACGATTTTATGCATGCCACTCACCCCAATAATAATTTCCAGGGGATATCTGATTACAACGTTGCCCCTCCGAGAAAAGCACGGAAAGAAAGAAAGAAAAAGAAGAGGATAAGTAGGGACTATCCGATTAGTCTACACAGTATGCCAGTATCATAAAACGATATAGCTTTTCATGTACACCGGTTAATGTACAGTAGGGAATCAATTCCACCCTTGAAATCCTAACAATGATTTGCGACGCATCCTGGTATTGATACAAGCTCACAAAGCACGAAAGACGAGCTCTCTACCCCTATCTCAATCAAGTCATACCATTTTTTTCACTGTGCCCGTCTACCTCACTGTACACAGTCTACACTCCCCCCCATTCCGATTCTGCCAATCAGTAAATACACTGGTCATCTCAAGGATAATGGGCTGGACTTTTTCCGGTCTGGGCAGGGAAGATGTGCCCTAATTTCCGAACAACACCACGAAGAATCCTGCATGATTAGGCAATCACGCGGAACAACAGGTTCTGTTTTCTCCATCGCGCACCGTGACGTCGGAAAAAGCAAAAATAAAAAAATAAACAAAAACAACCAGGGAAGTCGGCGATCGTCGAAAGTAGAGGTACTGATCTTGCACATCATACAGACTACAGCATGCAGTGCTTTCAAAGGCCGATGGTGCCATGGCCGCTTTCTTGTAAGGCAGCCGGCGACGACGACGACGACGACGTAGAGCGCGGTCTCGCCGCTGCGATCTGCCCCGCCACAAATTAAACTCTGTGATGGAAACCTGAGCTGCTGTGTTGTGCTGAGCAGCGAGGCTGAAAGCTTGCGGTGCGACGGGTGACGGACGCAGGATGACGACGAGACACGGGACGGGATACGGAATGAGATACGGTATGACTTTACGGATGAGATACGGGGCGAGGTAATATTCCACGGATATGGGGTGGGAGGGGAAATGGGGCAATAATCCGAGATGGAAGAGGACAAGGTGTGAAAGCCAGGAGGGGGGGAATTATTTGGATGATTAAACAGCAGACCAGAGCAATAATAAAGGCTTTTGTTTTTGACCCTGGAATCATTGGACGCGTCGGAAGGACACTTTCTAAGCTGGAGGATCTTCCCGGTGACCGATCACCCCATTTCCCTCGTTCAAGTGCGACGTGTTGGGCCTCGGCATTCTGCTTGGAATGGGCGTGGGGTTATGACGTTCCGCCCGGAACTGGCGTGGAGGCTGAGGCTTTCTCCGACTACTGCGCTTTTCCATGTCCTGCGGCTGCTGCCATCATCCATTCGAATGCCGCCAGTTATTCATCCGTGTCTGGTGTAACCTTCATTCCGTTTCCGGATGATTGCCAGAGGTTTTTATCAATATTTTATGATGCTTGAATATTTTGAAGCCTGATTGATCCAAAACATAGATACAGATGATTCCTGAAATATAATAAATTGATATTTGAACTCTATGAAGCTTCATCAATTCTTTTTGAATGAAAGCATTGTTTTTCTCTAATATATCTTCACTTACCAGTAAAACATTACTTAATTTTAAAATTGTTGTTTGAAACAAAAATGTGACTTTAATTCTGTCACCATAAACTATTATCTTTGGATTTACAACCAATTACAACTCTAATTTTTTTTTAAGATGGAAAATAACAGTATTAAAACAAAACAGATTGTTAACTTAAAGATTTAATAAAAACTTAAATTTATGAATACATATATATATATAAACTTACAATAGAATAAATCTACAATGACCCTAAACTACTAGATGATGATAGGTTGGACCCAAGAATTCTGAAATTGTTCCACAAAGGTTGGCAGTTTGAATCCCAACTATTAAATCTCAACCAACATGCCTCACAAAAATATGCTCAGGGTTCACCCTGGCAATATCAATATATATATATATATATATATATATAAACTAATTATAAAATATAAACTATAATAGTAATTATATTGAAGATAAACTTATCAAATAATTTAATACAACAACCATTATATTTTGTTGTTGGAATATGTGATTATGATAAAAAAAAATCTATAAATATCTATTACTCATTAATTCTCAAAACTTGTTAAAGAAGTATTTTTATTATTCAAGTTACTTTCCAATGTGTGAGCACTGGTCAAAGTAATTCTCATAGCTAGGTTTTGTATATTCACTTAGATGAAAGTAAATTAATTAATTAAATAATTAATATGGTTTTTGTACTTAATTCATTCTTATTAGTTTTAAAAATATATTATTTTAAACTTAAAATTTTATTATTATATTTTTAATAATTGATTTTAAATAAGTGACTTAATATGCAAAAATACAAGCAATTACTTGCCTACAAACACAAATGCAAGTTGAAAAAAATTACCAAGTAACTTGAATCAACAAAAGATTTAATTTTCAATTATTATTTGAAAACTCCAATTTTTTAATAGATCTACAATCTATGTTTTATTAAATAGTGGTATTATAAATAAATAAGTTCAAAAGAATAATATTTTTGGAACTCAACAAATACTTAAATTTTCTTATAAATATATGGTCCAATATTCTTTAGTTATTTCTCTTCTAAAATATACAACATCTTAAAGATTATTAAAAGAATTTTAGACAAAAATAAATGTGATGTGTAAAACATATTCGAAATTAAAATTGAGATGTTTACTCTATGCAAGAAGTAAAATATGAATTTATTAGTTTAAAAAAAATATATGTAGGTGTTTTATTTTTATTTTAATGTAGATAATTAAAATATATTATATCTTCTTCTTTTTTATTGATCTATATGAAAATGTTATTCATTTAAAATTTTTGGTACAAATCATAAGAAATTAACATAAATTTATCTTTTAAAATATTACCAAGAATTAAAATTTAATCATTTGTAGGTATGTATGTATATGAATTTTAATTAAAAAACATAATATTATAGATGATTTCTTTTGGAATTTTAAAATATAATTATCATATTCTTATATTTTGAATAGTACCATGGTTTTCATTGTAATATCTTAAAGATAACTTGACATACGTCCAAAATAATGATAATTTTTTTTAATTTTTTTATGAAATTACATTATTTATTATCAAAATTATAAGTAGAAAAGTAAAAAATAAAACTATTTGTGTTAGTAAGCATTATTTAGTTTATATTGTATATATTGTAGTTTTGAATAGAATGAGATTATCACAATTTTATAATTTATTAAATTTAGGTATACATTCTAGATGTTGTGTATTTCTTTTATAAGTATTGTTATATGAGTGGTTGTTATTAAAATATAAAAAATTTCAATGAAAATCAATAAAAATTTAATATTTTTTAGAAGATATTAAAAAATATTTGAATTTATTCAAGTACCATCTAAATTACAAGATATTTTCTACTAAAAAATATATATTATAAAATTATTTATAAAATTATTATAATAAAAACTATTTTGTAGAAAAAAAATTTATAAAAAAATAGTTTTTAATTATTAATAATTATTAATAAAAAAACTATTTTTTTATAATAATTTTTATAAAAATTTATTAATAATAATTATCATAAAATTATTATAATAAAAACTATTTTGTAGAAAAAATTCAAAACTATTAGCATTATATTAGATAATATTTCTTTTTGGTTGAAATATTGATTGCAAAAAATTATACTATATATTGAATTTTCTTCAAATAGAATGTAGAATAATAATTTATATGCTAAATTTTGATTTGGTACAAATTTTTCATATAAAATAGCCTTGAAATAAGTTGTAAATATTATAAATGACCTTATTTGTAAATTTCATAAATAAGTTTGTAAATTTGATTAATTTATTATAAGAAAATTTTATTAGTATTAATGTTATAAAATATATTATGAAATATTTATTATATAAGATAATTAAAATAAGAAGATAAAACTCAAAAACAAAATAGAATATTTTTAATTGTGTCATAGCAAATAAAGAGTTTCTAATGTATTTTTAATTATAAAAATATTCTAAAGTCGTTTTTTTGTCAAATTTTTAAAAATAAATAACAAAATAAAAAATACCTTTATTAAAAAGTATTCATATAATGGCTTTTAGTTATTATTAGTAAAAAGATGTGATAAAAATATTAATAAAAGTTAATCATCTATTTAATAAATAAATAAAAATTCTATATTTATATATTTGATTAAAAAGTAATATTTTATCATATTTATTATGGTAAAAAATATTTATACATATGAAAAGTATTTTTATTATTGCAACCACTAAGCACCAAATGTCTTGAAGAATGATCTTATTGTAACTTGAGAAGAGAAGAAAAGAAAAGAGAAAAAGAAATATTATTAACAATTAAACACTTTAATTGATTTTCCCTACAAAAAGAATAATTTTAAATTCTACATTTCACTTACAGCTCAATGACTTGCTTTAACATATTATTATTGAAGAAAAACGAGGGTCATCTATACTAATTTTAAATAATAGTTATAAAACGAAAAAAACAATAGTATTTATGCTGTTGGCAAAAAAATTATCTATATATAAATTTATGTAAATTCATATAATTAAAAAAATTTATAATACATCTTTTATACATATAATTAATATATCAATATTTTAAAAAAACCCCAATTAAGAAGATATAAAATTTAATTAAATTATAATAAAATTATAATAAAAACAAAACTTTTATTTTATTTTACTTTATTGAATAGAAAGTCAGTTTTGATCTTAGTTTTAACCAAGACATGTTAAAGATTTGGTTTTGTTGTTTATGACATATTAATATAATTTGTCTTTAATATGAAAAAAATCATACATCAAGCAAATAAACTTTAAATATGTATTTTAAATATATGATACATCATTGTTTGTTGTAGATGTTCCCATTTATTATCTATATAAATTATTTGTCATTGAATTTTTTACAAAAGTAATGTCAAAGCTAAATAAATTGTAATGCCAAGATAAAAAAATTTAAAAATAAAAATAAAATAAAAAAGATGAAGTTACAAGCTCAAAAAAGATCAACAAAAGGTTCAACAAGATTATTCATGATGTAATCTCAAATCTGTTAAAATTATTTAACATATAAATATTTAGTTGATTAAATCAAAGTCTAAAACAGTCAACATTCACAAGGTAAAATGTATATATATATATATATATATATATGTATATAAACATAAAAAAGGATAATTAAAATTTTCTAAGAAAGTGAAAGAATCCCAAGCACTATACCTTAAATATAATTCATAATTTTGTTGTCGCAATTTTTATAAATGCATTCCAGGTTGTGCTCACGAAGGTTCAGTAGAAGCAACTATCAACACCCACTAAGATACCTTTCCACCTCACTTTGGATGAACAGGCATCCAGTGGAGTTGTGCTACTGGCTCCCACCATCGTGCCACATTCTGCATGCTGATGACCGTCTTTACCCGACATGTGTCAGCTCTACATTGAACCCGCATTCACACTGATATCAAAATTAGGGCTTCGCTTCAGTGGGCACGGTGGTGACCGAAGGTGCCAGGTATCTTACCCTATATACGTGCTCAGGGGATACTGGAGCTCTCTGTACCCAATTCCAAAGTCCCATCTGGGAGCGAATACTGGAAAATGTAACATCAATTGAAGTTGTACATTGAATATTAAAGAATGCAATCGGATTTTGTGATCAGATTGGTTGGTGTATACTTGGATGGTATGAACAATATGCTGTGAAAGCAGCAGGCAAGAGGACAACACCACCTCAACCACTGCTTCAGGAAAATACAAAATAAAAATACAAACAAACAAACAAACAAACAAACAATCATGGGGGTCCTATGGCCGTCCCTTGGAATTGCATCCCCAAGTGGTGTGGAAACCCCCAAATTCCTAAACCTACCATGTTGCTAAATTAGGGATAGGAGTCCATACTTGATCCAACCATGGTTCAGCATGCTTTGCCCTACTCTTCTCTCTGACTCAGTATCATGCAACACTCCACAAATCTACTCAAGATGCTAATAACTACGACCAACTTTATTAATAATAATGGTAGGACTGTTGTAAAAGATGTCCAGGTAATTGAGATTCTTTTGTTTGCTAATTTGTGACCCAATTAGTTAATTATTTTAATACTTATTTGTAGAAATGAATATATTCTGTTTGGGTCTTGAACATCTTATAAATAAAAAAATTACCTGTAATAATTAAATTTCAATATTATGGAGCTTTATTTGGTATTCTACAACTGGTAATCCATGTTAAGAAAAAAACTGTGAACAGGATTGTTTCATTTGAATGTCATGTGTTTTTATATATTTCCACCATCCAGTATTTGTCCATGAGCTGCTTTGCAGAATCCATGTTCAATTACCGCAAAGATTCACACCCAAATTTAGAAAATCCATTTTTGTTGAATTACAAATTGAAACTTATTATATATTTTATTTAATGAGCGTCGGTTTCTCAGCAATGAAAACGCTTTACATGTGTCAAATAATATTTTATTTCTGTTTTTACATAATAATAGTAATTAGCACGTTTGAATATCATTAAGATGTCCAGGTTCATGCGCATATCTCATCCAATGATATATTACACACGAGTTTTCATCCGATTTATTACATTCATCTCATTCCTATGTTCACACTACATCCACACAATTATCCTATTCACACCACACCTTTTTCAGATGCAAAAATGTATGTTACATAGAAATGAGCTAACAAATGCTTGAAGTTGCATTGCACCCAAGTTGGTTCTTACATATTTACACACATGTCAATTACCATCCGACCGCTTCCATTTTATTAATTTTTATTATTAATATACCATTATTTTTATAATAATAAAGTATTACAATCTACGGTTGTACAATTAATTTTTGGCCGAGCCGAAAGCTGCTACAATCACTGGCGCCTGGATTAAACCGTAAATGGAAATTCACTTGCAAGGCATCTCTGGAAGCATAATGGCGACAGAAAACATTCATCCACATGGATGGATAGCAACACGTAACAAGTCCTCCCCTGCCCTCAACCCCTTCGTCTGCCCATCAAAGAAAGCCTGCCACTGCTCGCCATCAAAGGCTGCCAAGGAGGCAGAGGCGGCAGAGGCGGCAGAGTGCCAGCATGTCAGATGATGTGGACCTGGTCCAACCCTCATCACTCCGACCCACCGTGACTACAGTTCCCACCTGCTAATCCCTCTGCACCTCATCGTCGAGTCTTTTTCTTTTTCACTCCTTTTCTACGGGCAGCTTTTCCCGTCACTTTCCTAGTAATCCTGGAAAGCACGTTTTCACTCTGGCCCGTCAGGATGCTACCCGCGAAAATCGCTGTTGGTGCAGATTTGGGCAGCTGACGTGGCGAGAAAGTTCACCTGCCCCAGTGCTGAGTTCTATTGAGCGTTCACACTATGCCCGGCGTTACCTTGACAGTCTGAAGTTCACCTCCTAGTGAACATTCTCATTGATCTGAGAACCGCGTGCCACGAGGGCATAATGCTATAGGATACAGTTGCCTAAAAGTGTGGATCAACAACGATGGGATTGCAACACTTGTTGACTGCAAAAAAGCAAAAATATATTTATTTATGTAGATTGTTTAGCTTTTTGTCTATTGCAAGCTTGGGACAACAAATAGGCAATTGGTAGTGGCATGCCTACACTTGAGCCATACTTATAATAATTAGCTAAGTAGAATTCGTCTATAGAGCTTAATATGCAAAACCCATATAAAATCATCACTTTAATTGTTTTATTTTATGATATTAAAAAATGATAGTTATCTAGTATTTTAAAATAAATATTCTCTTACATCTAAATAATGTATATTTGATTTTTTGAGATGAATGATCCAATGTGAAACATATGTTAAAAATAACAAGTTGATTTTTTAAATAAAATAAATATTTAAAATGATTACTTATAATACTTTAAATATAATATTTTTAGAATATTTTTTATATTAAACTATATATTATATTTTTTTGTATTAAACTATGTATAGTTTAATATAAAAAATACTCTAAAAATATTATATTTTGTTTCTATTTGATATAATTTTAAAAAAAAATTATTACTTTAAGTATATTTAAAATAAATTTAGAAATTTTAAGAAATTATTAGAATTTTTATTATTTTTAATCTGTTAAAACTTTCTAAAATCTTCTACAAGATTTTTAAAAAACTATACTATTTTAGAAGAATTTTAAAAACATCTATACATTTTAGGAGTTTTTATCAAATATCATTTAAAGTATAAAAAATTTAAACTTTTAAAAAATTCCTACAAATTTCTTTGGAACTAAGTTGTATAATATAAACAAAGGAATTAGACAAAGGACACCTTAATCTTACCAATACAAGTTTAGATCAACCAAAGTGTTGCCTTGTTTTTAGTCTTGTATCTGGAGTTGTTTCTCATCTATTATCTTGTTTTTCTTGTACTTCTTGGTTCCTTGCCAATACATCTTTGATAAGTTTAAAAGATATAGTTTTATTTTTATTTTAAGATCATAAAAAATTATATTTGTTTTTAATGTCAGTATATTATTCAATTTTTGAAGGATATTATTGCATCTCAAAAGTTGCTAATTATCCAACTTTGATTTGATATCTTATCTTATATTGGTATTTTTTTAACAAAGATAATCAATCCTCTTTTAAAAGGTATTTTTTTTTAATCTTGGAGATTATAAATAGTTTTAGAAGATAATTTATAGGATTTTTTTTTAAAATATTAAATTAATTATCTATTATAAATATTAAAATATAATATAGAAAGTTAAGAATATTCTTCTAAATTGATATTACTAAATAAAATTAAAATTTATCAAATAATAGATTTATCTCTAGTTTAATATAAAAATACTCACTAAAAAAATTAAAATAGTTTTTAAAAAATTAAAATATAAAAAAAAAGACTTATTAAATTTTTTCACACAACCCAAGATTTAATTACTATTATGTCTTTAGTCTAAATAAGTCTAATTACACAATATTCATAAGGATATAAAATTCCAAGCTAAAATTTTTATTTAAAAAGTTTTTGAACAAATTATAAAATATTAAATATCTTCAAAATTATATATATATATATATATATATATATATATATATTCTTCATATAAAGTACAAACTTTTTGGCATCACTTATAAGCTTGCTACAAATAAATTTATGAATAAAATTTATTAAATAATATTAAAGTTTAGTTATATTACTACAAGTTAATATTATTTAAGCTTATAATTAAGAGGTTACTTTCTAACAATGTTTTAAAATTTCTAAGTTATTAGAATGATATTGTCAATACTAAATATTTGTAGCCATAGTTGTTAGTTAGATAGACATATCTATCTACTAAATAAGGATTAAACAATGATATGCATTACAAGAGTTCTTTAAAAATTCTTTAATTTTTAAAAGACAAAGTAATGGGCCTCTAAAACATCTTGTGAAATCTATTACTAGGTAAAGATGTGATGTTATAAATATACAACAAATTACAACTTCAAGCACCTTTTAAAAATTTTAAAACCTTCCAAATTCTTATTATTTTAACAAAATTATAGAATCATGCAAAATATTCTATATAATTTTTTAAATTTTTTATAATATTCTAAAAAATTTAAGAATCTACTAAGTTTAAAAAAATAATTCTACAATCTGTAATATTTATCAAAAATCATTTATAGTATTCTAAAATTCTATTAAGATTATTATTTTAATTTATTAAACACCTTATAGTTCTTAAATTGTCTCTTTGAAGCTTCAATAGGATCTACTTGGAATAGTCTAAAAAAGAAGAAAGACAACAAGTGCATTAGTTTTTAATAGTATTAATACTAATTATTAATACTAATTATTAATTAATAGTATATATATATATATATATATATATATAAAATAATAACCTTGATAATCAGTTTTTTTAGTTGAGTCTAAGTTGATATATAGATCTTTATACGTTTATTTACTAATGTCTTCAATTAAATTTTAAAGCGTGACTTGATGTATTCTATATAAATTTGGATTTATAAAATAAATAATAATAAAAAATTATAACCTTAAACCATACCTTAAAATTTATTCTTAACTATTTTTTTGCTATAGATTTAATATCATTATTTTCATTCTTATTATTTTTTAATATTATTTAATATTATATTTTTACTTTAAAAATAAATATTATTTTAAAATATTAATTTAAAAAATAAAAAAGATACCTCTTATATACTTGGTTTTTGATATTTTATTTTGTCATACCTAAATATTTAAAAAAATAAAAATAAAAAATAAAAAATAAAAATTGTGACTAATAAAATAAAAAATAAATTTTTATTCAACACATATGATTTTTTCATTAAGATTAATATCAAGTTCAATAAATAAAATTATTACCATAATAAAAAAAATTATAAATTTTATTAAAAATAAGTTTATAATTAATTTTTAGAAATAGAAAAATAATTAAAAAT
This sequence comes from Physcomitrellopsis africana, assembly GCA_036785485.1. Taxonomy (NCBI): domain Eukaryota; kingdom Viridiplantae; phylum Streptophyta; class Bryopsida; order Funariales; family Funariaceae; genus Physcomitrellopsis; species Physcomitrellopsis africana. The sequence continues at coordinate 130,339 of JAWRVF010000185.1, read as the reverse complement.
AAAATTATATATATATATATGAATACCAAATAAGTGGATTCTGCAGTTTTATTTATTATTTTTGTTAAAAAATAGCTTTTATAAAAAATTATAAAAATACAAAAAACTAATTAATTGAATTTAAATATTAATGTATAATTGAAAGAGAAGTCATAATATCAATTTGTAAGAAATACTACAGTTTTTTATTTTATTTTGAATGGAATGTGTAACCATAAGAATACAATAATCTTCATGATTCATTCTGATCTTTTATTTTACTTTTCTTAAAAGTCTTAAGAAAGATTATAGATAATGCACATAAGAGTTTGGTTGTAGCAGTATTTTAATAAGTTATATTGTATTAATAAATACACATCTGTCAATTTTGTTATCCAAAACATGTTCACGCATTAAAACATTGTCGTTTTCCTTTGGTTGATTATAATGATTTATCAAATTTTTTATAATTTTTTTTCACTTACATACTCAGTTAGGATATTATGTGATCCGTTTTTGTTTTTTCATACTTGACACACACTTAAATGTATGTGTATTTGTATTTGTGTATGAATGTATATCTGTATATAATGAAGATGTAAGGAAAAACAAAACATGTTTGATGGGAAAGTCTTTGATACCTATGCTTCAAGAAGAACATATTATAAAAACATCTTTAAAAAAGCTAGTAGCTTTTATGTAGCTTATATAAAATTTCAATAATATATATATATATATATATATATATATTTTTATACATATATTCATAGTTAAGAGACGAGCTTTGTGAAAAAGCCAATATATAAAATACTACAAAGTAATTACCTCAATCCTTATATAAATGTTTCTTCAAATGTACAATTTTTTAAAAATTCATATTATTAAATTTCATAATTATTATACATTTTAAAGGTGTTTTTTTTTTCTTTTTTTTTTTTTCTTTTTTTTTTTCGTCTCCTTCTTCAAAGGTTATCTGCCAACAGAGGGAAATTTTCTAAAAATTTAATATATTCTTAAGTATGTTATGTTATTCATAGAAATAATTAGGAATTGATATAAACAATGTACAGATCTTGAAAAAAAAAAATTCAACACAAAAGGAATTCTTTTTGTTCTTAAAAAACAATATTTGAATAATAGTATCAATTGAATGACATTTCTTATGTTGTGAAAGAAAGTAATCTCAATTGACTAAATGTATTATATATCATTTCTATATCTAAATTTTATTTTTTCAAAGTTTTTGATAATTTTTTATTAATTTTTGTATAATTTATGGTTTAATACAATAAGTTTTGCTTTGATCATAAATAGATACATAATGTTTTAAATTTTAGTAGAATCAATTAAAATCATTTGAAATTAACTTTTCTTATGTTAAACATATATACATACATATATCAATTAATTTAGAAGTGATTTTATAAGCTGATTCTTTATATTATTATTATTATTATTATGGGCCTTGGATAGTAAAATTAACACAATCAAGATTATTCCACATAAAACTGTAACAATTTAGCTCCAGTTCCATGTTTTTTCATGATGATTTAAAAAAAAAAATTACATTCCAAAAACATTTTATTCAAAATATGAGAGTTTGAATTGGTTCAATATTAAAAAGACTGGTAAAACTATGTATAATTTTAAATCTTAAGAATTTTAGATTTAGATTATTTTATTTTATTTTTTGATTTATTTAGATGAGAATAAGATAAACCTTCCTCTTATATTCCATACAAATCAAGTGTGATTTTAAAGAGATGGCTAGAAGAAAAGGAAAAGAATAGTATATCATGCAAGTTTTTTAAGTACCAATTTTTTTACTGCAAGCATTAAAATAATGGCTAAAATTTCCTTTCTCGTGTATTCAAAATAATATCTTAAGAATGTCTGAATATAAACTTTAAAATGACATGAAAATTGGTGGAATTCTCACTATCAAATCCAAAATTATTTCTGTAAGCATTAAAGAAAAACATCTACATTCCAAACACAAAATCTATTACCTTGCTAAAAGTCCAGGCATATATCAAATTATCTCTAATGCAGCTTTTATTTTAAAAAAAATTACAATAAAAAATTAGAACATGTATTATATATATATATACAATATGTACACTACTCTCTCCTTTCAATCATATCTTTAAAAATAAAAAGCATTTATAATAAAATAAAAATAAATAAAAATAAATGAACACACACACATACACAAATACATATACAATGCAATAGAATTGTTTTGATTCTTCAACTTTTTGAATGAATAAACTGAAATCAAACTCTACCAATGATCTATGTCATTAAGCACCTACTGTATAATTAACACTGGAATAGAGAATGTTTGTATTATTGCAACATGAGACAGGTGTCCATCACATACTCCAAACATTGGTCATCTGGGCATGGGGTAATGTGCGGTAATGGGGTAGAGTAATGTATGGTAATAGGGTGGAAGTAATACACGGTAATATAGGTGAAAGTAATGTGAGGTGGTGGTAATAGGGGTGGGGGTAATGCATGGCAATGGGGTAGGTTTCTGCTGTGACTGTAATGGCAGGAGGAACCAGAGCTCAGCTGGTGGGTTGAGTAGGGGGGGGTGGGGGGCAGGCAGTCATGCATAATCCATCAATCAATCAATCATTCAACTCAATCACACAGTTCAATCACTCAATCAACTCCCTCAATCAACTCATTTCACTTCTTGCCAAGGAATGAAGAAGAGAGGAAGCATGCAAGTGAGTCCCCACCACCACCATCAACTCTAGTAATAGTAAGTTATTCTGTAAAACCCTGAAAACCCTAGAATGGGTTAAAAAACAGGGTGGTTTCATATGAGGGATCCATCACCCATTTTCCACAACCTGGGTATTACTCATTGCTTCATTGTCCTTCTGTGGTTGTCTTTGTCAGTCTGTCTCTTGTCTGTCTATGAGAGAAACAGAGTAGTAGAAGTAGTAGTAGTAGTAGTGGTAGCAGGAGTAGTGGGAGGAGTAATAGTAGTAGTGGTAGCAGGAGTAGTGGGAGGAGTAATAGTAGTAGTGGTAGCAGGAGTAGTGGGAGGAGTAATAGTATTAGTGGTAGTGATGGTGGTAATGTGAGGCATTGAAGGAATGAGTCTGTCAATGTCTGTCCATGTGTTGCCAGGCAGAAGGATGGGGACCCTGCAGCTGAGAACCCACTTAACCCCTACCACCTTGGAGGATGTGACCCCCCAAGTCCACATAACAACAAAACAGCAAGGGAGTGAGTGAGCCTAGCCAGGCCAAGGAATGTACTCACACAGGGGCCATCCTTTTTCATTTCCTAACAAATCCTCCTTCCCCTAATGTACTTTCTCTCTCTGGTATTATTGTGGAAAAGGAGGGAAGGGAAGGGGAGGGAGGGCTGAATTCAAATGTACATGGATGAAAAGAGGGCCATCCATGTGATAGGGGTTGCAAATGGCAATATCACAAAATCTGGAGTCACATTCCAAAAGGACAGACAAGAGAAACTAGCTGGAAACACTCACAGAGATAGAGAGGGAGAGAGAGAAGGGGAGTCATGTGAAAGAAGTGAGTGCCAAGTTCAACCACTGAATTTGCATCCAAAGAGGACTCAAACACCCAAAAGCATGCCATGGGTGAAAGAGACCCCCATCCATCACACTTACAACCTGCCCAGCTGTGAAAAAGGGGTGAAGGGGGCATGTGCAGCTGTGCAGACTCCATGACCACTGAATTGGCTACTCTCTCCCATGATCATCTATTCATGGATGAAAGCAGGGGAGAAATGTGGCCCCCAAGGAATATGGCCTCAGTGAACGGCATTGGCATTGTGTGAATGAGAGAGGGAGCAGCAGTGAGATTGAGGTGATAGGGGGAGCCCCTGTCATGTGACCCTGACTGCCACTCTCCTTTTCTTCAGCTCACAATCACATGATGTTGAAGCTCCAACTGATTTTATTCATTTATTTCCTTATTTATTGGTTTTGCTTGTTAAGAGCCTTTAGGTGCTCAAGTTGCACTTCTAATTAGCATCCCATGGGCAACCAATGCTCTCAGGTTTTACAATGCTCTTGAGCAAACCCTAAACCACACTGATTTCACACTCTCGGATGAGAAAATCAGATGATGGATGGAAATGCAGCCCTTCTTTTCATCCATACCTCATCTGCACGAACTCTCATTATCCTGCTTTAGTCAATGAGACAACATCAAGCCTGGCACTGGCCGCTTAGAAACAGCTTAGATCTGGTAGCTAAGAGGGCTGTCTGACCGAACCCTAAGTTGTAGCCATGACCAGAGCCTTGTTTGATTAGCATGCTTAGCCGTTAAACTTAATATGCTTTGCTCCTTAGTTTGATTAACCCCTCACAGACTGCCGGCGCAGGGGGACATTAGACCGTGGGTCAGCCAATCGAATAAGTGGTCCTGTGCCAAGAGGGGTGGTGCTGGGCTTTTCACACCTCACGGTATGTCGCGGTTGATCTAGTCAATGGCAATGTGCCTTACAGTTGAGCTCAATTCCTGCGCCTGGTGTGGTTGACTGGGAACAAGTAAACCGATCGGGAGGAGCTGAAGAAAGGGGTAAGAATATGGTTGAAAAGCCTCCGTTACCTTTTCCAAAGACTAGTGGACAAAACAAGCGGGAAGGAAGGACATGGCGCTTGCAGCTTTAGGGTGACGCCTGTCCTGCGGAGAGATTGCGCCCGTAGTTTATTATTATCCCGACAAAGACCATAACTCATAGTTTACTCTTGTTGCAGCAAGTCCCTGTGGCAAAAGCATCATTCCCTGCCTAGTAGCTAGCCCACTCATTGTTTGTCATTGCGGATACTTATGCACTCTCTCTGACATCTGTCCCGTGCTCAGCTCCAACTTGAAAATGACTTGAAATGGCAAGAATCTACAGTACTTCGTTGCAGACTTGGGGGCAGGTTTCGGTAAATGGGATAGCGAGAGAGAGAGAGAGAGAGAGAACCTAGTGCAGAAACGACTCAACCTGAGCTTTGACTTAAGTCAAGCTGGCGAAAAATAATTGAAGCCAGCACAAGGTTGCTAGTATTATTATTGTTATTATTCTTATCATTATTACGATTCTTTATTATAGTGTTACCATATTAAATTAAGCCTAATTATTGGTACGTTACAATACTTTTGAGGAGGGATTTTCAGTGAATCGGAGAATGTCATTTTAGTGGACATAGGTTTGTAAGCTTCATGGCTTTCTTTTTACAATTTTGTTTTCAGTTGCTCTTCCAGATTCTCATCACAGTAATCTCACGAAATGGTGATTTACCTGCTGGGAGATGTCAATCAATCCTCCAATGCCAGCCGGGCTGAGTCAGAACCAAAAAGTTGGCTCTAGTTACTCGGGTGCAGATCATGGGGCCGTGCTAGCAAATTGTTGAGTGTTCCTGGCCAACTATTAAATGTCGGTTGGGATTTTGTTCAGGAAAGTTGCACTGAAAGGGGTAGGGATTACTAGGAAACGACGATGTGGAGTGCACTGCTAATTAATTGTCGGCCAAAATAGAGTGCTTAGAGTGGATTCCAACCATGGAGATGCAGATTCACAATAAGCTCCACCTTTAACGAAATGTTGTTTAATAATGGTTAGTTTCGTGAGTCATAATTCACCTGGTGAAGCACTTAACATTTCACACAACTTGAGCCGATTTCGAATTGCAGCTTGTGGAGTATTACTAAATTGGTATCGCAAAATGTCACGATGTATCCGTGTAAAAATCTCAGCAGATGAATTGTATCATTTCTCAATGCCTTGTGATGGAGACGGGAGCTTCCAATTCGGTGAGGACTCTTACCAAGAGAGAGTTCACGGGGTGGAGATAACGCAAGTTGGTTGCCAAGGAACTTTCGCGCTCTGATTTTATTGCTTTCTTCCTAGCTTCTCTGGAGACGATCCTGGACGGGAATTGATTAGCATTGCGGCAAGCTGGTTCAGGTTGGATAAATTCGTTGAGGAGGAATACGGCGTGGATGTTCCACTCATCATTTCCGCCATGGTAGTGAAAGCAAGAGGTGTGAGACCTACAATAGCGTCCAGTGCGATCACACAATCTAGTGCTGTGCAGCTTGTCCTATTTGATATAGAGTAAACTGTCCGGAGAGGGATGCATGTCACTGCTGAAATGCAACCGAACTAGGTAAACTTCATAGAAGCAATAGTAACTTCGGGCATCTCTTCATCATGTGTCGTGTTTCGTGACTGAATTTAATCCAGTACTGTCAAGAAAATTGTCAAGCAAATGTGGTGAGAAATTTGACCTTACCTTGCGACTCGCAATGTTTGCAAGTGATGCTGCAATAACACACCGATGTCTACATCATCGCAGATCAGACTTGCACGCAGATTTATGAGTACTTGTACTAAGAGAAATAATTTGTCACGAAGGTGAAGGTATCGGTGTTATCACAACATTGCATTTTCCCTTGGTGCTGTTAAATGGACAAATTGATAATCATATATATTGAATGAGCATTTAGTAGGTGCATTGCACGTTCTCTGATGCTCAACGATGCGCCATGATAATATGAATCGCTATTCAAGAATTAAAGAAATCGATGCTGTTTCAGCGACAAAGCATGTAGCATTACACACACTCAGCTTGATGAACTCTCAAGTGTTAACGGCCACAGACAATTACGACTTGCAAATGGTTTTTAGTGTTGAAGAGGTCTTGTCCGTAGTTGATCTTTATCACCTGGTTACGCTTGAGTGGAATCAATCATGGAGGCACGATGGCATAAACCACTCCATCACTGTTCATTTTTTCAGGACAGCAGTAGTAGCCATGTCTGAATGATTGATCTTGAGGCCATGTTTGGCACTGCATCATCCTAACATTGTCTGTGAGACTGACTCTCCTGTCAGCTTCTCGTTTTTGCAAAGTTTTTGAACTTTTCTGCCAGGAAAACCAGGCTAAAACAAGAATTTCAGAACAAGAAAAACTAAAGATGCAAAAAAACGCGAAATTGATGTTTTGGTCATGTATCAGCGACCGTGTCAGAGCAGTTCCGGCTCATGTTATACTGAAATATCTGAAGATACTAGTGCTGATTAGATGGATTCCTAGCTCGACATGAAATTGTGTAATACGTGCATATTGTTTCCTGACTGCAAACTCTAAGGTTTCAGCTTCAACACAATGTCGTCACGAATTTGTACCTGAAGCCTAGCTTGCCCCTTCGGTCGGGGGCTCACTTTATGTTTTATTGCTCAAGACATGCATGTCTTAAACTAAGTAATCCATGACTGGTTGCCGAAGCGAATCAAGTCACGTCTCCAAAACTCTGCACGCTCAGCCCGAAGGAAGAGGGTTCCCTTTGGATGTTTGAATTTTGTGCATGATATTCTCCGTCAATATTCATCAGGTCATTTTGGAAATTGTGGGATTGGAGTCGACACAGTATCTCTATCTCCCCGAATGCATGAACTAGTCCGCCATTAATTCAGGTCCAGAGCGTGTGCTCTGACTTGGGACATACTACATTTTGTATGCTCATCACACGGCTGATCAGAGAATGGCACAGGAGTGTAATTACATATTTCAGGAAGTAAACTAGGCGATGAACTGAGCTTTATCAACCATAACCTATAGATTGCTCATAGACATTGCTCCATGCCACATTGCTAACAACGAAGTAAAATATCGCATTTCTAGTAACCTTATCCCAAGTCCAATTCCAAGCAACTCATACTGAAAAGCACTGGTGATTCAATTCGGTGAGACGTTAGCTTAGTACTTCATGTAACATTGTACAAACCTGAGCGCATGAGAACCTTAACATCTGCACAAGCCTCATTCGTTGTCGTTAACCACAATCTAAAAATCTTGTATCATGAAAAGTACAAGAAAGAACATCAACTTATTCTTTTAATCTTAAAATACCAAAGATTATCCTATTTAGAAGTGTAACTTTAAAATTGTGATTTATTAAACGATGCAAGGATAGGAGAGAGAAATAATAACTGAAATCTTTAAAATAATGTTTTTTATTAATATTTGTTAAAATGTAATATACATAAGGTATTATAATTGAAATTGATTTCCTTTATACAACCTTTGAAGGTTTGGTAATGATTTAAACAGAGTGGGATTCTTGTTAGTACTTAGAAACCATTGTCTTAAAAAAATAGTCTTAAAAAAATTGTGTTGTTACTTTAAGGAATGACTCTTCTTCACTACAAGGTTCTAGAAATCCTTTACTGCTTCAAATATATTTTAAAGAGAATTTTAACTTCCAAGGATTATTTTGACTTATTCATTAGTGCTTTCAAGCTACATACAAAATCATAGGACACCTACATGTACTGATTTTTTGGTTACAAAACATTTGTTCCATGCCTCAAAAGACATTACAAAAGAAATTAAAATGATCAACAAAAACTTTGTTGAAAAAAACTATGATATTTATATTTGAAAATTAATGAGTAATTTTACTAGGTATTAGAATTGCCAAAAAAAGAAATTTCAACCAATAATATATTAAGATTCTTTAATTTTTTAGCATCATTCAAAAAAAGATAGGAAAATAATAAAATAATAAAAATATTAATATAAATAAAAAATTATAATTTAAATTTTGTAGGCAAAAAAATAAATATTATAGAAATAAAGCCAAAACAACCAATTTGATTGATTATGTAGAGTATGAAAACTGTACATGCAATTGTTTTTATTACATTTTAAAATCAAACATGCAAGAAATATTTTTGGCCTTAATATACAAGATTTTTTTAAAATTATTTGAAATAAGTTAAAAATTCATACATCACAACTTAAAGTTTAAGTTTAAAAAAATAATAATTTAGGACCTACTATTGTAACTAATTTTATCAAATTAAATACCATAAAAGAAGATAAAAATTAAAATAGTCAATTATAAAAATATAAGTTTAATATTCATTTATAATATAAGAGTTATAATATATTTTTTATTTTAAAATTTCTAAAAATTTTATCTTCTTAAACTATTTTATAAAATAATATAAACTAGAAGTAATGATATTTTTATTCTTAAATCTTTAAAGAACCATATCTAAACTTTATTTTTAGCTTTTAAAGTTTTTTAAAGTTTAAAAAATATATAAAATAAACATTAATGTAGTAAGTTTACAATAAAAAGTATGTTAATCCAAGATACAAAACCTATTTTCTATGAGAATAAAAAAATTTAATAATTTCTAAAAATATATCTATATATAATAAAATATTATTATTTGATACTTTTCTTAAAGATATAGAAAATCTATTATAACATAGATAAAATAAAAACTATAAAAAAATATAATCATAAAAGGTCATAATCTTTTTTTAAAAAATAATTATTATAAATTAATATAATTAAATATAATATAATTATGAATTTAAAACATATTTTAAAATCAAGAATAATATCAAACTATAAGTATTAAGTAATTATTGAAATTTGATATTTTAAAAAAGAAAAAGAAAAAGAAATCTTTAAAATATATAAACTAAAAGAATTCTAAAGATTTTAAGATTCCAAGATTTATAATTGGATTAACAAAAAATAAAAAAGCAAAAAGTAAAAAAATAAAAGAATTAAATTAAATTGATATCTTATTTAAATATTAAAAAATTAGGACTTTCATACTAAAAGACAAGTTATTGTAGTTGATACTATAAGAAAAAGAATTTAAACAAAATATTAGAATAAAATAGCCTAATGTTATATTTATAGAAATATTATTAATTAAAGATAAAATAAAATTTAAGATCTTATAAGTAATTATATTAAAATTTCATATTTTATTATTAATTTTTAAAAGAGCAAAAATTATTGCCTTTTTTTTGTTGGTGCATCTCAAGATTTTATTATATGTATCCAAAAATATGCAATATTATTGCTATACTATGTATTTTTATAAATTATATTATAAATCATAATGATATAATATAATATTATTAATAGTTAAATTATATCAAAAAAATAATATATTATTAGTATATATATGTGTGTATATTTATTAATAAATTAAATTAAATCTAAGTAAAAAAATAACAAAAAATCTACCATAAAAGCCATACATTTATAATAAATATTCATTAATAGGATAATTATTTTTAAAAAAATCTTATACTAGTATTTGTAAAATGTTTTCAAATATATTTAGCTCAAAATTAGAAAAAAATTATCTATATAATATTTTAAAATTGTATATAAGTTAAAATTATAAATAAAAAATTATAAATTATAAATATAAGAAAAATAAATATTTATTATTTTATTTTGTTTTGTTTTATATTCAATACCTAATGAAAACACAACTTATATATCTATACAAACAATCAATCTATGAAATTCTAATTTGCTCAATTTGCAATAATAATTAATTCAAGTAGCTTCTAAAATAAACAGAGCAGCATTTTAAAGGCTTTGACAATGTATTATGTAGAAATCAATACAAATTTTGAATTATTCCTATGATGTATATAAAAAATAAATTTAAATAAATTTAAAATGGTTATTCTGCATGCATTATTAAATATTAATTTATTTTAGTTTTTTCTTTACTTACACCATTATAATCAAACAAGACATATACAAATTAATAAAATTTTGTCTTCTTGTACATACTCTAAGATGCATTTTTCATAGCATCATATTGTATATAATATGTATACATAGACAAGGTAGCTTCATATTTGTAATTATATCCTTATTATTTATTCAAAACTTAATATAAAGTCAAAAGATCATAAAATAAATAATATATTAAACAATGATTGCGTGATCCCAAGTTTTTATGTCATAATTAAAAACTTAAGATCAAGCTAAGGTAGCATTCTACCAAATTTTCTTTAATTTTACATTTTTGACATTTTTCGTTTGATAATGAAGTTGTTTTGCAAATGATATTAAATTATAATGTAATTGTTGACCACATGATATATAGAATCAAAACTTGTATATTTTTAAAATTATGACTTATACAATCAACTTAAAGAAGAATATTAATTCACCTCTACTTATAGATATTCAACAATCATGAAGAAATTTACAATCACGAGAAGATTCACACTTCTAAATAAGTTCACAGTTAAAAAAAAAGTTCATAGTTACAAATAAGCATTACTAATAGATTTATAAAGACAACTCACTTATTAAACACATTGTTGATGTTTTTAAACAAAAATAAACAAACAAATATTAATGAAATCAATTATTATAACACAATTATTGTTGAATAAGATTTGCAATATTTTTGTTCTAGATTACCATCCTTTACTATCTAACATTAACATTATTCAGAATAATTCTTATTTTTATGTATTGTACCACGATTATTTTACTTAATTTTTAAAATACCTCATGTTAATATCAGAATTCTAATGTTATCTTGTTAATTCTCATGTTAATTTTAAAATACCTTATATATATATATATATATATATATAATTTATATTGTAAAGGTATTTTGATAACTATTGTGGTATTAAAATTAAAAAATTAAAAAATTAAGATGAAATAAAAAAATTGATAGCAATTGCATGCACTTGAGTGTAACAAAATGTAGAAATTTTATTTTAAAATAATTACAAAGCTAGTTATTAAAGACTTGTTGCTAAAGTGAATTAGAAATATAATTAGACATATGTTATCATAGGTGTGACAATGGTTGAAAATAATGATTTTAAGATAGTTATTATATTTATATTTAATCTCTATTATAATTTTAAGATAGTTTTTAATCTCTATTACAAAAATAATATTATATAAATAAATTTGATATCTATAATATATCAAGTAAATATAATATAAAATAAAATTTATTAAATTTTTTTAAAAAAATTATAATTATTATAAACAAAATTTTGTAATGTTTAAACGACCATTATTATTCTTGTTTACATCTCTTTTGTTATTATTTTTTCTTTTGTAAAGGTATTAATTGTTGATAAACAAGTTATAAGCTACCAATATCAACTATAGTATCCACTTATATTAAAAATAAAAAATAAGAAAATAAAAGAAAAAAAGATAATATTATAATAAAGAACTACAACCATTCTAAAATATTTTTTCAAAAAGAATGTACTTTATTTATGGCTTTAATAATGTGGCAACCTACATACACTACATTGACAACTTATAGAAATGAGATTAATGTGGAAAAAGAGCCACAATTAAATTTATATCTTAGAACTTTTTTTTATGACTTGAATGCATAAAAAGGACCTTTCCTTCATTTCCTTTCTCTTCCTCTATACACACACTCCCTACTACATTCATCAACACACAACAAAATAAAAAAATGAATAAGAAATTTATTATTAAGAATTCAAATAATATTTTTTGTATATATTAATAATATAGAATATATTTTCTTTAAAGAAGAAGAAGATAGTCTTCCTCTAAATACATTTTATTACATGGAAGTAACATGTTCTAAAACAATCTATTCTTATATCATGTATTAGAAAATAAACATAAAAATAAAATCCTAAATTATTAGATAAGTTTTTGGACATCAACCATACTACTAACCACTTTATTAATTATCCCTCTTTAACCAAATACAAAATTCTTAAGAAATATCTACTAACTTCTTACTTTTTCAAACTTTACTATCCTCTATTGTATTTTTCATCCCTCATCAAAAAAAAGAACTATTTCAAATCTACAAACTTTTTATAATTAAATCAACTACCTATTCCTAAATAAATCTCTCCAATGACTAGTTTATAACAAAAAAATTGGTATCAAAAACAATTACCACCAAACTATGTTACCAAAAATTGGCAATGCATTCTATCATCACTATACATCAACCATTATTGACAATATTGGACATTTATGAGTGATATAATGATAAAATTTAAGCACTGTTTAGCACTGCTCTCTAAAGGTTGGGCACTCTTTGCAATTCACCGATTCCTTCAGGATGGTAAAACATGTATAATTGCGGGTACACACATTGAAGCCCTTGCAAGTTCACACTTTCAGCCACGTGGACATACCCGGCAATCGTAGTGACATCTCCAATCCTTATTCATTATAACCTGCTTCGTGACTCTTCACTCACAGTGTTACAGAACTGTATTTTTTACAAGACATTAGACCAACAACTTTTGAAGAACTTACACCTCCAGTGCGACTATCACAAACTTCATCATGCGTAAAGTTCGAGCCTAGGGTTGTGATTTAAACTACGTTAATAAAATTAAGCCCATTTAACTGGGTGTAAGAACATAGGCTGATATCTAAGATTGACTGTTGGCCATACCTCGTGGAAGTTTCTGTTGATTCTGTAGCAATTGAGTCAGCTCCAATCACAGAATGCATCAACCATGTTGAGTTAAATATCTGTACAAACAAGTTCCTCACATCGTGTGCAATAGTGTACCAAACAAAAGCACACGAGAGGACCAACGAATGGAGGAAAGAAGAAGTCATGCAAATAGAATAGCACATGAAAATTAGGAACTGCACAAGATCAAATATAACCTACAAATTTTCATGTGTTGAAAGAAATCAAATCAAATAAAAAAAATGGAAGTTTACGACACAAGAATTTCAAGTTCAGGAGCACCACCACTAATTCTATGATACTTTAGATGGCTACATTAGCATCGCAAGTGTGCTCGGTCAACGAAAACTGCTCATCCGTTGGTTTCGCCATTCTATCAAAAACTGATAAGACTCAAAACCAATGGCATCAATGAAAAGCCTCTGAGTAGAAATGGCTTACGCTTTAATGTCTCTTCATAAGATCCTCTTATATTTTTACAACATGAAAGTTGTCAAAGTTAATTTAAAAAAAACATCGGGACCCGCTCATGCAGTGCTTCCAGATACATGTTGTGTCGATGGTGCTCCTAGTCTTTCCTGCTCTTTACTCAGATCGTCCTCCTCTGAATCGCCGCTTCTGTCTGATTTGTCTTCGTCGTTTTTTGACTGACTGATTGCTGCAGCTTGAAAGGCACGTTGAGTTCCATTATTGCCCTCTTGAGGTAATGGACCAAGCCTGGATTTCTTCAGCTTCTGCTTTTCCTTTTTCTTCTGACGAAGAGTCCGCTTCTTTGCAGTGCGTTCCTCAGCAGCAAGTAGACGTTCCTCTCGCCGCTGAAGAAACTCGCGCTCTGCAGTTCTCTGCTGATAATCGATTTCCATACGAGCTAGACGATCTTGCTCTCTCCTCCGCATTTGACGATACTGATCGCATACAAATAAAATAAAAAATGAAAAAAATTAGCCACTTCCTGAAACTAAAAGTCCTGGAAATGACCACACCACTACCCTTCCAGAAAACTCCACGGTACTGCCTGGGCATCCCTTCCTAAAATCTATCAGAATCATCAAGGAATTCTCCCTGAATTATGCAGATTGGAAACGACTGTGCATCGACGAGCTGTCATTATCGAATCTTAAGCTTGCATCATCCGCCAGACACATCGTGCCCATGGTCCAATTCTTCAAATGACCTTCATTGCAGAACCAAAAAGCAGCTATTCAATCCAAGTTTATATTCTAATGAATTTTCTGGAAATACCCTAAAACCTGTTCACAACAACTCCCATCACAAGCGCCTCGAGTCTAGGGTTTTAATCCAAACCATACCTGGTGAAAATCGCCGGACCCGGATCCAGCAGAACTTCCAGAGGTGTTACTAATGCGCACCGGCACTTGTTCACTAATGCGCCGCAGCTTAACCTCCAAATCCTCATCGTCCAGCGGCTTGATTGCCTCCTCTCCACCTTTATACTCAACAATTGCCCCATTCCCAGCGCCAGCTCCTGATGTTACTATCAAAGGCCCTAACCCGTTGCCTACCCCTGCACTGCCTCCTTCGGCCTCCGGGAGTGCGACAATCTGCGTGTTTCCATCTATGTACGTCTGCGACGTCGTGTACCTTGGCATCGCCTCCACAACCTCGCCACCTCCTCCCTGCCGGCTTCAAGCCACCACGATGAAAAGGGTCTTCCAAGTGGCACCAAGCTCTACACAAGTTTCACAGGAAGTCTGTCACTGCTGCCAAAAAAACCGTCCGTCGACCATGCACATTATCAAAATCTGCACACCACACCATGAAATTCAAGCTCCATTCTCCGACACAGTGTGTCCCACCACCGAGCCAAAGCGGATCGAGAGAGGTGAGCTTCGCGACGATACCCGCTGTGCTTTGATAACCTGTATGTTATAATACCCTGCGTGCTGAGATACCTGCTGTTCACCTCGCCGGTCATTAGATATATATATATATATATATATTTATATATAAAAGATTACACATGAAACTATATTTTTAAGTTGTATTTTTTTTAAAAAAAAGTTAACTCAAGTTTTATTTTGGATACTTTAAAAATCAAATATAAAACTGACAAGAATCTATAGATTCAAAAATAATTCTTCAAATATTTACTTCATTTAATTTATGTATTGATTTTTTTTGCATGATGATACATTTTTAATAGTTTAAAAATTAATAACCTGCTAATTAGATAGGATTGGTTAAATTTTGAAACAAATCCTATTGAATAACTTTAATAATAAATAAGTTATATAGTTTAATTACATGTCTTTAAAAAAACAAAACAAAACAAACTTAGCAACCAATAGTAGGTTGTAAAAGCTTACTATAAGCTATATTTATAGTATCATTTACACTAATAAAATTTGATTCAATATAATTTAGTAAAATTAAATTGTATAATAGTTTCTTCTATAAAGTACAAAATCTTCTTTGTATTATATTGTTATTAAGTAGTATATTTCTTTTATTTTATTTCTTTAAGATATATATAAAGAATGGTTGTTTTATCAAAAGACTTATTATTAGATCCAAAAAAGATATAAATTTCTACTTAGTATTAACCATTTTATCAAATTCAAGGACCAAAGTAATATTAGTCAATTACCCTCTTTGCCAATTATATAGTTTAATATTTTAATATATAAATTATATATATATATATATATATATATTTATTTATTTTAAAGATTTATTTCTAAATTAGATTTGATAGTATACATTATTTTCTATTTGAACCTATTGGACATGCTCTAATACTTTTTGATGTCTTTTGAGCATTAATCCTTTTAAACTAGCAATTTCTCTTAGTTTTGCTTTAAGTCTATTATTAATAGCTATGGATAGTATTAATAGATTTTAAAAATCATCTAAAATCTTAATTAGCAATCAAGATTTGTTAGAACTTAGAACTTAGAATAGATTCTATAAAATAATTTGAACAAAAATATAAAAAGATTCTTAAGTAAATTTTGTTACATAATCATTTTAAAAGAAGTATAATAATAATTGATAGGCAATTGAATTTATAAATTTAATTATCATAAATCACCACCACCAATTCAAAAATATTATTTTTTTTCTAATCTCTTTGAATGCATGCAATAAAAAAGGGTATTGTTAATGTATACAATAAAAAAGGTATTGTTAATGCATACAATAAAAAAGGTATTGTTAATGCTACTACCACTACAACTCACCATCCACCCAACACATATTTTTAGTTTTTCTTAAATAACTTTTTAATTATTTATCTTATATATTTTAAATTATTTTGTTAAAAATATCATTAAAAAAATTATTGAAAAAAAAACCTAAAAAAATATGTCAAGTGGGTGGCAAGTTGTGGTGGTAGTAGCAAAAATTGTAGTGGCATCAGAAATACCCTAAAAGAAAGCTCTAATTCTATCCTAACAATAAATTTATTTTTTATTTTTTAATATTTTAATAAGTATTAAATAAGATAATAAAATATGATGTGATTATCTTCAAGATTTAAATCAAAATTAAAAATTATTTATTTATTTGTGGATTTTTTTTCATACAAAGAAATAAAAACGAATGTTTCCCATCAACATAACGGAAACATTTGAAAATAAAAATTATAATCTAAGCCTTTAAGATCACTGCCTCGGTTTTACGATGATCCCAAGGTTCTCCAATCACGAGCAGGGCCTAAGCGCGTGAAAAGGACGGGCTACCACGACGAAAAGGAGCGAGGAGTCGTTGGACTTGGCATTTCGGGTCCTACCCGAGATATCAAAATCTGGTGACTTCAAACGGGCCCTGGGCTGCGGCGGCCGCCAAGCAGTACTCTCACTCTCCCACTCTATGAGCGCACATTTCTTTCTTTCTTTGTGCCTGTAGAAGAGGCATTCGGAGACTAGACTCAAGGATTCTCTGCCCTGACCTCTCTCCCTGGTTCGTTGCTGCGTTTCTCGTACTTTTCCAGGTTAGTTTTATATTTCTCGGCGCATTCTCTGACCTACAGACAGACAACCTTTTTCATGCACATTTGCATATATTAATCATAGGACGCGTTATTGGAATTGGTTTTTCAAGAGAGGTTTTCTAGCTCTTTCAGTTTGAGTTTCGTGGTGTTGAGCTAGTTTTTGGGAGCTTGTTTGGAACACGGAAGGCGAATGGTGAGTCGCTTGACAGTGGAGTTGGATTTCTCTAGCGTAATCCGTGAATGGGCGTTTGCGGGTTTAAGTGGGGGTGGCTTCCTGAGCCGATTTTGCAATGGGTGTCTTCCTGCCTGGTTATTGGACGTGGAAGTGATACACGTGTTGTCCGTCTGAATGCTGTTTGGTTACTTCATTGCGATTCTAGGACTAGGGTTTTACATTTTTCGAGTTCCTCTGTGTTGTGTTTTGGTTTGTTTTTGTTTTTTTTCTTTTCCTTTTTTGGTTTTTTGAAAAGATTTCTATTATTTGTTGTCTATATCGCATGACTTAGTTCGTACGCTACGGGTATTATTGGGGTTTAGGGTTTTAGGGAGAATTAGGGTTTTTTTTCTGGTTAGTTATTCATCTTGAGGACATGAAGGGAGTCACAGAGCTTCTTTACTCTTCGAATTTTGCTCATCATTGTCTCAGGTACTGATACAGGTCAGTCCATAAGTTTCTTTGCGAGTTCAATTTGATTTGTACAATGGGGAGGAAGCCGAAGCAATCCACCGAGGTTAAGGTGAAGAAGGAAGAAAGTGATGACTTCATGGAGAAGAAACTAAAGATTAAAAATAAGGGGTTCACCGATGACAATAAAAAGTGGCTAAAGGCTAAGTTAATTGAAAGCTCCTCTGAGGAGGAAGACGAAGATGGAGAAGAGAAGGGTGATGAAGATGAAGAGGATGTTGAAGAAGAGGACCTGGATGATGAAGGAGATGGCGAAATTGAAATGGAAGAGGACGATGGCAGTGATGATGGTGAGGAGAGCGATGAAGACAGTGAAGATGAACTGGACGTGGAGAAGAAGTCACGCTTCTTGGATGCTCAGAAGCAGCGAGAGATTGAAGAGGCCAAACAGGAAGAACTGCAGCTTAACATCCAGGGTGACACTGATGATTTTCGGTTACCCACTGAAGAGGTAGTAGGATTCTTCTACAACGTTTGTGTCCTGAAATATTTCTCAGAACCGAGTAACGATGAATTGTTATTTTTATTAGGTTGTGTTAACCAATGCTTGTGCGTATTGGCCGTTTAGAGCACATGGTGACGATTTTAACCCGATTACACAACTGTTCTGGTCTTCAGGAGCTGGAGCAAGAAGCGAAAGGCCCTCCGGACCTACCAAACATCATGCGGCGAATTAAAGACAGTGAGTGATGTTTTTACTATTGGGTTCTTTGTTAATAATCACTACAACGTTTTCCTGCTTTAGATGCTTCTCTTTCAGCAATTGAAGACCTCCCTCATCGGGTTTTTTTGTATTGGCAGTTGTTCGTGTGCTTTCTAGCTTTAAAGCTTTACGGCCCGAAGGAGCTGCCCGAGCTGATTATGTGAAACAGCTCTCATCTGATCTATCCTTGTATTATGGTTACAACGACTTCCTTATCAGCACCTTCTTACAGGTTCATCCTTTTCTTTGTGTAAAAAATCCTCGAAGTTGTGGTGTCCATATAGTTCCCAGACTCCGTTTAGAGGTTTATGGAGCTTACCTCCCTGGAAGTGATCCAGGTTATTTACAGTATCCTGTGGTCCTCCGCAGATGTTTCCTCCTGCCGAAGTGCTGGAGTTTCTTGAATCAAATGAAAAACCTCGTCCAATATCCTTGAGAACCAACACCCTGAAGGTATGCTTACATTATCACCTTTAAACTATCTTATATTTTGGCGAATCAAAACGTGTTATGTTATTTTGCTTAACTCGCGTAATTCACATCCTCGTACTGTTGCAATCTTGTCACTTTTCTACATAAATTTGGCTGTGCAGTAGCTACAGTATGGTCAAAGGACGTATCAGTTGATCTTTAGTGTTAGTCCCTGACCTCTCTTTTTGCAGAGCCGTAGGAGGGATCTGGCCCAAGTTCTGATTAACAGAGGAGTCAACTTGGATCCACTGGGAAAGTGGACAAAAGTGAGTCTCCTGTAATCCAGGACTTTATATTTGTGAATATATCTTCATTTTGCATATATTTCAGATTGAACAACGCTTTTCCATCGTCCCTGAGTTACTTTTCTGATTCGAGTTCTTAACTTTTGTAATGTTTGTCATTATGCTCATCGTAGATTGCACGGGTCAATGATGACTTGGAGGTTGATATGTTGCTCTTTGAGCCTAGTCGTTGGAATGGACTGAAATGTTGAACCAAGCTGACTGTATTGGCAGGTCGGCCTGGTCGTATACGACTCTCAAGTACCCATTGGTGCGACTCCTGAATACATGGCTGGTCACTACATGGTAAATTATCTTGGCAAGGATCCACTTGGATCGAGCTTTTAGAAAATGAGAACACTGAAAGCGATTGCACTGTTTGCTACGATTGAATAAGACGTGGGATTCTCCAGTCCATTAATCATGCTATATGATGTTATGGGTATTCTTCTATTTGCTTTATGGCCTTGTTTTTATTTTTCCTTATGTTCATGCAAGTCTCTAAGTTGCATGAATTTGACTAAACTCTTTTGTTTTACAGCTTCAAAGTGGATCTTCCTTTTTACCAGTGATGGCTCTGGCACCTCAAGAGAAGGAACGAGTTGTGGATATGGCGTAAGGATACTCAACACTCGATTAGTATTCTTAACATGCTCTCGTTCATTGATAAGCATGATTTGGGAATGATTGTGTTTTTATCTTTCCATACAGAGCTGCTCCAGGAGGAAAAACTACCTACATCGCTGCACTAATGAAAAATACAGGTAAGAATTTCAATTGTTTGCTTGTTGGTGTGTTGAGTCAGTTGTGTGGAGTTTGTGTCATTGACTTGGGGTTATAGTCAGTTGCGAGTATCGAGAGATGGTGGCTGTTTCTGGATGGCTTTGGTCTTTGTTCTTTGACCCAAATACCTAGTCTTTGTTTACTTATCTAATCTCTAGCTTCTGTTTCTCAAGTGTTGCTAGTAGTTGGACTTGTGGAGGTCATGCGACGTAGTGTTTTGATGCAACATGGAGAGGAGATAATGTAGTTTCCGGTAGAAATCACTCTATTTGACGTTTTCATGGTAGAATTTTGGGTACGCTTTGGCTTAGTGATGATCTAACATGTAAAACATGGCTGCTAAGAGCATTAGTCATATGCCTTTCTTTGTTAATTTGTCTTGTTTTACTGGCTGTCCAGGTGTCATTTATGCAAATGAATTGAAAGAGCCACGTATAAAATCCTTGTCTGCCAACCTTCATCGAATGGGTGTGACGAACACAATCATCTGCAATTATGATGGTCGCCAGGTCAGTATGACTGTCCCACATCAGGCTGTAGTTATGTACCCAATCTTCAGTGCCTTCTTTCATTACGATTATGTCCTCCATACTGCAGTGAATTTGAGGCAATTGCCTCAGCTGTTTAGTTTTATCCACTCAGTTTTGATGTCATTTTCCAGTTGCCTCACAAGTTGGGACTGCGATCGGTGGACCGGGTTTTGTTAGATGCGCCGTGCAGCGGGACCGGGGTAAGCTCGCGTTTTTTTTTATTGCGAATGCTCATGAATGCAAGCAGTTGTCGTGTAGAGCCTTATAGCATATTGTAGCACTTCTTGATTTTCTGCTATTTTTTAATCTCGTATCTGTTTCTTTTTCTATTTACGTAATCTACTTGAAAGAATGTTATGCAAAAGGGTTGATTCTTACGCAGCATATTAGTATTGCATTTGATAAATTTCCAGTTTTGACGCAGGTTGTAGGAAAGGATCAGTCGGTGAAAGTCACGAAAAGTGCGGAAGATATTCAACGCTGTGCATTCCTGCAAAAAGTATGTGTCTAATTTATGTTTTCCTCGAAAATTTTCCTAATTTGAATAGAACTGAAGTCTTTCAATGTGTTACTTATTCTGGAATTTTCTATAGTTAGACCCCTTAAAATGTGCTTATACGTAGCTATTTTGTGCTGACTAGTATGATGGCGTTTGCAGGAACTTATATTAGCTGCTATAGACATGGTGGATGCTAATTCAAAGACTGGAGGTTATCTTGTTTATTCGACATGTTCAGTAATGGTAGCAGAGGTAATATGCTGCTGATATCTAATCAAAATGATGTGCAACGTAATTAACATATTATCAGGGACAACTATCCTCGCTGTAAAGCCTGCCGACGCTATGAATTCCATAAGATCTGATTTCTATGTTGGTGTATTAATTTGCAGAATGAAGCCGTTGTGGATTATGCTTTGAGGAAGCGGGATGTGAAGATTGTTCCAACTGGGTTAGAATTCGGGCGTGAAGGGTGAGCATCGACATTATCTGTAATTTTGACTAGTTTCTGTCTTTGTTCATGCTTAGAACTGCAACTTCAATTCTCTTATCTTGGTAATGAGATTCTTAGGTTGAATTATGTACATGCATTGATGAATTTACGGTGTTTACCAGCTTTACAAAATTTCGAGAGAGTCGGTTTCACCACACGCTGAAGAATACAAGACGGTTCTATCCTCATGTGCACAATATGGATGGCTTCTTTGTTGCCAAGGTTGGTTTCAACTCAAGCCTTTCAATTATTG
Source organism: Physcomitrellopsis africana (assembly GCA_036785485.1). Lineage (NCBI taxonomy): Eukaryota > Viridiplantae > Streptophyta > Bryopsida > Funariales > Funariaceae > Physcomitrellopsis > Physcomitrellopsis africana. Next base: position 108,423 of record JAWRVF010000185.1, on the reverse strand, counting down.
CTGTTTTTGTTTGGTTACCAGTTTAATCACACTAGTTTTGCTCATTTACAGTTAAAGAAGATAAGTAACAGGGTCAAGAAAGATGACGACCAGGACGATGCTGCTGATGAAGAGCCGGCAGAGGAAATCACGAGAGATAAAGGTGAGCTGAAATTGTGAATCTTTTTCGCACTGGACTAAAGCTACGGCATTCTTGTTTTCATGGATTTTTTAATGTTTTATAATTTAACTTCTGTTTTTCATTTTGTCACCGTTCTCATTCACTTAACAGTATCCTGTGGGCACGCAGTCCGAGTTTTATTTAGAAAATATTCAGATTTCACTTTCTAATGTCATGTTTTATTTTCTGTGACGACTTTCTTTGAGAACATTTTGTTGTACTCAATCTCTTTAGAAAAGAATATTTTGATACATTTCGGCCAAGCCCTTGGTTTGTTTACCCAGGTTCCCGCAGTTTTCACCTTGTTGTTTATTAATAATATTCTGTTTGTTACGGCTTGGGATGTCTCAGAAGATGAGATGGAAGTTGAGGAAGTTGGTCAAGATCGGATCGCCGATGGTGGTGCATCTGCTGGCAGTGATGAGGACGAAGACATGGATGTCCCCAACGGCAAAGCTGAGAACAGTGAACCGGCAAAAGTAAAGAGAAAGTTTTTGAATAGGAGGGAACGGAAGAGTTTGCCATCAAAAGAAGAAATTGCTCAGCAGAGGTATACATTGCTGGATGTCAATGTTACTTTCCAGATGCCGAATTGTAGAAGATCAACTTTCGTACAGTGCTGCACTATAAACTGCTCAAGGAGTCTGCTGAATGAGATCTAAATCAACTTACTAATCAATTTTAGTTTCGTAGTTTACAAACTCGGATTACTGGCAATTTTTCTGTCATTTGTCAATTTATATTGATCATGTAATGCTTGTCGTTTTACCAGGGAGGAGAAGAGGGAAGCCATGCGTAAACGGAAAGCCGAAGCAGTAGCCGCAGCCAAAACTCCTGCCCCTTCTTCCGAACCTACAGCGATGGAGGGAGTGAAGTCTACGAAGGATTCGCCTGTTGCTAATGGAAAAGCCAAGAAGGGTAACAAAAAAGCGTCTAAGAAAGTGAAGCAGTCTCCTTCGGCGACAAAAGAGAGCTCAGCCAGCAAGAAACGGAAGGCCTCAAAATGAGAAGTGCAATCAACAAATCGACGTGTCCTTGTTGCACCTTTGTAGGATTTGTGATTCTCACTGAACTGGTGTATTGAGGCGAAAGGCCTGTGCAAATTTCACCGACCTTCTGTTCTCGTCAAGTAGGGTTCTATACCTTGTCCTTGTGAATTGTAACTCGGACGTCAGAAACCGTAGAGCTTCCGAGTTCAAAATTCAGCTAATCGTGCAATTTTATTATGCACTATCACAAGGCAAAGCAAGTTTAAGATATATCTGGTGCCCTGTTAGAGTGCACTGCTGATTTTATGCATGGTATTCCCCTGCTGAGTTTTAGTAAATTGGCGGTATCCTTTTATTCTTGTGAAGCAAGTGTTAATTCTGTTGGCTTGGGTGTAATGTATGCATAGTTTTCCTGTGATCTTCTGTGAGAATCTCCTTGTGATGATTGTCTTCAGAGTAACTGTGATTTCACATACAGTATCATCTTACTTCACTCGACTGCATTCTTAGAGTGTTTACAAGTTTTCCACGAATGCCAAGGATTTGCATAGAACATTATCAAAAGTCAGTCAGCTTTTCATGTTGAAATACGAAAGTATTGGCCTTTTTAGAAAGGAAGAATTTCATAATCATATATAAGATCTTCGTGGCATTTACTTCTGTATAATATCCAAGTTGGTCAAGGTTTCATATTATCCTAAAACCATCTCAATTTAGAAGTATAGAGCTTAATAAAAAAATGAAATAAAAGTAGATTTTTCTCTCAAACAGTATATATTAAAATATTCAGAAGCCAAGATAAACTAATTGTGAACAAAGTGAGGCATAAATATATAGTTTGGTAAAAGGTAATTCATGTCAAAATTATCTTGTCACAAAACATATTCTTAAGGATTATGTTTTATAATCCTAGGATTAATCTTATGATACTTTTGCTTAACTGTATTAGATTCTATTATGCAAGTAACACTTGACACATACAACAATATCATCTAATTAACAAACAAAAAATTAATTTAGGAACTTACTAACAAAATTTATAAGGAATTAAAAGATATTTATTTTATTTTGTTTAGTATATTATTAATTTATTATTTAATTTATTGTTTTTATTGTTTTAAAAGTGTAGTGTAGCCATAACTTTATGTGTTTTGTAACACATTGAACTTATTTTTAAAAAATTAATGTTTGCAATTTTTTTAGAATTTTATTTTTGCTCTAGTAAGAAAAAACTTACTTGATTTTAATTTTTTTTGAATTTTTTCTTATAATGTTTTAGACGAACATATTTTTCTAAAAACTTTAAAAATACTTATTTTCTTATTTCCTAAAATAAAACATGTATTTTAAGTCACAAAAATAATTTAGAGTAAGAGGATTAAATAAAGATTTCATTAAAATAAATTCAATTAAACTTAAGCAATTTTATACTTACTTCCAAAAAAATTGTGTCACAAGTGATATATTCTACAATTAAAAGACAATCACCTAAATCTTTTACGTGTACACTATTAAGGTTTTGGACAAAAAATTTAAAATAAATAAAAAAATAAAAAATAAAAAATAAAAATAACAAGTAGGAAATCTGAAATTTAGCAGAACTTATTTTTAGTAATTTTTTGATTTAATATGTTTGACAATATATATATATATATATTAAATCATGTTATAATATAAGATGTTTTTGAACATGTATTGCTATAAAATCAAACACCATGATTCTTATTAAAACTAGATTTTTTTTTCCATCTTATTGCTGTACTTGTATTTTTAATTTAAAAGGCATAGTATTTATTCTTTAGAAAACTATCAATATTCAATAATATAATTATTAATACAAAATATTCAATTTTTATTTTTATTTTTTATTTGCACTAAGTTGTATCAATTTTTATATCTTTAGTTCTAAAATATTTACTTTAAATAGATTTTAAGACTATAGCTAGATTTTAAGCTATCAAAATAAATTCATAAAATATTATTAATAAAACTAAAAAAGACATTTGTAACATTATATGATAACATTAATGGCTTTTGTCAAAATCTAAAAGTGTGGAGATTAATCATCTATTTTATTAATATATAAATCTAAATTTAATTTAATTTTTTTTATGACACATTATTTCATTTTTAATTCTAATATTTATTATAATGGATCATTTTGTAATATTACAATATCAAAGTATTATATACATATGTCTATAATTTTTAAAATATTTTTGAAATCTAAGTTAATTAAGTAGGTAATGCTAGATTAGATAAAAAACTTGAAAAACATGTGGAGCGCTTTGAAGAAATAATTTCTAAACTTAGGCACCATAGAAGAATGTTATTATTACATTCCTATTTATTTGTGATATTTTGATACCTAATTCTATCTTTGCTTGTTACCTTCTAAATTCAATGAACAATAGTATCATATTGTAAATTATTTTATCATATAATAGGTATCTAGTTTAAAGTATTAGGTGGTATAATTTTTAAAAAGAAAACTAAAAAATTAAAAAATAATAATTATAGATTTTGGATGTAATATAATTTGATTATTAAAAGAATATTAGTTATTAGAATAGTAATATAAAAAAGTATTTAAAATAATTAGTTTAAAAGGTTCAAATATAGAAATAGTTTTTAATAGGATATTAAAAAGAAATTAGTGTTAAGCACAAATTAACATTAGGATATTAGTGAAAATAAATACTAAGATTGTCAAGGACATGAATGAAGACAAAACTCAAAAGAAAACATATTCATGTATTACTAAAGAAGGAAGAAAATAAACAAAAGACAAATAGATGTAAGATAGAAAAGAATTAGAATAGCTATTATCAAATACAAAGAAAGTAGAGAATCTTGAATCAAGACTCAAATGAAAGAAAGGTGTTGACAAGATTGGCAATGACCTCACTTTTGCATCTATATATATTAGTTACTCAGAAGACCTTGTTGAAGCTTTCTAAGGACCACAAGACATGTAGTAGAAGTATTAAGTTATAGATTGATTCTAACATGGATTCCTAAAAGTACAAAACTTGTAGAACAAATTTCAATAGCCACATGCTACATCTATAAGAGTTGAAAGATCTAATCCAACTTTAGAATTTTTTTTGAGGTTTCTTAAGAAAGATATTATCTATGTAATATGATCTATCTACTTCTACTTACTTTTGTTTATTTAAGTGATATTAGCATCTATTATATTACTTTCTTTTCTAAAGATAAATTCTACAAGGTACAATTAAATTATCAAATAAATTGATGAAGTCTTAGATCTCTCAAATAATATTAATAATGAACTTTAAACTACATTCTGCATAAAGGTAATTGATGGATCTCTTCAACCATCAATAATATTCCATATAAGGGGAGAAAACCACCTAGTTATTTGATCATTATTGAGGCCTTTATAATTATCTTCATATAATATACTTTGAATGTTATTAGGTGTAATATCCACCTTCAATAGTATCACTAAGCATTGAAAGTCCCTTCCAAGATTGTGATATCATATACATTAGATTTCACTATCTATTTAAGAAAATACATATCTCTTTTAAGATTTTTTTAATCTTGACTTTGATGTTGTAAAGGTTGATACAAGTTAAGTGTTTTATTTGGCAATTCTACAAATGACAACTTTTGAAATGAATTTTCCGATTTTTAGTTCTACATCTTGCAAAGAAATTCTAAGAGTTGATCTTTAAACTTAGTTATCTTTAATTTATACCATTTTGTTGTCAATGGTTGGTTTTTGGTTTGATAAATGTTGTCAATAAAAAACAAAAACAAATTTTGTTGCATTTACAAGATTTTCACATGGCTCCTATGTATATTCACTAATATCATATTTGTACCAATATACAAGATATTTCAATTTATTATGGCATTGCCTTAAATCTAAGACTTCTTCTACTTTAAACTCTTGGTTGTTATTTATTTCAATTAGAGGTGGTGGTAATTTCTTTCTTCTTGATATATCAAATATGATATAAAGTTCAATAAATAACACACATAATACATAATGAATCTTCATTAGTGTAGTAATTGTAATTGATATGTAATTAGATTCACTTATTTTTTAATATTAAATGAGCAAAGCCTCTGATAATCCAACTTGTCTAAAAATCAATTAATCTTGATATTACAATAAAATAACCATATCTTATTACCAATTTTATATAAAGATTGTTATATAACAATCATACACATTGGTTTTTTTTTTATTTATTTTTTATTTATTTTTATTCTTAAGACTCCTTTAGCTATATCTTTATTATAATATAAAGCTTTGTTATCTTACTCATCAAATCTTTTACTATTGGATTTTTAAATTTTAAAAAGTTAAAAGTATCAAATTATAGATAATAATCACAATTAACAAAAAATGATGTTTATTGAATAGAAGAATATATTATATTATTATATGAGGATTTTACTAATGGAAAAAGAATTGTACAATTGCCTTAATAATGGTTGATAGGATATTAAAAATTATTCTAATGCTTAATTCAAACACTCCATTTGTTCATCAATTTGAAGATAAATAGTTGAAGATAAGTTTATATCATTATCTAATATGTTAAAAAGCATCTTCTAAAATCTTAATACAAATTAGAATCCTTAATCAAATATAATATAACTTTAAAATTTATAATATCAATAATTATTATAATTTTTTTTAAAATTTATTTCTTATCAATAATAGTTTTTTTAATAAGATATAAAATATGCCTTTTTGATTATATGATCTACTATTTTAAAGATAGAATTGTAAAAATTTGAGATTAAAAGATCTTTTAATCTCAAATGAACTGCATTGAAATAGTCAATTAATGTTGTTTTGAAATTTGTAGATGTTGAAGAAGTCTATAAGATTGATGATATAGAGCCTTTGTTTGAAAATAAAAATTTAAAATATTATATAAATTTATTTAGTAGCTTTTTATATTTGAAGCTAATAAAAAGTTATTAAAATAAATTCCAAAGATTTGTTATATCCAAAATATCTTATTTAGGAAGTCATATTGTACTTGAAGTACAAAGGTCCCTCAATTAATTTATAATCTTGATAGATAAAAAATTTATAAATTATAAAAGATTTATAATTAATGTGAGATCATATAATTTTATAATTTTTAGGTTAAAGATGGGTACAATAAAAAGATGCTCTATGTAAGAGTCCATGTTAGCTTTGCTAAGATTATTAATTTAGAATTTAGAAAGATGAATGAAAATTTTTGTTGAAATTTTGTTACAATTTGAATGTATAAGTATTGGCCTTAGCTGTGATACAAGATTATTTGTTCATCAGTATGCTAATATTAATTTTAGATATAGATACAAAAACAAAAGCTTATTTTTATGAATCTTTTATTTTTATATAAACACAAAGAATATTGTTGTCATATGGTGTGATTTTTAATCTATGAATACATTAGGTACCTAATTGTAGAAAGTTTACATGTAACTTAATGGCTAAGTTCTGATAAGTGATTTGTCTTCAATAAGGAGGAAAAAGAAATATAATAGTATTAAAAAAAATCATATTAATAAGAATATTTTATATTTAAATAATTTTATATATAATATTTATTTATAATATTTAAAAAATCCTTAATATCCTATTTTATCCCAAATCATAACAAACTAATTTTAATAAGTTAGATTTTTAATAACTTTAAAGAAAATCTATAATCTCCTTTTAAAAATTCATCTTTATATCAAAATTTTATCATAGCTCTATATATCCATCTTTTATATCTTTATAGAGTCTTGGCTTCCAAAAAAAATTGCTTTAGTTTGCGCAAAATGCTCAAATTATAATAAAATCCTAAAATATCTTATTCACTTATAAAAGATTATTTTCTTCCTAAGCTTAAAGATTAAATATCTCTTGATCCAACTATTTAATTTTTATAAAAATTTCTTAAAATTATAGCTTATAATCTTAAGCTTCATTGTTAAAAAAATCAACTATAGATTTGCTTTTAATTGTCTGATATATCAAAAATCTTTATAGGTGCTTAAAATCCTAGTTTATAGACATCTGAGCACTATTTTTTTCACATCTCAAAAATACAAAGTCTAAATTCTACTAAAATTTTTATATAGCTTTATAATATGAAAATATACACTTCTAAAAAATTTGAGCCAAAACTTTATCAAATTGCTTAAGATATAGCTCAAAATACAACCACTAATTAAATGAGTTACTTATTGCCCTTAGATTGTAAGCGCTAATTCCAATTACCAATATCTCCTTCAATTCAACTTAGAATTCTTCAAGCCTTATATATAAAGTGTAGTAAAATAAGTGCTTTCTCTAATCTTAGTCACCAATCCTTTATTACTTTTTGTACGCATGAATTATGCCTCAAAGAGAGATAATTTTGAATGCCTTGATTTTGAATGCCTATATCTCTTTTATAGAAACTCTAAATCACTCAATTTTTATACCAAAATCATATCCAAATATCTAAACTTATTGATCCTAATCTTTGATATTCAAATAAACTGAAAAGAGAAATCTTAATCTCTAGTAAGGCCTCAGACAACCTCCTTGAAGTACATTGGATATGACTTTTGGCCAATAGGAATGGAGATTCCATCATTCATTTCCATTCATCCACTTAAATAGCCTAACTACTCTTTTTCATATCAAAACTTATTTTTAATTCTTTTTTTTAATAAGATTTATAGAATATGTGCTCTAAATATTAAATAAAAGAAATAAAATAAGATTTCAAGGATCACCAATGTTTAACAAAGGTGACTCAAAATATATAAAAGTTATTATCAATATAAAATCAACCTTAAAAGTCACTATCAAAAAAAAAAAAAAAAATGACGTTGTACAAACCTCAGTAATAGCTCCTTTTAAAAAAATTCCTTCTAAAGTAATAGTCTAATCATATTTTATAATCAACAAAAATCCATTAATTGGCTTTTATCTAGTTACATAATAAATTATATATTAAATATATATGAATATTATTTTCATATGGTAGCCAAATCACAACATAACACCATATTTTTTTTTTGTTCAATTCATAAAGCCTATTTTTGAATTTAATTCTTCAAATATGATAATATTAGAAAAGAATTTGAAGAGCTTCAAGAAGACTAAAAAAAATATCTTTAGTTTGGGAGTAACATTGATAGGCAACAAGCTTATAACAATCTTTATCCTTGAAAATTAGACTGTAGACATTGTTAGAAATTTCAATTTGGCTTTGTCCAATATACAAGTTTGATATTGTAAGCTTATCTTTTTTTGATTGCTTTTGGAGTTTTTTTTATGTTTGACAATAATAATTATAAAATGATGTATTGAACAAAAAAAAAATCAATTTTTTTATTAGGCTAAGATAACAACTATATAATATGAAAATAAATTATTTTTAATGTAAATATTAATCTCTTTTTTGATAACAATGGAATTATTATTGACAACGGTGGTGTCTAAAATAATTTCTATCTTATTTGTAACTCTAATAGTTATAAGTGAGTTAAAGATAAGAACTCAATGAAAGCAATTAAACATATGAAACTTCTATTAAGAAATATAACAAAATAGAAGTAAGGAAGTACATATATTAAAAAAAAACTATAATGGCTATTCTCGCAAGACAAGAAAACTATAGACTCTTGAAATTGGACTAGAAGCAAGAAAGGAGTTGACAAGAGTAAAAAAGGCTTCATTCTTGTGTTTATTTATACTATCTATCTAAGAGCTACGTGGCGGTATTCTATAGGATCTCTTACACGTGTCTAATTTGTAAGACACGTGTCAAACTTGCACGATAAGTTTCCTACATATGTGCCACATGCTTGGCTTGTTCCGCAAGTCATCAACATGTGTGATACATGGCTAGCTTATTCCACAAGCTATCAACATGTGCGCCATGTGGCTAGCTTGTTGACCAAGTTTTTAATCAATCAATCACCTATAGACATATATAAAGGTGATTTCACGTCTATAAAGCTTCTAGGAAGCTTCTCTATCAAATATTATCAAATCAACTTATTTTACCTACTTCTATTGATCTATATTAATTAAATAATTATTCGAGTAAATCTTATGTCTGTGACATTATCCCCCCTTCTAGGGATGAGTTCTATAAGGAGCGGTAATTATATGTTGAAGAAGTCTAAGATACATTGAATTGTGCTTGCCACATACTCTGATCTTTGTTTCTTTTGAAGGTAGTTGATAGGTCCTTTCAGCCATCAATAATGTCCCATACCAAAGCAAGAGGATCACCATGTTATTTAATCATTGTTGAGGCCTTCATAACTCCCTTCAAAGAAAACATTAGAAACACCATTAGGTGTATTTCTTACTTCTAAAAGTATCACCAAACATTGGGAGTCTCTTCCAAGGTCGTGATACCAAACATGTTGTATCTCGCCATCTATTTGAAGAAGAACAAGTCCTTCTTGAGGATCTTCATCTCGATTGCGTCATCTCAAAGGCTGTGACAATCACAATGTCTCATCTGGTAGATCCACAAATAAAGGTTCTTGTATTGAATCTGTTGGTTGTTGGTTCTCCATCTCTTTAATGTCACAAATACAAAGAAGCTACAAACAAGGATAGAAAGTAGAATGTTATCTTGCCTAGATCATGTTTTTTTTTATGGGGAAGGTACTCATCTTGGTTTTGATAGATGCCATTGATGAAAAGCCTCTACTTTCTTTGCTACATTTGCAAGATTCTTTGTTGGTTTCCATGTGCATTCATTAATATCGTATCCACGCCAATGAACAAGATATTCCAACTTATTTCAGTGCTGCCTTGAATCTAAGACTTTTTCCACTTCAAATTCTTCATTATTGTCCATGTCTATAGGAGGAGGTGACACTTGTTTTCTTCTTGGTATGTTTGCTATCTTATATGATTCAAGAAAAGATACGTGGAATACAAGATAGATTTTTATGAACTCTGATAGGTGTAATTGATATATAATTGGATTGATTTGTTCAGAAATAGGAAAAGATCCAAGCCTATCATAGTCCAACTTATGACAAGGACAAATAATCTTGATATTGCAGCAAAGTAACCATACCTTGTCTCCTACATTGAATTGTAGTTGTTTCTTGCGATATGCATTTGCATATATTTTTTGTCATTCTTGAGCTTCTTTTAATTACAGCTTCATTATTGCATGTAGCTCTGACAAATAATTTGTCAAATCTTCTGCTGCTGGATTATCAATTTTTAAAAAATCAAAAGTATCAAATCGTGGGTGGTAACCATAATTGGTAAAGAAAGGTATTTGTTGCATAGAAGAATGTATCATATTATTATAAGCAAACTCTACCAATGATAAGAGAGTTGTCCAATTATCTTATTGGTAGTTAATGGTACACCTCAAATATTACTCCAAGACTTAATTTACATGCTTCATTTGTCCATCAGTTTGAGGATGGAAAGGTGAAAATAGCTTTATGTCCACCTTTAAAATCTTAAAAAGCGTTCTCTAAAATCTTGACACAAATTGCATCTCTCTATCTAATATAATATCCCTTCATAATCCATGATAGCGATAGATATTGTCAAGGAAGAGTTTAATTATTTTTTCACCTGTGATAGATTTTATATATGGTACAAAATGTATCATCTTAATGAAACGATCTACGATCATAAATATAGAATCATATGAACTTGAATTTGGAAGATTCATAATGAAATCCATAGAAATAGAAGACCAAGGTTATTTTGGTATAGGTAATAGTTGGAGAAGTTTGTAAGGTCGATGATAAAGAGTTTTCGATTTTGAACAAACATCACATGACTGCACAAATTCTTTAACAGCCTTCCACATTTGAGGCCACCAAAAATCTCTTGAAATTAGCTCAAAGGTCTTATTGTATCCAAAATATCCAACTACGGGAAAGTTGTGATGAGCTTCAAGAGCACATAGTCGTGCTTCACCTTTTGAGATATATAAATGTCCTTCAAAATAAAATAAGTTGTCCTTGAACTTAAACTTTGAAGTATCATGAGATTTGGAAGAATTATTCTTAATATCATGAACAAGAAGATCTGAGGGCATATTTAATTGGATATACTTGAAAAACGTTAAATCAACAGTCAATATTGATTTTATTGCTCGAAGATGAAATTGCTCTGGCTTTAATAGGATCATTCTTTGTTGATCAAAAGCTGCATCTTCTTCTTTTGGTGCAAGATAAGAACATCTAGAAAGAGCATTGGACAAATCTTATTGTTTTTCTGGCCGATAAATGATAATGAATTCAAATCTTAATAAAGATATGTTCCAACGAGCTTGACAACGATTTAACACGCATGCTGACATAAAATATTCAAGATTCTTATCATCTATATATACAATGACTGGACTACAAGTGCCTTGAAAATAATGGCGCCATTCTTAGAAAGAATCTGTAATTGCAAAAAGTTCTTTATTGTGGATTTTGTAATTGATCTCTATTACTGAAAATTTCTTGGAATAGAAGGCTATTGGGTGGAATTTGTCATTTGCTCCCATTTGTGACAATACTGCATCCAAAGCAAAGTCTAATGCATCTATTTCTATAAAAAATACTTTGGAGAAGTTGATACAATATAAGATTGGTGGAAAAGTAAAAGCTATTTTCAATACTTCAAATGATGCTTTTGCTTCCTTACTCCATTCAAATTTGTTCTTATAAGTTAGATGTATAAGTGGAGCTGCAATTTGAAAAAAGTTCTTGATAAAGATTTGATAGTAATTAGCAAATCTCAAAAAGCATTGCATGTCCCTTACTGTTTTTGGAATCTTTCAATCCATGATTGTTTGGATTTTCTTAGGATTCATTATGAGACCATCATTTGAAATGATGTATCCTCAGAAATCAACTTGAGTAGTGTAAAATACACACTTTTCCATCTTGGCATATAATCCGATATTTCTAAGTTTTTGTAATATACAACAAACATGTAATTCATGTTCTTTTATATCCTTAGAATAGATTAAAATATTGTCTAAGTAACAGACAACAAAATCATCTAAAAACTCACAAAAAACGTTATTCATAAAATGCTGAAAAATAGCTAATATATTTGTGAATCCAAAAGGCATAACATTATATTCAAAAATTTCCATACCTTATTCAAAAAGCAATTTTCTATTCATCTCCTTCTTTCATGTAGACCAAGTTGTACATTCCTTGTAGATCTATTTTTGTATAGATCTTAGCTTGATTCAATTAATCCAGAAGTCCAGATATCAATGATAGAGGATATTTATTCTTGATGGTAATCTTGTTGAGCCCTTGATAATCTATGCACATCCGAAGTGATCTATCTTTTTTCTTTACAAATAAGATAAGAGCTCTTACAAGAGATTTCGAATGACATATAAAATTCTTGATTAAGTTTTCATCAATGTATTCTTTGAGTTCAGCCAACTTATTTTGTAATAAGTTATAGATTGGTCCAAATGGAGGCTGAGCTCTCTCTTTGAAATCAATTGAACAATCATACAAACTATGCTCCGAAAGAATATCTGTATTTTTTTTCTCAAAAATGTCTTGATAATCTAGATATTAGCTTAGAATGCCACTTAAAGTCTTTCCACCATCAAAAATGGGTGTGGCATAAATAACAAAAGTTGATCTTTTTTTTATTGTGTATATAAAAGCTTTTGTACATATAAGTATGAATTTTATTATATTAAACTTATAGCTTTGCTTTTGGTTGGTAAGATGTTTAATAATGTTCTGAAAAAAGTCAAGTCTATGAAAATTCCAATCTATTTGAGGGTTATATTTTTCTAGCTATAATAAATCTAAAATAATTGGATTAGACGGAAATTTAATTATGTTAAAGGTTACATAGCTATTATGACCATCTATTGTTAATTTTATAGGATAGATTTCATGAGTAACATCTCCAGAAGACAATAGACAACTATCTATGACTTCTACATATACGGATTTAATTTTCTATACTAATGTCACGGACACAGAATACAAAGAGGAAATCTAAATAAGAATTTCAAAGAGAATTGGCAAGAACTAGATTGATCAGATGAGTACAAGAGCAATACAAGAGAGGTGAGCTAGAGCTCCAAGAGATGTGTTGTCAAGACTGAAGAACTCTTCAGCCTCGACTCCTATATATATTTCTAAATAAGAAACTTCTTAAGCAATTTCTAACAACTTAAGAAGCTTCTTAAGCAGCTTCTATGAATTAGGAAGCTTCTCAAGCAACTTCTACTAGCTAAGAAGCTTCTCAAGCAACTTCCACTAACTAGAGAGCTTCTCAAGAAACTTCCACTAACTGCTAATGGAAACTTCTAGAAGGTTCCAGGGACTTGCTTCTAGAATGTTCTAATTTCTAGAAGGTTCTAAGACTATGTCCCTAACATCACCCCCTCCTTTAGCTTCGAGGTCTCCGAGAAGCAATATTGTTGTCAGTCAATAGCAATGCAAAAAAATGAAGATCTGTCGCATAACGTCTACTATGAATTCCAATTGTCTTTCACGAGGCAAGTGGTTCATCGGTCCTTGAAGCCAACGGTAGTGGCCCACGCCCTCAACTTCCGACCAAGCATGAACTTCCGTGTCCTCATTGTGGAACTGTCCTGCAAACACACCTTCTGGCTGACCATTGTAAGCAGGCTCGACTTCAAATACAATCACCAGTGATCGGTTACTTGGTATCCTCCGTCGTCGTCGTGGTGCAGGTGGTTCTTCATCTCGAGGTCGCCTTCGTGAGCTAGTAGGTTGAGATGATATGATTGGCATGGTATCTATCTCTTGGCTATCCATGTCGAAAGACCAAACTATGGCTATCAGAAAAGATCTACTCTATCTTGGAGAAAATAACTACATCAACTATGAATTTTGGTAGTGTTCTCCCCTCCTTTTATGTTACTAGATGAGCAAGCTTCAGAAAGAAGTTATCCTCGAACCGGCTTAGGTTTCTGAGGATATTGTTGATGAAACTCTTGTACCTTTTGCGGCGCATTGGCGAGATTTTTGGCTGGCTCCCATGTTCGCTCATTGATATCGTAGCCTCTCCAATGTACAAAATATTCCAATTTTCTCCATTTACGCCGCAAATCTAGCACCTTTTCTACCTCGTATTCCTCATGGTTCTCGATTTCGATACTAGGTGGCGAATTTTGCACTCTTCCAGGAAAAGACGATTCTCGATAAATCTCCAACAAAGAAACATGAAAGACTGGATGTACCTTCATAGCAGCTAGTAACTCCAGACAGTACGCCACTGTATTGATTTGCTTCAAGATGACAAATGGTCCCAACCTCCGATAGTCCAACTTATCACACGGCCGCTTGGTCTTGATATTCCGTCGAAGTAGCCATATTTTATCTCCAGTTTTGAAAAAAGGTGCTTGATTTCGAAGTTTATCTGCGGATGTCTTATAAGATTCTTGAGCAGACTGCAATTGCACCTTTAATATAGTTTGAAGCTCTAATAGCTGCTTTACAAATCCTTCAGCTGTTGGGTTGTTATTTGTTGACAGACTTAACAAATCAAGCTTCGGATGGTACCCATAGTTAGAAAAGAATGGTGTTTGTTGAGTTGACGCGTTGTCGTGGCGAAAGTCCGCTTCAGGTAGACGCAAGGTCCCTCTTTACAATCAAGTTGGATCCAATATGCACAAACTTTTTTAAACTTTTCTTTTATAGTCACAAAACCATGTGTATAATAAATCAACAAACTAGAAGCTTGGAAATTTATAAATCAAAATCCAGCCGTTTATATAAGTTCAAATTTTGGAAACATAGAGTTCACTTCTTTAGTCATCTTCACAAAAATTCTGAACCGTGAATTCATTACCGATCACCAAATATCATCAAAATATTAGCAAGTAATTATATAAGTAAAACCAAATCAGAAACTTGAAAATTCATAATTTAAGATCCAACTGTTCAAATAAGCTCAAAATTTGGGAAAACATAATTCATACCTTTGATCTTTGTCACATAAATTTTGAGCCATGAATTCATTATTAATCATTAGATATCACCAAATCCTTGGCAGATACTTTTAGAAGTCAAATCTCAACCCAAAACTTGAAAATTCATAATTAAAGATTCAGGTATTAAAATAAGCTCAAAATTTGGGAAAACATATTTCAAACCTCTGACTATCGTCACATAATTTTTGAGCTGTTAAATCATTGCTGATCAATAGATAACACCAAATCCTTGGCAGATACTTTTAGAAGTTAAAACTCAACCCGAAACTTGAAAATTCATAATTGAAGATCGAGCCGTTCAAATAAGCTCAAAATTTAGGAAAACATAACTCATACCTTTCATCCTCATCACATAAAATTTGAGCTATGAATTCATTGCTGATCGTTAGATATCACCAAATCCTTGGCAGATACTTTTAAAAGTTAAAACCCTAGACACCCAAGAACAAATTTGCCATTACTCCCTAATCAAAGTCTCAATTGATATGAGATTTTAGACATAGACTCTTTATAGTATAATTAGTATGTACACAAAAAATGAGCTTCAAATTCTTCTTGAAACTCAAGTTCTAGCTTAAAGCAAATCCTTCGATTTATCTAACTTCTTCAAAACCCTAGTTTAGTTTGCTGGGTTTAACTAGCCATATCTCACTCAATTCGAACTCATCTCTATCAATTCTTGGACGTAAAATGTGTAGCTTGAAGTCTAGTTTCTAACCCAACTTTTGGATTTCTTGCTAGTATCTTAAAACTTCTAATACACCCTGAAAAGTGACAGTAGGTGTCATATTAGTAGTCTAAGTTCAAACAAGCATATCTCTCTCATCTAAGCTCCGAATCCTATGTTTCTACCACCTAAACTCATGCCAAGAAGACGCTTTCTCTGAATACCTCTTTGCATTTGCCAAAAAACCCCGTCTTCTTCTCCTCCGAGCTCGTCAAAATAGTCACAGCCAAGGTCTTCAAAGTCCAAGTCAACAATTAATAGTTTAAAGTTATAAAAACCCCAAATCTAATCCTCCAAGTCAGCACTATTAATGGTAGCCGACTATTGACATCCAAATCTACTATTTATCCTTGATAAATCCTAAATTCAATCTCAAAGTCAAAACTCCTTATATCTACAAATATAATCCTGAATCTACTAAAATCTAAGATTGAAAAAAAAGATAAAAGAAATAAAAGAAAGTTTCAAGGCTAGATCAAAGTTAAAGTTAAGATTAAAGATAAGGTAAAAATTTAACTCAAGAAAAAGAAAGAAAGTGAGAAATTTTTCCTAAACTATATAAAAAACTTAGATTGGTAAGAAGAAAGAAAGAACTTAATAAAATTTTGAAGAAAAGATAGTTAAGTTAGGTTTCTATATATGGATGTATTTACTTCACGACAGCGTGCAAGGTGTTGTTATATGCAAACTCGGCTAACGATAGATATGCGGCCCAATCATCTTGCTAATAGTTGATGCTGCATTTTAGATACTATTCCAAAATTTGATTCACCCGTTCCGTTTGGCCGTCAGTTTAAGGATGAAAAGCTGAAGAAAGCTTGATATCCACCTTCAATATTTCAAAAAGAGACCTCCAAAACTTTGATACGAACTAAGTTCCTCGATCCGACACGATATCATCTGGTAGGCCATGATATCGATACACATTGTCAAGAAAGAGCCTTGTTGTATCTTCACTTGACGATGTCTTCTTGCAAGGGACAAAGTGCGCCATCTTTGTAAGTCGATCTACCACAACAAAAATGTTGTCGAAATAATTCGATGGTTGCAGATCTATAATAAAGTCCATAGAAACTGAAGACCATGATCGCTGTGGAATTGGCAATGGTTGTAAAAGTCCGTAAGGGCGATGCCGAGGATTTTTAGATCTTGAACAGATGTCGCAAGTGAGGACAAAATCTTTCACATCCTTCCACATTTGAGACCACCAGAAATCTCCAGAAATAAGTTCCAAGGTCTTATTGAATCCAAAATGTCCCGCAGCTGGAAAATCGTGACGAGATTCAAGAACTCGGAGCCGTACTGGTCCTTTCGGAATATACAACCGCTCCTCGAAGTATAAAAGATCTCCTTCCACTTTGAACTTGTCATTATTGGCACGTTGCTTGATATCAACTGCTATTGAATCTTCAATGGTCGCGGTACGTACCTGATTGAGGAAGTCAGCATCGATTGGTACAATGGCAGCGTGAAGCCGAAATTGCTCTGGCTTCAATAGCGTCGTACACTATTGGTCGAATGCTGCCTCTCCAGCCTTTGGTGCAAGATACGATCTCCTCGATAATGCGTCAGATAGTCCTTGTTGCTTTCCAGGTCGATAAGTGATAACAAAGTCGAATCTGGATAGCAACATATTCCACCGAGCTTGACGTCGATTCAAAATTTGAGCCGACATGAAATATTCCAAATTCTTGTAATCCGTATATATGGTTATTGGATGTGCCGCTCCTTCGAGAAAGTGACGCCACTCTTGGAAATAATCCACTATAGCAAGAAGCTCCTTATTGTGGATCTCATAGTTGATCTCAACAGCAGAGAACTTTCGAGAATAGAATACAACTGGATGGAGCTTTTCATCAGCACCCATCTGTGAAAGTACGGCTCCCAAAGCAAAATCCGAAGCATCAGTTTCCAAATAAAAGGACTTTGCAAAATCCAGGTGGACCAAGATCGGAGCCATTGTAAACGCCATTTTAAGATCTTGAAATGCTTTCTCTGCTAGGAGTCCCCATTCGAGCTTGTCCTTATACGTCAATCGAGTGAATGGAGCAGTAACTTGGAAATAATTCTTAATAAAAATCCGATAGAAGTTAACAAAATCAAGAAAATATTGTACGTCTCTAACCGTCTTCGGAACCTCCCATGACATGATTGCTTCCACTTTCTTGGGATCCATTTTCAAGCCTTCTGTAGTCGCGATGAATCCCAAAAACTCCATCTCAATTTGGTGAAATAAGCACTTCTCCAAGTTGGCGTAGAGTCCTTGTTCACGTAGTTTTTCAAGGACGAGATGAACATGCTTTTCATGCTCTTTTTTGTTCTTAGAAAATATCAGAATATCATCCAAATAGATGACAACAAAATCATCAAGATGCTCCCGGAAGATGTCATTCATCATGTGTTGAAAAACTGCCGGAGTATTGGTAAGACCAAAAAGCATGACATTATATTCGAAATGGCCATACCTTGTAGAGAATGTTGTCTTCTATTCGTCTCCTTTTTTAATTCGTACAAGGTTGTAGGCTCCTCTTAGATTGATTTTTGTAAAGATCCTTGCTCGTCCAAGTTGTTCAAGAAGACCAGATATCAAGGGTAACGGGTAATGATTCTTCTTTGTTACCTTGTTGAGACCTCGATAGTCCACGCACATCCGTAGCGAGCCATCCTTCTTTTTTACAAATAAGATTGGTGCTCCAGCTGGTGACTTCGAATGGCGAATGAAGTTCTTGGCTAGATTCTCATCAATGTACTTCCGCAATTCTGCCAACTCCGTTTGTGACAAATTGTAGATTGGGCCAAAAGGGGGTTGTGCTCCTTCTTGTAAGTCTATGGCACAATCATATGGTCGGTGCTCCGGTAGCATATCAACATTCTTCTTTTGAAACACATCTTGAAAATCTTTATATTGCTCCGGTATACTTGCTGTCAAAATCTTCTCTTTGCTGGTTGGAGTCGCATAAATGACAAATGGTGTACCTTCCTTGGACGATCTTACAAATGCTCTTGCTCCAATAAATAAAGGTTTTTTGATTCGGGGTTTTCTAACTAGTTTACTCTCGGAACGTTCTATTAGAAATGTTATCTTTCGTAACCTCCAATCTATGGTTGGATTATACTTTTCCAATCAGGAAAGACCAAGAATAATAGGACTTGACGGAGTCTTTATAATATTGAAGATAATATAACTACTATGGTCCTTAAATGCTATTTCTATAGGTTTTGATTTATGAGTGATACTACCAGACAGTAAAGGTCGTCCATCTATGACTTCTACGTAAACAGGTTTAGGTTTCTGTACTAGAGGGATCTTATGATGTTTAGCATATTCTTCGTCTAAGAAACAAGCGGATGCTCCTGAATCTAATAATGCTAAAGTTTTAAGCTTCTGAGGACCAAAAAACAAAGGGCTTATAAAACAAAGGGCAAGTTGAGCAGAGAGGGAGGAACCTGATTGTTGTTGCGATTTTTGACTGTCCAGCCGCACGATTCCTATTGTGGCTAGGCATTTTTGTTTTCCTGAAAAAACGTGCCTCTGGTCTTGACAATGTGTCGATTCTGCTTCTTGGGGCAATTTCCAACCTTGTGGCCTTCTTCACCGCAATATAAGCATAGTCCTTCTTCCATGCGCCACTTCTTTTCTTCTGGAATGAAGGATTTGACACGTATCGCATCAATTTGCATGTCGTCCGTCTCAAAATGTGAATTCAAACTGCTTACTGACATGGTTGAGGCGTGATGAGTCACATGTTGTCTTGAGCGTTGGTCTTGGCAACGCTGAAATAGGCGGTTGTCATACTTCACAGCTTGGCTAATGGCTTCGTTGAGCGTTCGTGGATCAGGAAGAGATAATAGCAAATCCTTCACATCATCCCTCAAACCCCAATAAAATTGACTCGTCAATGCTTCTTCATCCCAGTTGATGTCACACACTAATTGTCTGAAGTCTGATGCATAAACTAATGAAGAGCGTGTCCCTTGTCGTAGTGATCGAATCTTTGTTGTAGCCCATCGAGCCTTGTCATGTTCGCCAAATACTTCCACAAACGCTTCCAAAAAAGTTTCAAAGTTGTTCAAAATTGATGATCCCTTCTCGAATAAAGGAGCAAACCATGATAGAGCCTGCCCCGTAAGTAGGGTTCCAACCAATCCAATATGTGACTCCTCTGTTGGATAGCGTTCGGGTTGTAAAATTATTATTAACATGATTTGATTGATAAAACCTCGAAACTTGGAGCGTGTACCATCAAACTTATCTGGAAGGCTAACTCGAGGCTCCTTTCGTTGTAGAACTAGTGGTTCTTATCGAATTACAGGCAAAGCTATTTCTTCTGGTGCAGAAACTTGAGGTTGATGAATTCTAGATTGTGTTACTCCAGATGCTCCATCATTATGAAGTCTTGCAAACGCTCCTTCAATCTCCACAGTTCTTTGCGATAATATAGCAAGGGCATTCATAATGGCGTCCAACTTGGACTCCGAACTTTCAGTCATACTAATCCCTTGACCTCCAGCCATTCTAAAAGAGAGAAATAATTGATTCTACGAAGAAGAAAATATTGGTTTAGAGGAGGGTACTCCGCAACCTCTAAAACGTCTAAAATCCTTCAAGAAGAGGGGTAATCCACTCTCTCCAGGAAGAATAAGACTCCAATATTATAATGGGAGAGATATCAGTTTAGAGGAGGGTAATCCGCAACCTCTAAAACACTAATATACCTTCAAGAAGAGGGGTAATCCACACTCTAACAAAAAGGACTAGCTCTAATATCTGAGATGAGAGCAGTCTCGACAAACTGTCACGGATACAGAATACAAAGAGGAAATCTAAATAAGAATTTCAAAGAGAATTGGCAAGAACTAGATTGATCAGATGAGTACAAGAGCAACACCAGAGAGGTGAGCTAGAGCTCTAAGAGATGTGTTGTCAAGACTGAAGAACTCTTCAGCCTCGATTCCTATATATACTTCTAAATAAGAAACTTCTTGAGCGACTTCTAACAACTTAGGAAGCTTCTCAAGCAGCTTCTATGAATTAGGAAGCTTCTCAAGCAACTTCTACTAGCTACGAAGCTTCTCAAGCAACTTCCACTAACTAGGGAGCTTCTCAAGAAACTTCCACTAACTGCTAATGGAAACTTCTAGAAGGTTCCAGGGACTTGCTTCTAGAATGTTCTAATTTCTAGAAGGTTCTAAGACTATGTCCCTAACAACTAAAGATATTTTAGGATTCTTAATAAATTATTCATCTAGAAAGCATGCTGAGGCATTTGAATCTAATAAGGTAGATGCTCTATAATTTTTTGGTCCTAAATATACATCTATTATAAAACAAGGAGAGGATTCTGAGGAGAGAATAGGACCTTCATTAGGAATTATACAAGATTCTAGCTACACGGTCCCTATTGTAACTAGAAAAATTTATTTTTTGACATGTTGTCTTCTTTGACAACCATTGTAATATGACGTGGCCTTCCATCTAGGAATACACTGGGTACTTGGCTGTGGAGAGTTTATTTGAAGCTTGATGGCATAAATCCAACAAATGATTTATCCTTAATAAAAAGTACAAATAATACAATAATCTCACAAAAGAGAAGTTATATGTATAAACCCTCTTGTATTCAAGTAAGTTTATACAAAAAAGGTTCAAATTTCCACAAAAACCCTTCAAAACTTTATTCACCCGCAAGGACTAATTTCTTGCTAAACTTTAGAGTTCAATAACTCTTGATTCAACTATTTAATTTCTATAAAATTTACTTCAAAATATAGATGATTTTCTTAAGTTTTATCACAAGAAAGAATCAACCATAAATTCGTTTTTGATCGTCCAATATCTTAAAATCCCTAGTAGGTGCTTAAAATCCTAGCTCAGAGACATCCGAGCTCTATTTTCCTTATATCTCACAAATCCAAAATCCTAATGCCACAAAAAATTTCACATATTCTTGTGATATAAACATTTACACTTCTAAAAATTTTGAGCCAAAAATCTATCAAATTGCATAAGATATAGCTCAAAATATAACCACTATGTAAGTGAGTCACTTACTGCCCTTAAGTTTGTAAGCACTGAATTCAACTCCCAATACCTCCTTTATTTTAGCTTGGATTTTATAAAGCTGCACATGAAATGTGTAGCCAAGAAAGTGCTCTCTCCAACCCTAGTTGCCGATCCTTAATTTCTCTTTGTATACTCGAGTTATATCCAAAAGAGTGATAGTAGGTCTAAAATCGACACCTTAACTTTGAGCGCCTATAACTTCTTCATAAAAAGTGCAAATCACACAAAATTTGCACCTAAACCAGATCCAAAAACCTAAACCTTATGATCCTAGCCTCTGATATTTGACTTCTCTCGAAAAAAAAACCCTAACTTCTAATAAACCCTCGGGCCGCCTCCTTGAAGCCCATTGGGCATGATTTTTGGCCAATTAGAATAGAGATTTCTATCATCCACCTCTTTTCATCCACATGGATGGCCAAACTACCCTTTTTATACTAAAGACCCTTTTCTAACCCTTCTTCTTATAATATTTACATACTTTGTGCTTTAAGCACCAAATAAAAGAAATAAACTAAAATTTTAAAGGTCACCAATGTCTAACAAAGATGACTTAAGATATATATAAGTTACTATCAATATAAAATCAACCTCAAAATCACTACTAAAAAGAATATAAGATTATATAAATCTTAATAATAATCCTTTTAATAGATCATTTTTAAAGTAGCAACCTAATCACATTTTATAATCAATAAAAGTCCACTGATATCACTCTCATTTAGCTATGTAGTAAATTGTACATTAAATATACATGTATAATTTTTTCATGTAGTAGCCGAACCACAACACGACACCGTACTCTTCATTTTGTAGTTGCATCATTTCTTTGGACAATGTTGAGCAGTGTGCTTAGGTTCTCCACAATATAAACATAATCCTCCTTGACGACGACAAATCTTTTCTTGTTTAGTAAGAGGTTTAAAACATACCGCATCAATTTGTATGTCTTCTACTTTTGAATGTACATTTTGTGTGGACATTGATGTTGCCATTGAATAATAATGTTGAAGCTTCCTTGTACGACTCTCGGATCGAAACTTAAAAAGTTAATTGTTATATTTCACAGCAAAATCAATTACTTGACTCAATGTCTAAGGATCGGATAAATTGAGCATTAATTTTTTAATCTCATATTCTAATTCGTAGAAAAATTGGCTGATGAGTGCAACATCATGTCACTTGATATCAGTCGCTAGTTGTCAAAATTGTGAAGCATATAACAACACCGATTAATTGCATTGTCATAGGATGCAAATCTTGTTGGTTGCAACCTAGATTGTATCATATTCTCCATACATAGATCAAAATTTTACTAAAAATACCTCCAAATTATCTAATATTGAATCACGTCATTCAAGAAAAGATGAAAATCACGATAAAATAGAACCCGAAAGTAACGTTCTAATAAACATAACTTGAGATCCTTGCATAGGATAACTCTGAGGTTGAAGTTCAATCACTAGTTGTACCTGATTGATGAATCTTTGAAACTGATCTTGTGCCATCAAATTTCTTAGGAGAACTAATTTTTGGTTCTCTAATGTTTCAATGGTGTTCTATCATGGATGAGGTAGTATGATTTGGTGTTGATACTGATGCAACTCCAACCATCTCTATATCTTCACTTTCTGCTAATCTTGTTGCTTCTTGTGGTGGTAAACTGAGTTGATGCATTACAAGCATTAGGTCTCTCATTTGCTCTTGCATTTGTGCCATTGCACTCTTCATTTTTGCAAGCTCTACCATGATAATACAATATGAAAGAAGGTGTCTACTCTCACTTCAAGAAATGTAAAATAACACACTCAAAAGAAAAAATTCTAGAAATAATATGAGTTTATAAGTGGATACTCTACAACTTCTAATATGCTTATGTCTTATCAAGAGAAAAGGATAATCCACTCTTAATCAAGAAAAGACAAAGCTTTGATATTGTATATGTACTCTTGTCAATCTGTCAAGAACAAGAACTGGATGAAAGCAATTAAACATATGAAACTTCTATTAAGAAGTATAACAAAATAGAAGTAAGGAAGTATGTATATTAAAAAAAACTAGAATGGCTATTCCCACAAGACAAGAAAGCTATAGACTCTTGAAACTGGATTAGAAGCAAGAAAGGAGTTGACAAGAGTAAAAAAGGCTTTACTCTTGTCTCTATTTATATTATCTATCTAAGAGCTACGTGGCGATATTCTATAGGACCTCTTACACGTGTCTAATTTGTAAGACACGTGTCAAACTTGCACAATAAGTTTCTTACATGTGTGCCACGTGCTTGGCTTATTCCACAATATATCAACATGTGCGACACATGGCTAGCTTGTTCTACAAGCTACCAACATGTGCGCCATGTGGCTAGCTTGTTGACCAAGTTTTTAATCTACCAATCACCTATAGATATGTATAAAAGTGATTCCACGTCTATGAAGCTTCTAGGAAGCTTCTCTATGAAATATTATCAAATCAACTTATTTTACCTACTTTTATTGATCTATATTAATTAAATAATTATTGGAGTAAATCTTATGTCTATGACAAGGTGTTATCTTTATTCAAAATATTGATGATTTGCATAGAAATCTAAATTCTAAATGTATAAAAAAATGATCTTTTTTATATTAGATCTATATTTATATATTCTAAATCCTAAATGTATAAATAAATGATCTTTATTCTTGTTAGATCTGTATTTATTTATTTGTTATAAAATAAATTAATATTTAAATTATGGTTTTTTTTAATTTAATTCTTTATTTAAATTATAAAATTTTATTTATTTTAAATTAATAATAGAAAAAAATAAGGTTATAAGTTTATGACCTAAGAACAACATTTATTCTAGTAAATATTATCAATTAAGTGACAAATATTAGTTGACGGGTATAAATTATATAAAATATCTTTGTATATGTAATTTGTTTGACTTTTTGGAATATATTGATGCCTTATATAATAGAAAAGATTTTTCTTGAAATCAAATTTAATAAAATCATCACAAAGGCTATTTTTAGTTTTTAAAATAAAAAGATCTAATATGTGATATCTTCTTTTTTAGTGCAAGATAAAAGCATTAAGATAAGGTGTCTAATAAGCCTTAATGTTTTCTAAGACAATATGTAATATTAAATACAAATTATAACAAAGACATGTTCTAATGAATTTGGCAACAATTTAAGACATGTACTGAGATGGAATATTTGAGACTCTTGTAATTGATATATATTGTAATTAGATGAGAAGCGCCTTCTAAATAATGATGACATTCTTAAAACGAATCCACAATATTAAAAAGCTCTTTATTGTCAATCTCATAATTAATCTTGATCATTGAAAAAAAAAATTAAAATCAATAAGATGAAATCAATTATTTGCATTTATTTGTAATAAAACTGCATCAAATACAAAATCATAATATTTAGGTTGTAGAAGATATGATTTGAGAAAAATATTTTTTTTATATTTTGATTCCATTTAAATTTTTTTTGCAAGATAATTGCATAAATAAAGAAGGAGCTTGAAAACAATTCTTGATAAATATTAAATAATAGTTTATAAATTCTAAAAAGTATTAGATATTATATACTATTTATAAAATTATCTAATCTATAATAGTTTATATTTTCTTAGAATCCATTTATAAACTTCATTTAAGATGATATATTCCAAATATTCTACTTATATTGTATAAAATCTAATTTCTAATTAATATTTCTTTAATATTTTTTTAAAAAAACTATTTAAATTTTATTGTTAAATATCTATTTTTTAATTTTTTATTATCTAATTAATATAGATATTTATAATATTAGAATATTATAACAAAAAAATCATGATCTAATGTATACAATCAAAAGGTCAATAAAGTAATTGTTAAGACTAGAAAAAGTGATGGAAAAACAAAAAAACAAAATAAAAACTATATCAAAAAAAAACTATAGCAAAAATAAGAGAGGATCAAAAGAAAATAAGAAAAGTAATTCATCAAAGAATAATACTAATCAAAGATAGAATAGAATTGAAATTACATAAAATAAAGTAGGAACAAAATACAAATATAATTTAAACAAAAGAAAAAATACAAGAAAAAAAATAATAATAATAATAATATAATGGAATATCACAAAATACATATATATATATATATATATATATTTATAAAATCACAATAAAATCAAAATTGTTCAAAATTGAAACATAATTACAACCATTATATATAGAATAGAGCTTTAGAGAGTGTGTATCTACTAGAAATATATCAAAAGAGATAAAATTCAAACAAAAGAATAGAAAGTATTTTAAAGTAAAAAAATAATAAGAAAAATTCTAGTGTGTTTAAATTTATAGATATTGAATATGGTTCTTGTTGTATTCTTTTATTAATTCAGGATTTTTAAATTTTTAAAATTAAAAAAATTAAAAAATTATCAAAATTACTTGTCTTATAAGAGCATCTAGGGTGCAACTAAGAATCTTCTGTTTGCTTAATTAAACCATTCTTCACAATAGCAAGGAAGGGCAAAATCCTTCTCATCATATATATAATTATTTAATTATTTAATAGAAGATAGAAAAGACAAAAGTTTACATAGAAAGAGTGAGCTCACATATATGAGGTTATGTGTTAAAACTTAGGCACCAATAGGTAATCATTCACATTGTCTTGATAGTTAATTATTACATAAGTTATGTTGTATTGAACTTAAGTGCAGTCTTTACTTGTGTCATCATCCGCATTTCTCTTAGACTACCAAGATAATTCTTAGATAATTTGCAATTTTCTAAGAATTTAGAAAGATTCATGCTTACTTAGCACCAAGTTTAGAAGTAGTTTCTCCATTTCCCATGCTGAGAATGCAAAAACCGGAATGTATGAGGCAGGAAGCCAGTTCGTGGGAAGAGAAGAGGGCCGGATCCTTGAGGGGGGGCTAAATCGGGTCACGGCGGGCCATGCGGCATGGATAAATTTGGGGCATGGGCGGGCAAGCGACTGGACCAGCGACACGGGATGGAAAGATACCTCCGGTGCTGCGGCTTTGCTTTGTTTGCATGCTCCACACAAACCAGGTCCCCTCTCGTTCCTCTTCCTCGTCGTCTTCCCCTTCCCCGCTCTTGCCCCCGTCACTGCCTGCACTCGACCGGCCTGTTGGAGCTTGGCCAAGCAACCTTGCATCGTAGCTCTCTGGTGGTAGCACATGAGGAGGAGGAAAAGCGCGAGTGCGCTCTGGCGCTATCATCTATGAATTGGACAAGTGAGTGAATGTTTACGCTACTCTTACGCTGCGGTCGCGCCAGTGCTCTTCCCATCAAGTTGACCCATGCTGCTCTCATGTGCTTTCCGCCACCATCCTTGCGTGCCCTTCCCTGCGTCTCGTGCTGTTTTCTAAATTTGGGCGGGAGAGATGCTCTTCTCCTCGTCGTCGTCCTTCCTGACTGAATATTATGTGAGCAGGTCTCCCTTCCTTCCTGCCACTCGCCATATCCTGCAAGATCCCCTCGCGGTACGTGCTTGAGGACGACGGTTCTTTATGCCCAGCGTGTAACCCTACTCTCTTCTTGCAATGCTACGTCTCCGCTGCTATCTCTTGGCATTCGCTCGCTTTCACGCAGCAGCAGCTAATTCGATTCCGGTTACGGTCCATCCAGTTGTCCTCCCCTGACCGCCATGGTGGAGGTGCCTGGTGACGCGTACACTGTGACCTGTACGCGTCTCGCTCTGGACGATGGTCGCCGCATTTTTGTCCGGACCAAGTGGTTCAAATCCAGCTTCTATGTCACAGCACTGGATTTACCGCACTCCTGGTCATGCAGCGGTATGTGATTCCAATGCACCTTTGCTTCATTACCTCTGAACCATCAAGCAATCTATTAAGAGTCTTGTGATCTAACTAGTTCCTGAGGAGTAGATGTAGGAATCAAATGCTTGATGGTCAACCCAGGGTATTTATGAAACATGCTGCAGGCAAGGTTCCTATCTCCTGACACCTAATGCGAGTGTGGGAATTGCTTATGAGAAAATAATAGTTAATAAGCAGGATGTAGAAGAAAGGGCATCCAGGTGGGAGATGAATGGCGAGGAATATCTCATCCAGTCGCGCCTACATTTGGAGGCAGATGTGTCCGGCTCCATGTATTCGCTTAATCCGCTTCGAAGTGGCGCGATGCGGGTACATGCCTTCCATGTCTGTTTGACTGCATCTACTTTCCTTGGAGCAAGTAGCAACCTCTTTTACAGCGAGAGAGAGAAAAAGAGAGATAGAGGGTCTATGTTTGTGATACAAGATGTTTGCCGTTGCAGTTATCCTGGAATACAAGAGTTGGTATGAAATATGACGAACCGAAGGTGGTTCTTATACTTCACAAAGACCACGACACAATGGCACTCGTATCGGAGTTTATGGATGTTTTAATGGACTCAACTCTAATACTGCAGGTATGTTGCACTGCTTATCAAAAACTTCGATCAACAATAGATATATCATATCTCTTGATTTTCTGCTCAAAGACTGGCCAAACCTGTTCAGTTTGCGAATTGGTTGTGAGAAAAAGTGGAAGGCGAACTTTGGGCTCTCCTTAGACTTAACTCTAGATATCACCTGAGGTCATAGATGTTATTTGGGGAAGGAAAGGGAATTGGCCACTCACAATTCTGCGTGGCATGTCATAATGTATCCAGAAGCATTTAGCAAGGCGCAATAACAAGGCTCACCAACCGGGTATCCAGTTCTTAGCTCCAGAGAAGGTTAGGAGTAGTATGTCACACCAAGGACTAAGTAGAGAGGATGTCTGTGGAGGATTGGATGGTTTAGACGTCAAATCCGAATTTCGAAATAGCCCCGTGAGCTATGAGACTGATTCTCGTCTCAGTACTCCAACTCATCCATCGAATTCGACTGGTCCAGAGGGCGGAGTGTCTCAACATGAGACCCGAGCTCCTGGTCTGGAAAGATCATCGAAACCGCAAAATTCTGAAACGCACAATCCAGGGAGATATATAAATTTGGAGGGGACTGTACCTGTCCATGGCCGTGACGCCCCTTCCTCCGACAGGCCAAACCCAGTAGGAGATCATGGGGGAGTATCTGTCAGGCATCTGAAATCTATGTCCTCTGGGTTTCATGGACTCAGTGAGAGCAAGCGAGAGCAATCACAGGCTGAAATGAAGAGACCAAGGGCGCCTGAGCATCGAAGTGAGGGTGGCGAAGTTCCAATGACCGACGGCCACGAGTATTACTTGGACAGAATGGGCTCTTTACAGCTGAAGCGTGCTTTTTCAGTGGATGTATTAGATAGACCATTAGATCGAGGTGTACAACCAAAACAAGAATTTGCGGCACCGCTACATGAGCAAGAAATTGCATGGGAAAAACCCTGCACGCCAATCAGATGCACGAATGCTGACCACCTTTGCTCAACAAGCAGGCCTTCTCCATCTGTTGCTTACAGAAACCTAAGAAAGGCACCAACCTGTGACAAGAAGGTAATCTCGTTAGAATCGAGTAAGCTAGGTATGGAGGGCTCAGGTGGCAGTGGTTGGAAGGCAACTACTTCTCGAAATCCCAGTGGTCATATGGAAAGCAAAAGCTTTGGACTTGCAGGTGCGAAAAGGCGTGATGTTGCCAGTCGAGGGCGAGAAAGAATCATCACGCTCAGCGATAGCGAAGAAGAGGACTGTCACTATAACGACGAAAAAGAATTGCTGCACCGGGGAATACCATGTCCAGTGGAAGGCCGGTCAGATGAACCCGTAAGTGGATTTACAATTCACCCCTTTAAAGAAACCGTAAGTCCAAAACCTGCTGAAGACAGCATGATACCCATTCATAAGTCGAAAAATATGGCTGGCAGTTCTAAAGATTTGACACCGAGTACCCTGCGAGAGAACAAGGATTTGGTCGAACCAAATGCGTGGAAGGTGAAAGAAGAGCACAACAGATCTAGACTTGAAGCACAAGATGGTAGTGGGCAAATCAGGTCAAGGAAGCGTAAGGAAACCGGCGATGCCGATGACGTTAAGACTGATGTTGAAGGGAAGATTACGAAACAGAATGGATCTTTTTCCGAGGAACAAGTCGTAACACTTGGAGGAAGTCTTCCACGAAATAAAAAGGGATTGGATGCACAGGTTTTAAAATCAACAGTTACAAGTGCTTGTGTTGAGGTGGAGAGCGAGCGACAAATCGAACAGAAACCAGTTCACCAGACAGGGGATCATTCCGACGAGATACGTGCTGGTACTACCAAATATGAAAGCAGGTGTGTTTGATTTTGTAAATCCTGAAAAATTTATTAGATTTCAGAAGACCAAGAATTTTTTGCAATTCTGCATACTTGAGACTTCCGTTATCGGTTCATTGTTCTAAACACATTAACGGTGTTTCAAATGGATTTCTGAAATTGATCACCAATCTTTGTATAAATGACTGTTCAGTTTTACAAATGGCCAGAATCTATGGTTGCATACCTTTTCTGACCTTCCTATTGTTGGTGCTGACGGGGTATAGGTCCCAGCGGGAACCAATCAACCATGCTGGGTATCATTCTAACGAGAACCCTGCCAGTACATTTAACACTGAAAGCAGGTATGGGTAATTCCATATCGCTTGCAATTGGGTAAATCTTGAGATTCTAGATACCTAAACGTGTAAGCTCCTATTTGCGTTGGATTATTCTAAGTCAGCAAGGAACTGTCAAAAAATATTCTCAGAAATTTTGGAAAAGATTCATTTAAATTTGCTGCTCAAGCAGCACAAGGTGTCACACAGTACTAATGAATGCCCATCCAAACTTACCGAACTTGTTTGTTGTTGGCGATGAGGGTGGATAGATCTAAAAAGTGGGATGCCTGGATATCGGAAGCCAGATCTCCAGTCACCTCTTGGGAGGTGCCGACAGAAAACAGAGGATCATGTCAACTGGTAGATCAACGAACAGAAACTCATGGTGTGAACACAAGCTCACCAAATGATTCGAAATATTTAGACACACCATCTTCACTAAAGAAGATTTGTAGAGATTTTGAATATCTTGATAATTCATTGAGCAATTCTGAGCATCTTCAATCACCTCAGGACGACTTTAACATCAGTCCTCCCAGCGAAGTGAATAGTTTCAGGAAGCAGTTGCAGGAGGATTTAGCAGGGAGCGTGGTTGAGCAACCGGAGACAAGTTACACCAGTGAAATGGTGAAGAAAAAAAAGAGGAATCTGTCAGAAGACGGCCCACAGCTAGAGAGAAAAAAAGTGGAGAGAAGGGAGCATATTCAAATAGTCAAGGACGGTGACTCTGATAGTGTGGAAGAGTTTATATTGGAACTTGGAGGAAATGATGATCACAAGGTGGTGAACGAGCGGCAAGAGAGTCAAAAAGAGAAACCAGAGAAAGTTGTCGAGGGAAGAAAAGGACCTGGTCGAAGGGGGCGTCCCCCAGGTATCAAATCCTGCATCTGTCCCATGCCAGCTTAAGCAACGAAATGTGTGTCACTGCAAGTAGGATGATTACTTTTCTTTCTCTTCCTGTTCCTTGCTATTAGTGTTACTTGACTTAGTAAGTGAGGCCTTGACCTTTCCATTGTAACAGCTGTGAACACATGCAATGATGGGAAGACACAATCGAACAAGATGTGTCAAAACGTGTCGAGATCTAATAGTTCGAAGCGTTCCTTTTCAAAGGGACGTGCAACGAGGTCTACAGAAAGGCCGAATCGAAGTAATTCTCTGGATCACTCACCATCAGTTGCTGGGTCCGTGGTGAAGTTTCAGCCACGGGTAGATGTGGATCAAGCATTACAAAGCGATGTACCTGATTCTGATTACTATTGCTTTGATGACGACCGAACCAAGGAGCATGTTCAACCAGACCAGGTGCATCGATGTTGTCGTCCCTTTGTCTCCATTCTGAAATACGAGTCACAGTCCTATTTTTTATCTTGGAACAAAGTAACCCTAGTTGGAGCAGGACATGAAGTGCATTGGCTTAGTTCTAAGTAAGGCTGGCTACAATGTTCATTGGTGATGCTAGATATGGGCTCTATATGATGACGTCGATATGATGCCGCGTACATTGATTTTGATCAAGGAAGTGAGCACAAGTGGACCCTTCTCAGTAACGGCAAACTGGCTGCAACCCCACATGCCTTTAAAGAAAAGTGAACGGCATAAGGTTTGTCTGTCTCCTTAAATATGCTCACCCTGTGCACACTCAATTCAAACAAAATTCCTGAGAAACTTTTACACTAAAAAAATGCATTTGCTACTTGTCACAGAGCTTTCAGTTTCCATCATGCTGTGGGAGTTTTGAAGAATTGAAGGAGAGTACAGTTGTGAAGGTTTTAAACTGCTTCTCTCACAAGATGGAGTATACATTAAAAAATGATAATATGATACAAATTTATCCTCGAGTAGGTGAGATTTGGGCACTACATCAGATGGGAAATTCAAAACAAATCCGCTCGGAGATGGACAAACGGGGAGAAAGACAAGAGGAGAATGGCAAATTTAGACTAGTGGTTATTTTGTCAGAATGTGGAGAGGGGCAAGCTCCTCAGATTCAAGTGCTTAGGAAACGAACAGGGTTTCGAACATTATGGGAGCCTGGTTACAACCCAGGTATACTGCCCGTAGAAGGTATGAAGCGTTTGTCCCATAAGGTGCCTGCACACAAGTTAACAGAAGAACAGTATCCTGACATGAATGGAACTGATTGTTGGGATATAGATGCCGCTGCTGTGCCTGCATGTCAAAATAATGTTACTTGACCAACATACTGTTCACATCTATTATCTGTGATTTTCTGATGGAGCCAATTTGCAAGAAGTTAATTTAATCAAATAATTATATTCTACTGTATACAATCCACTTGTCACGATGTCTAGTAGTTGCATGTATAAGCCATTTCACAGTTTTAAAAATGATTTTGAATTAACTGTGTCAAGTCTATTTTCTTTCATACCATAAACTGTACGTTAAAAATTGAAGAAATTGAAACTTCATGAGGATGTCTGCAAGCTTCACTCCTTCCCCTCATCACCAACCATGTCTTCTCCCGTATTCTTCGACGTCAAATCAATCTACACGACACCTGTTCACATCGCAGCTATTATCGCTTTCCCCCTGGAAAACAAAAGAAACGTCGAGCTTAAGCTTCTTCACATAATTTCAGCCACTGAATGTTGAAACTTTATATCACATTGACATTGTAACTAGACAACATAAATGCCATGGACTCTGTCTGCTGAAACTGTGCACAGGGGTAATGTAGCGATTTCGAGGTTACCTTACTCTGACGCCTCTTCTCAAGAACTTCTGCCAAAGGCAGTCTGCCTGCGAGAAGACAGAGAGCAGGTGTCAAGGGCCGGAATAGATTGGTAGTCTAGAAAATATCCAGTCTACTAGAATCTAGACTTTTGCACACATTATTTGCGCCTTAAAATTGAACATATAAATGTCATTAGAAAGGGTTGATATTGCAGAAGATACCAAAAGCTTTATGAAATTTCACTTTTATTTATTACCTGTGATAGGTAACCGGTACTTAGCCCAGAAGTCATACACGCTGTCCGCAATGCTTGCCCACTGAATCCACAAAGATGAGCGCTACGTCAGGGCGAAGCATGCAATCTCAGCTAATAATATTCTCGAGTTGCTGTTGTAGAATTGTAAGTGATGTTATATTGGAAGACGAGCAAGATTAAGAAGAAGTCGCGGCACTGGGCAAAACTCCAGCTCGTTCAACATAAACTGGACAGTTGCATACATGCATGAAACAAGATTCTCGGAGTTAAACGCACCGGCTGCTTGTAAGTTATAGCGTACACCCATCCGAGTCCGATTTCTTCATACAGTGCTCTGAAAGCCTTCAGAATCCCATCATCGAAAACGATAATATCAGAATTCGCAGAATCAAGCAGGAATGGCTGATGTCAAAAACACATAACGATTAGAAAAGTAAGAGCACAAACCGCAATATTTGTTAAGACTTCCCCATCTCGCCGTATGGCGTGTATGCGGCCCATTGCCTGCACATATCCATCGAGCATCGAATGAGGACAAAGCTCGATACATATAAGCCATTAATACGCCACTAAAAAATCTGCGCAAGGATGATATAGCATTTAAGAAATGCTCGATCGAAGATTGTCGCTAGAAAACCTGGTTCACTGCGTCAATCAAGTTCAAGTATGAATTGCAGACGTGAGCTAAAATGCCGTTTGATCCTATCAACACGTAGCCGTCTGCTTTTTCATGATCACAACTCTCTATCTTACGATGCACATTGATCATCACCTTAACCTCATTCAGAGCTGATTCAAGAGTACTGCAAAAAAAAAGACAAAACCTTCTGGATTTAATTTACTACAGTAATACCAATCCATAGAATCCAAATTAACCTTCACTGATTATCAACGACCTTGCACTGCTGCAACCACTTTACCGCCTCAAAGTCGATGTTGCTATTTTCCTCTGGAGAGTAGTCTTCGGCACATATGTCCACAAAATTGATAACCTCGCCATACTTCTTACTCCGTTCTTTCAACATGTTAACCTGTTGGGATGCAACGATTCAGACATCACGATGAAGGGCAGTCGGATCCAAAAATCATCTAGAGAAAATCTGATGCAGTCTACGACATTTTCATAGACGTATGAGCCACGCTCCATAACGTCCAGATGCCCTCCAAATTCACGAGTACTTTAAAGAGCGGTTCCTCATGTAATGATCACCTCTCTCATACAAAGTGGGCAATCGCCATCGTACAACATCTTGATTTTCCAATTGACCAGGTTGTTCTCCTTGCCAGTACCACTTACTCCCGATTCGGTCTCCACAGAATTCTGGGACATGGTGCTACACGACACAGCTGCAAAGCATAGAGAGAAATTATAAGTAGGGGGAAACATGAATCGTCTTCAAACTTCTGAAAATGAAAGGAATAACCCCAATCCGGATTTAAGTATGAATCGAACACACACACTCACAAACACACACAGCGTGAGGTTACGAAATATCTTTACCTGTGGTGATTCTACAGGGCGAAGAAGAAGGGAAATGGCAGGGGTCATAGACTTGCAAATTCCTAAAGTAACATGACAACGCTCGGGGAACACAGGTAGAGACAAAGCATGAAGAGGAAATCCTGTTGCAAGGAAGCACTAGCGGACGCATCGCGACAGCGAGGGACATGCGGTGGAGCGCTGCTTGCAACCGCATGCTCAACATTTTGCTGCTGCCTGCTCGCACACAATCGGCACCTACACTAACTCGGAGATTGTGAAGGTAGACAGAGGTGCAGAACAATTATCAGTTTAGGTTGTATTCGCATGGTGGAATTCAATTGCAGTGACCTGTTAGTCTCAAGTCTGTGCGACTACAGAGACGATCCAGCTCCGTGGACTCAACCGACATGGACATGAATGATCGTGCGAGAGGGAAAGTAGTGGTTCCACAGACAGGCAGCTCCGTGGGCTTGTACAGGTCCTTCCGATGTCTCGCCACATCTACGGTACCTGTTCTATCTATTCAAGCCACCTCCTCCTCACAAACTCACCTTGCCAGACAAGCCACGGCTATTTGACATTCCCACTCTTGCCCACGGATGAAAGTAGTTTAGCGAAATTGAGATGCCCGAAATGTTCTCCTCATCATGTTTCTGGCAAACGAGACCTTCTGTGTTTGCAGCACAGTGAAACCCCGGCTCTCATCGAATTTTCCCACCGTCAAAACTCACAAAACCACAATTCTACGAGAACATGGCGTCACGTAAACTCCCCTCGCCACGCCAATTCCGGAATCCAACTCACCGACTCCGCACCCCTCCCAGATGTAGAAATTTCTCAGACTTTGAGCACGAATTCAACTTGAACACGAACCAAATCCAATTCGTCTTCGCTTCTGCTACCGGTGTCGGGCACTGCTGCGACGACAATAAAATCCTCAATCCTACACTCTTGGCACAAACCCTAGTTGGTTCTGTGCTCCATAACATGAAGGAAGGGGTCCTAATATCGCGGCTCGGTGTCAATGTAAACCCCATTGGCCGGGTCAGACACTCGGCCCGCGGGAGCGCCTAGTATTATTATTAATTATGTGATTGTTATGGCTAATGTTCAGAAATTTATAAAATATTTCCCGACGTGTTTCATTTGATAGTGTGCTTTTTATGATTTGAATTTGAATTATTCCGTATATATATATATATATATATATATTCACGCACACAAACACATATGTAATGTTAAAAATCCATGCTAACAGATTAAAAAAAAAGTATGACAATATTTAAGATTAAATAATAATAGTATAATTATTTTTCATTTATATCTAAAAATTAAAAGAAAATAATGTATAAATACTCCTAAATATAACTAAAAAAAGAAACTTGGAAGACAATAAGATTTTTTTGATATATATATGAAAATTGTACGCAGTTGTAACTATTTCCTTCAAAAACTATTTTGTTACATGTCTTATTGGTGAAATCACATTCCTGTTTGAGATTACAGATTAAGAATTCTTACATGCAAATTATTCAAATGCAGAAAAAAATGCAGTCGATACAATTGAAGACTAACTATGAGAGCAATCTTCAGCTTTTTGATTCATTTATTCACTATTACTGTCATTTTCATTGTTATTCTTATTATATTTATGGATCTCTCTTTATATTGCAAAAGATACTTCATTTACGACCAAGCACATGAAGTTTTGAGTGAACTGTTTATCAATTGTGTGCAAGAATGGAAAGAAAAGCTAATTTGTTTGCACACAAAGCATGGACACCACCACAATTCATGGGTACTCTTCAGAATCCTTTATTTCCACATCCATTTTACATACATTTTAACATGCATACATTCCAATAAAAATATGAAAAATAAAAATATTTCCAATTCCATAAACTAGGTACAGATTTGATAAACAGAGCATATAATTGTTCTTTCTAATTTCTTAAAAACCAAAAAAATGTATTATCACACCATAATTCATCATCATTTCAATTCTTATGACTTCATATTTATAAAAGATATGAACCTCCATGTATGGGCAACTGAATGAGTTGCAAAAATACCCATTATATGACAATAATAGAATTGAGAAAACAAGGATAGAGAGGCATGACTCAGAGAGTGAGAAAGAGTGATAGGAATGTTGTAGGTCCAAGGCAGTCTTCGTGGAGAGACAAGCTTTGGGCGGCGTCCGCGGAAGACCCGAGGAACGCGACCGGGGAGGACGATGGCGAGGACTTCACTCCGGCGTACTACCAGCAGGCGCCGACCATGTTCTTCGTCATCGCAGGCTTGGCCTCTATGATGTTCCTCATACTGGTGGCCGTGGCTCTGCTCTGCTACTCCCACTACCTTAACCACTCGGACCAGCAGCCACCTCAGCATCAGAGTCCATCAGCTTTCTCTGGTGGCCCTTCCCCCATGGGATCCGTATCACCGTGGACGGGCACAAGTAGCCCCGAAACCCCACACCACACAACACCTGTCATCCTCATCCGCCACCCTGGACAGCTGAAGCCCACGTGTTTTGCACAACTGGCACCTTTCCCGCCGTTTGGGGTACCTGCATCCCAACTCAGCCTCCTCCATCCCGATGGGCACGCTGGAAGCGACTCCCCCTCCTCCGTGCACTCATCCTCGACCTTCTGACGACGGATGAATACGTGCAGGTAAGTGAATGTTATTCCGTTCATCCTTTCCTCTGATGAAGCTCGTGGTGATGGCAGGGCTCCCATGCATGGGAACTTCGTTATAAGGAAGATGCGAGCGTGTTCTCTCAGAAAATTCCTTCCTTTGGTTCTAGAGCAAATCAGTGGAGATTTGATTATGGTTTATTGAAAGGTTTGTGTGTTATTGACGCTAATAAAGTACCTAGATGTTGGAGACTTGTGAACCATGTTGTGGATTTCGATGGAAATTTTTGTTAAATGGAAGAAAAGGGTTTGACAAGAAATTTTGCAAGAGCAAATAGACTTGTAGGAAATAATGATATTATAATAATAACGTAGTTTATCTGGTTTTTTTTAGTAATTTGTATAAGAAAAACAATAGTTTTTACTTCATCCAAATTCAAAAATGGATATTAAAATCGCATCTACAAAGCTTGTGGGTTCAAAATTGACTAGTTTGATTTCATGTATCTTAAAATTTAACGGGATGTTTCACAGCACAGATTGTGAGTCACAAGTATTTTCAACTACGTCCTACCAAAATATTTGAGTCGATGTTTTTTTAAAATGCTTGGTATACACATTTAATGCACGATTTGTTCATATAAAAAATTTCAATATTAACCACTGTTTTAAGAAAAGCATGAAACAAATTTTCCAAAACTTATTATTTTAGAACATGCACTTTAATTAGATACTTTTTATTTGTCTTTTTACAGGTTTTGGTTATTAGATACTTCAAGTGGTTTTATTACTATTCAATAAAAATTGCATAGCTGGTATTTTCAGGTGTAGTGTCAGTGTCGCTTGCCTAATTCCAAAAAATTCCAAAAAATTCCAAACCCAAATAGTTGCGACTTCAATACTGCAAATAGTGATTTGATTTCTCTAAAACATATATTTCTCATAATATATATATATATATATATATATATATAGATATTATAAGCCAAAACTTGTCATATGTCGAATAACAAGTGCATTGTGTATGCAAAATTGGCTTAGTAATGGCACGAGCTTCACTTTTGATTTCGTTGATTAACGGGTGGACATTTGAAAATGCTGTGGAGTAAGAGCGACACTAGAACCCATATCCCAGTCCCATCAGGTAATATGCTGGATAAGGAAAAATCAGGGTCAAGTGTGAAAACAGCCTAATACAAGACCTCGCAAGAGAGGAAGTGGAAGCCATAGATCAAACAAAGATCTATGAATGATTCTTATTGAAGGGAATTTTCTCAATGCACCATATGCTAACTACAGCCAACATATTACCAAAATAGCGCTCTCTGTGCCTCTCATAACCAACCTAATCAACGCCATTGACACCTGCTATTCTAAGTTGTCTGTGAAAAGAGATAACTACAAAGCTACATTAATTAGATTAGCACTTGCTACAGCTATTAGACAACTAGCACATTGGCAAGAGCATCCCTTTTGCCCTGGGCATAGATTGTGTACACTAACCGAATGGCGTCCACCCATGCATCCATGCTATCCCAGGTATCTGCTATCTGCATACACCAACATCCCTCTCGTCAATAATCGCATTATCCAAGTAAAACGAGCACACAATTCACCATAGAATACTAGACACACGATAATAAGGTGAAGATGTCGGAAAAGAAACGGACCAAGTATTGTGGACCGGCGACAGTATCAATGCAAAATCCTCCCCCAGGCGGAAGGCTAAGATCAGCTGTTGGGGCGAGACATAAAATGTCCTCCATCTCGATTCTTAAAGCGGATGGTCTAGGAGCGAAACTGTTCACAGTGTTGCTTTCTGAGGTGACTGTGCTAGAGCGTCTTGAGTAGCTATGTGCAAGGGACTTCCGATCAACTTTTTCCATCTACACACAGAAATCACGTCAAACCTTTTTATAAAATGGGAAAAGCATCGTTCGACAGCCAGCATTTAATGTATT
This sequence comes from Physcomitrellopsis africana, assembly GCA_036785485.1. Lineage (NCBI taxonomy): Eukaryota > Viridiplantae > Streptophyta > Bryopsida > Funariales > Funariaceae > Physcomitrellopsis > Physcomitrellopsis africana. The sequence continues at coordinate 68,924 of JAWRVF010000185.1, read as the reverse complement.
ATTTGGAAAACTTCAGAAATTAAAAAGGCATAGATGGTCTCAAAATCTATAAGTCAAGCTAAGGCATAGAATTGACATGCCCGGACAAAAAGATGTATGCAGATATTTGTGTTGATGAGATACCTCATAAAGCGCTTCATGGTCGAGAACAAACCATAATCGCAACCAATCACTATGCGGAGCCAAAGAGTCCCCAGCAGGTGGGATCCTCAACCATCCAGCTCGAAGGTACGGCAGCGGCAACTGTGAAAACAAGAGATGCATTTATAGTTCGACTGAACAATACATACTGCATAAAAATGTTCAATATGAGAAAATAATCAAGTTCAGAGTTCTTACAAAATTCCGAACTAGCCGCAGAGCACCTCGATACACCTACACTTCCCAATCAGAAGATTCAACTGTGAGTAGAAAAAACCAAATTTGGGTAAACCAATCAAGTATACGTCCACTTATATTAATCTATCAAGCAGACCCTCTTAATTATAAATAATTAAGCCAAGTATTTAAAAGAAAGGACAATTTTGTTTGATTTAGAAATGAACATAGATAAAACACTTAAAGATGAATAATAAATAGGTTAGGCTACTACTGGATAGTCAGGCTTCAGCGCATGTGCAGCAGTTATGTAGATGGCAGACAAGCTGTTCAAATCAGCTGGCGAAAGTTCTTTCGATGACAGCTTTCTCCCAGACCATGCTATATCCTCTCCCAAACCATACTGTCAAGAGAAAAATGCACCACATGAGTAATACACTGAAATATAGCTGGCACCAAAAACTTTTACGTCAGAATAATCAAAATCTTAAATATTAACAATGTCCGCTGTTTGTGTTAAAATCCCGTTACTTCATAAAATGTTCGATTATAATTTTACTAAAATTGACCTCTACAGGAGATGATACATTCAGAAAGTATCAACAAAGAAGGCGCATTACGTCGAAATTCATTGCATGCTTACCAGCACAGTTCCCAAGTTATAAACGGCACGATGAAAGTCAAATCGGAGTCGAATAGCAGCACGGAACTGAACAACAAAAAATTATTCATTAATATGTAGAATCAATGAAAACACGTTTCTCTCAAGCATCATTAAAAGAAATAGTTTAAATTTGGGAGGGCACACATTAACATACTTTTCTAATTGCTTTCTTGACAATAGCACGTTTCTCCTTCAGTGCAACAATGGCTCCAAGTTCCTGCAATTCAAAGTTCAACATTGGAATACCAACAGAAAAAATTCCAGCTAAAAAACAGAATAAGAATCATACTGAGAATCACTGGACCCTGTAATTTAAACCATTCAGGAAGCAACCACACAAAACCTCAATTCTCCATAAACTTCACAAACTTGACGGATTATCAATACTTAGATACTTAAATAAAATCATTACCTGCAATGCAAGTCCCCAGTTATTCAAGGCCTGCCAAGAAAAACCGATTCATTAGTCAAACAAGAAGTGATAACATAGATTCAATAGATCCACAAACTGAAGATGAAAATCATGGCCTACTTCTAGCAGGTGCACATTTTTTTTTTTGACAAAGAAATGATAACGAAGCCTGAATAAACCTGGGAAGCATCAGCCATTTGTTTATCAAAGTACGCAGATGGATGTTTCCTAAGGCATCGAACAAATAATGTTATGGAATATATTGCAGCGGATTTTTCGGAATACCTGAGGACTGTTCCAGTTCAATTGCACAGCCCGGTCGTATCTGTCACACGCCTTAATAACAAACCAGAAATTAGGCTGTATCTCAAGGAATGACAGAACTGAAAATACATGATAGAAACACAAGAACCAATTATGTGCTTCACGAGCGGATACAAATTAGGTAAGAACTACTGAATGTCTTCGAATAATGATTCATGAACAAAAGATTTGATTACAAACCTGTTTCCAGAGGTCTTCGGCTTCCTTGGTGCGGCCCCTAATCTTAGCGCGATCGGATACCGCTATGGCCCAATTGTAATAAGCCTAAGAAAAAGCAAGGATTCATTTAAAACCAGCGCATAACACTGTTCAAGGAACTATTACAGTACCGCACTCTAATTATTTTTAGACATTAAAAAAAAAGAAAAAAAAAAGAAAAAAAAAGAGACTCAGACTTCAGAACATAAGACCTGATTCTTCACCACTCAAGAACATAACCAACATCGATGGCTGCAACACCAATCAGAAAGGCTGATGCTGCAGAGGTACATGCCACACAACACCAGGATGAAAGAAATAGCAGTAACTCGAGTCATCAGTCAACCACAGGGCACCTCATGTAGGGTAGGACATAGTTGAGTGGCAGCTTCATATTTCTTGCATGCTTCGTCCAGCAGTGCATCCTTTCCCGGAGAACCCACCTCTGGCCCTGCATTGTCTGCACTTTCCTGCAAAAGAAGAGTATATGGTTGTAAGTGCAAGAAGCTCAAATGAAAAGCTCGTAGAAACAAGTTTAACTCTCGTTTGAAAACTTGAGACATTACATTAATGGCTTGCGTGTAATTCAGATACAAGAGCTGAAATACCAGCTGCGTTACAGTGACTTGCAAGTACATGAGGCTAGACGACAAACCTGAAGAACCAGTGCCCAGTTATATAGAGCATCATGGTCGTCGGGATTCCTCTCCACGTTAGCTGCATACCTGTGAAGGAGAATGTAGAAGTCTCAGACACATTCAGATTCAAACGCTGACACTAGCATGACAGGAGAGCACATCGAGGCCTAAATATCTCTCTAACCTTGCACTGAAACGCGTGAAGGTGGACAGTTTACTTCTTTCCTGTCTAACACTGCGTAACGAGTGGCATGGAGTAAAGCAATCGTCATATTAGTGATCAAGACCTGAAGATGCTAAATCAGAAAGTAACATCTAACATCGTATACCTCTTAGCAGCAAAAGCAAGAATGCGTTGTCGGGAGCGCCCTTCCTCATCTCCAACAGCAATATTATACAGGATGTCTCCAACTATATTTGTGCCACTTGTAGATGACCTGTGATTCACAGCGTCATTTCTGCACGTGACGGGTACCAAGTCAGTGCTTCTTGAGTAGTACAATAAAGACCACACAATCAAGCCCGGATGAAGGGTTATCAGAATTTGACACTGATGTCAAAAGTAAAAATGTCGATTAATTAGCAGCCAGTATCTACTAAGGCTATCGATCCTCAATATGCCCAAACAAACGACGTGAACACAAGACGAACGGTAGAGGACTAGATTTAGTACCCAAAAATTTCATTATTCATGGCATTGTCGTCCAATATTTTAGATTTCCACAGAAACTTAATGCATCATAGATGATCTACAGAGAGACCGATGCCCAAGTCAAGGAATAATTCAGTACATGTGAGAGGAACATAGTTTTACCATAAATAGAAACATTGACTGGGACGGCTAGTATGGACATGGCTGATTGACTGGACAATATTAGTAATTTGATCTTTAAAACGACAACATACCCGTCCGAATTTACCAACGGTGCAGACTTCAGAACTTTACGAGGAATTGTGTCTCCATTGACTTGTGATCCTATCGACGTGCTCCCCATAGGATCAGATGCAATTCGCACATGGTTGCCTGAGCTGCTTTGGCCACTGTTGATCTCTTCACCTGTCTCCTTTCCAACTTCTCGAGACGCTCTTTCTTCACGATCTCTCGAAAGTATCTCTCTTAATGTCTCAACTTTGCGTGTTCCATTAGTAACATCTGTATGCGGACCGGCAGATACTTCAATTTCCTTAGACGTCACATTCAAGCTTTCACTTGCCGTCACACTCTCATTCTCACCCTCTATTCTGACAGACTCTTTAGTCACTTCCGCTGATCTCTCCACCACAGATACGCCACTCAATTCCAGGTTGACAGCCCCATGGGCAGGGGCTTCACTGGAGAGATCTACAAGTGTAAGCCCCTCAAACAGAATATCCTCTCCTGAAGAAGCAGCATTTTCTCCTATTCTCTGTGCCGCTCGATCAGTTAGCCCATCAACTTCACAATTCTCAGCAAACTCGTTGTGAGACAGAGGTGCCTCCGAAAGCTCAGCTGCAGGCATTGTCCCGGGATCATTCTGACTGTCATATTGGCTGTCTAAACTCTCTACTTTTCTTAGGCCGAACTCCTCACTATCATCCCCTGATACGACAGCAAGTCCTTCAAAAAGTGCAATTTTCTCACCCACTCTCTTTTCTGAAACATCCCCTGTGCCAGCGTTTTCAGAATTTAAACCACTCACAGCTGCGTGCTCTACTGGCAGAGTAGATCCATTGCCGTCGATACCGTCCGTTGCAAGGCCCTGAGGTTCTTCAACAACTTCCGTCCTACTTATTATCGACCCTTGTAAGAAAGGTTCAAACGGGTGTTCTGGACCCAGAGTTTCATCGATTCTACCTACATTTTCTTTTTTCTTGTCCGCATCGCTCAAGTCTGGCTGCACCACAATGGTTTCCGATAGCGACTGCCTCGAGAGTTGTAAAAGATCTTCCGCCAAGGGAAAGGGCGTGACCTCCTGCACAAAATCTGATCCATCTGTATTGGTCATGTCCTTCCCGTCTCCTGCCATAGCCACTCAGTCGCAACCGTAGCGACCCCTGTCCTCGCGAGAGCTAGGCCTATGTAGGGTTCCAAGGGCGAAATGAAAACCCTAATTGGAGGAGAACCAAGCGTGAGCTACAGTAAGAGATGAAGCCCGACGAAACCTAAGCTTGTGGCACATGCGCAATCCAATAGATCCAAGGCGATCCAATGATTGGTGAAGACGACGACAACCAGTTGTCCGAAAATTTGCGCAGAAAAAGGACAACGAGAGGTCAAGCAAAGGGGGTCGGAAGAAGATGAGGCAGCAGTCGAAGATGAACGACAGATAACAAGGAGGTTGCAAGGAAACAAGAGGAATGCGATTGATCGGCACGGGAAATACGAAGGCGATGGCGAGTGATTGATTGGGAGAAAGGGAGAGAGGCAGAGAAAAAAGAGAGGGAGAAATAGAATTAAAAAGAAAGCGAGGAAAAGGATGGTGACTATGAGCAAAAGAGCCGGGGGAGTGACTAACTTACTTAGTTACGTACTCACAGGGCAGCGGCAGAGGCGATGGAGATCCGCTCGCCCGCCTGCAGCAGGAACTGGCAGGCAAACCTGTGCGACGAGCAGAGGGAGGAGCGCGAGTAGTGCAAGGAAGCGGAGACCATGCGGCAGGCAGCACGCATCCCATGAATGGGAAAAAATGCGATCCAGCCCCGGCGAAAGGCGCTCCGGAACAAACAAACAAACCAAAAAAAACAAAAAAAACAAAAAAAACAAAAAAAAAAAAGCGGGGGAAGCCCAGCCCGGCCCAGCCCGGCCCGATGACCCTACGCTTCCTTCCTTCCTCGCTCTTCCCTCTCTCTGCGTCCGTGTAAACGGGAACCCGTTCCCTACTCCGCGTTCCTCTCTTCGCGTTCCCCTGAAGACGTTCCCTTCCACGTGGTTGCGGTGACATGTTCTTAGTTGGTCGTGGAAAGCCAATTCCGAGTGTTCTTAAATTTTATTATTTTTACAAATTTATATGATTTTTTTCCGAATTTTTAACGTGATTCTTTCTTATTTCTTTTATCTACATTTAGAAAAATTAAGGCTTGGGCTCCAGAGCATTGGTTGTTTTTATTATTCTGTTTTTCAAAGATACAATGCTGTAAGACCAATTAATTGCTTTTGGTAACATATTTAGTATGATTTTGATATACTATAAGTTTATTGATATATGAAAATATAAGAATTTAATCATTTTTTCTAATTTTATTGTTTAACCTTTTAGTTCCTGCTTTTACCCTTCTCTCTTGTGTGTTCTCTTTTATTGACATTCACATGTATGTATGTATGTGTATCAGAAGATGTACATAAAATTATAATGTAGAAGAATTCACATCTTCTGTCAATTCTTCTACATAATAATTTTATAGTAATAGATGATAGTAGGAAATAAATAAATTTTGTGATACCAAAAACCTTAGGAATAAAATATTTTTATTTATTTTTAAATACTGAAAACAAACTTTACATGAGAATCACAATATTTCAAAAAATCACTAATACAAAGGCTACAATTCAGCGTACAGACCAGAATATGTGGATTGGGGTTGAGGATTTGGCTCTCTTGCGATTATGGAACTATACCAGAGCAATAGATGATAGTTGCTGTTCTGGTTGAATAAGTGACACAAAGCTTGTGTTATACCAGACATTTAGTCTCCATTAAGGAATTCAATAGCAACAAACATACATTCAAAGGCTTCAAATTGCCACCAAATTAGAGGAGGTGAAGTTAACCTTATGTTAGTTGCAAATTTGGGTGCTTGAATAAAATTTTTGCTACACTGCTACAAAAATTTCAAGCTAGGGAGAAACTATCTCCAAAATGATATTCAAGGAGGATGAATATGTACAGTAGATGTTTGTACAAATGATGCATTTGGAGAGGTCCAAAATTCTTCAACAAGCAAAATTAAGTTGGTAACTTAACATAAGTAATGAGAGTATCCCAAGGATGACAAGGATGATCAAGGTAGCCCAAGTGAATATGCTTTTTCTAAAAATGATATTTCATATGTCATATAAATAAATTCTAAAAACATAAATAAATACAAGAAGTATGACTAACCTCCCACTGTTGTCAAAGTTTAATTCTAACATCTCATGTGTGCAGTGAACCATCTTTACCTTGCCACACTTGAGAGTCACTGGCACATATTTACCTTGTGAAATATAAATATAAATATATAAGGAAGAATTTCATTTCCCATCTAATGCCCAGACTCAACCCAATGAATGATAATCCATGAAACATCATTCATCCGTTGGATCGAATTTGGGAGAAGTTTTGGGGAAAATGTAGATGTTGACCTACCACACCTACCAAGTGAATTCAATGGACTTAAACATGGGGCCCAAAATTAGGATTCCAGGTGCCTCCTCACAGAGCGGGATCCCCCCACAATCGATACTCTGATTCCCCTGCACGACCGTGTGTTTGCAACCATCAGAAAGCACTTCGCTAGAAATTTGTGTCGGATGTCTCTGCTGCAATGCATTACGGTGGCATTTACCTCTAGCTTCATTCCATGGTCTGTGCAGTTGTCGAAGAAACCCACCTGATCAAGTCACATGCTCAGGCAGAGCTGCATGAACCTGCTGTGATTAAGATCTCGTACGTGAACTCAAACAAAGCGCAGATTGGTATGCTGATTGTCTCAGGTCGCAGGTGAGCACAACTTCCTGGGTCGACCGTTCGATACAGTGCCCATCAGTTTGTTTGTGGCTGTTACCAGCTAGGGCGACCTAAGTAGTTGGATAATTGACAACTCAAACCGATGCCACCTGGTTTACGTCTACTGGCTATTGGCTGATTGCAGGGAGGGGAATCTCTGCTTTTCATGGCCCGCTGGTATGATTACAGAGAAACCACAAAGCTTGCAGCCTGGTCAAAGTCGTGCAGGACCTCATCCGCTGGATTCTGACGTTCTGTCATTCAATTTGATAAAAATATGCAAATGAAGATTTTCTTATTCTCGGACCTATTGACTTTTCACTATGCTCTCCACTCGTAAATAATGTGTTGCCCAAACTTAAATGATCAGGGTTATCTTCTTGCTGCTACTGCTTCCTTTACAGGCTAGACCTTCGCCTGCAACATGTGCAAGAGTAGGCTAACAAACTGCGGGGATGGACTACATATGTTTATAAAAAACCGCTATATTTCAGATCTCTACTCAAAGTAACACGTCCAAACTAGGCATTGCTTCACAAGAAAAAGTTTACGCTTCTCGAGTAGCGTTTGTCAAAGACTTTTTCACTTCATCGAAAAGTGCTCTGCTCCTTGTTGTCTTACTACATCAACACAACATTCTGATCTCCAACCAAGTCAGAAACAACTGATCTTAGTTCATACAATTCAAAACACTGATCACTAACATTTCCAAGACAAACTAATCCTCGACCCACAATCAGAGAACTTTGGATCTGTTGAAGATCGGATGGACAAAGATCTGACTCATTCTAGAACGCCATGGTACAGAACTTATGCCTGTGGAGGAGGATAAAAACAGTTGAATCACAGGAATATGTAAAACTAAGATGAGGTCCAAAGAATGCCATCAAGTTTCAGAATTTAATAAAAAGCTCTTGTCGCGTAACTCAGAGCAGGTAACTCATAACATGAACACTGAGCAGTTGCAGAAGTAACTGATCAGAAAGCATACAATCTTAAATTTGAAACCGCATATTCTCCGTTATATTAAACAGTGACAATGTGTCGGGATCATTGCCTGGATCTTTTACCTTACGTTTTAGCTTGTTTCGATGAAAAGGGAATCCAAAATCGAATTTTGGTTTTCATCAATAATAAACAAATTCCAATTACTCCACACACTTGTAACCATCTAAAATGGCTTTTCCTGTTTACAGTCTTCACTTCATTCTGGTAATTGCATCTTCATCACCAAAGAAGTAGGAAGGGCCGCAGATTGAACATCCAGTTCTTTCTACCAGGCGTGTCGAAAGGTGTGAATATTTTGGTTGACCTCTAGCAAGTGACTGACAAACTGGTGGAAGTATCTGTATTTAGAGTAGCACCACCTGCACATTCACCAATCGTTCTCAGTGACAGGAAATTCGAGAAATAAGGGTTTAGAGTAAATTAGTGAAAAGCAGGAACAATAAGGATAGCATTTCTAGTGTGTTCGAATCATATGGTGGTGGAGAACTGATAACTAACACCTGAGTTGGCTTCCTGGACAGATTAAAAGCATTTTACCTGTAATGTGTGAGCTTTCAGCATCAATTTGATCATGAGTACTTAAGCTTTCAGAAGTAGCGACTTCTTGGTTCTCCAATTGTTCACTTGAGATCCGTCCTTCATTTTTCACATGCTCCATTGACAAATCTGCACAGGGAGAGCTCATTAAATCACTTCAGAAGTGCATTACATGAGAAGGGAGAAAAATATTGAATCAAATTAAGAAAAGCAAGGAAAAGGTAATAACAAACATTAACTGAACAGTACATTTTAAATAATAAAATCAAAGTAATAAAATAAAATAAAATCACCAAACACTGGTCACCACAAAATGCACCATAATGCGTCACTAGTTAACTTGAAAACATCCAGATGCTTATCGACTTGGCAAAGAAAAAAAAACAGAACAAAAGAAAACGATGTCTGCGAGAAAAGCCATGAGATACCTTCAGTACTACTCTCAACTTCATTTTCATTCCTCCTAACCGTTGATTCTAATGTGTGCAATGCTGTCTCTTTCATCCTGAGGGATTCTGCCAACTCAGAACTAGTTGCAACGGCAATATCCAGACTTTTCTTCAGGTTGTGATTTTCAGTCACCAAGGAGTTGCGAACTGCCTGTAAACTCTCCAGCTGCATTACTAAGGAGAAAGTTAGATAGAAAAAAGCAAGAATTTCGCAATGGAATAGCATTGCAAGCAGGAAAAGAAAAAAATGACTACGCGACGAAACAACCAATGCAGAAATGTAGACGTATATTGAGGTAAAACAAATTACCTGCTTCCCTAATTTCAACCTTGCTTCGGTTTCTGAAGATAAATCTTTTCGGCATTGCTCGGCTTCTTCTTGAGCACGCTTAATCTTCTTTTTCAATTCTCTCACCTCTTCCTCAGTATCCTGAAATCCAGTTTTTGACAACATCTGAGAATAAGGTAGCATTGATTACCGAATTTCGTGTAGAATGTGTTGTACTATATCAATGAACGAGTCCTTCAATACAAGATAAAAACTTAATGCAACATTCACCTTGAGAGCAAGCCGCACTCGTTGAAGCTCAACGGCCAACCGATCTGATTGCATTTCAGTTTCTCTGCGACTCACAAGCGCCCGCACCGCCTCTTGTCGGGCATTCTTCACCTGTAGGCCAAACAATTTGATGGGATCATGGCTTGAAATGATAGTCTGGTTCAAACATTCGTTGCTCTGGATAACTGGTGAAAGCCCTCCTAGGCTGATATTAATAACATGTGAGATAAACGCTTTCTCTATTAATATTCCAAAATTCGCTGAATCCAAGATCCAACCACCCAGGGTGGATTGTGCGAGGCAAGGAAGTCACAAAACACACAATGATAAATGGATGGACCAAGTGTATCTATGAGTGTCGGCATAAATGGCTGGCCGATGATGTGTAAGTGTGGTTTGACAAATTGGGAGATAACAAGAAACAACCCTAAATCCGGACGGAACTGCTAATAATCCATCGAAAGAGACCGTTTCATATCCCAGTTATAAAGGGATTTTCATCCGTAAATGAATGGTTCATGCGGGTGCAGAAAATAAAGGATGGACCAAGACTAGCAGACACTTGTGTAATCGACACCAGAAAAAAACAGCTAAAAAATGCAACATCTGCAATACCACAGTGAAAGAATTCTGCTGCAGATAAAGAAACTGAATAGGGAATAGAGGCTAATCTCTACAACTAATTCTGACTTATATGCGGTACTTCGAAAACATTACATGAATAGCCTTCCTACATCATACTTGTGCAGCCCGGAAGGCAACCACAATGATGTAGTAGCCTGAAGACTCAGTTATCAGAATGCAGTCAACAAATAACTTACCTGAGACTCTAGCTCTACAACCCGAAGCACTGAAGCTTGCTCAGCTTGGGCACGCAGTTCCCGCTCTTGCTCTATCATCTCCATCAACTGGTATCGCAACTCAGCCATTTCTTGAGTCAAATCCTCTGCTTCTTCTTTAGCTTTTCCTTTTTCTGTCGTTACCTCTTCCTGTGAAGCACGAAGGCTTTTACAAATGAGGATTACATCAAGAGAGACCGCTCAACCATCCTTGAAAACTAGCACAAGGAAAATAATGTTGCAATATTCGTGCTTGGAGGATCCCGATATGCAGAGGACACAACATGATTTTATTACAAACCAATACCTTCAGATTTGTGTTTTGAATTTTCAATTCTTCGAGCTCCTGATCTTTCAACGTCAGTTCATGCAAGGCAGCTCGTTCACGAGCTTCAGATTCTGCCAGCCTCATTTTTAGTTCATGGATGTCTTCCTCTACCTCTAATGAAGCTTCTCCCATATCAAGTAGACTCTGTAGCGACAACCCATTCAAAGTCCCAGGGGAGATCAAATCCCTGTCTAAATGTCCTTTCTTCACAGGAGTAATTAGGAAATCTAATTCACCGTCGCTACAGCTAGCAAGTTGCAATTCTGTCTCAAGGTGAGCGATTTGGGCCTTGAGTTCCTCTCTCTCCAAGCCCCACTCCTCTTCGTCACGAGCGTGCTGCACACAATAGCTGGCGATAAACTCAAATGGTCGTATGCATCATTCTAGAGAGATTCACAAACTGTGGAACGACAATAACGTTGCCCAGGTATTCGAAAGAGGAGCAGACAAATGGTGGTATATACTGCCAAAAACCGAAACCTATCCCATCGCGCAGGAGCAAATTAAACGGATGGCACATTGCGCTTCTCACATTGGCACTATCCAATTCCAGCTGGAGTTGAAGCGCAACTTGATCAGCCTGGAGCTGCGCAACTTCCTCTTCTAGACCCCAGAGCTGCTCCTTCACACCAGCAATGGTCTGTTCCGATTGATGAAGCTGACCTTCGAGGAGACAGACATGCTCCTTCATGGCATTGGCCTCGGAGGTCTTGGAGTCCAAGGCCTGCCGGGTCTCGACACATCGGGTCTCGAATTGAGCAAGCTCTTGCTGCATACACAGCACAGAAAGAGGGAGAATTAGGAAAAAACGCTGGTAGAGCAAGCGAGGAAATCAAAGACAGAGAGAAAGACCCGGAGAGGCGACAGGGGGCGATCTACTTGAAGGCGGGAGAGGCGGAGACGGAAGGCAGGGGAAGAGGGAGGCAAGTCGGAGTGGTTTTGAAATTCGGTGGTGCGGTCGTCCAAGCATGCGGCATAGTAGTGATGCGCCATGAGGCCGGCATGTCCAAGGGAAAGAAGGAGAAGGAGAAGGAGTAACGAGAACGCAGCAACGCAGGAGGAGCACGAGAACAGAGAGCGATAAGAGGCCGCGCAAGAGGAAAAGCAGCGCGCAGGAGAGGGAAGAGCTGACGCTAAACGCGGACCAGCAGGTGTGAACGGGACCCTCCGCTTTCACACGGTCTCCGGCCCCGAAGGACCGTTTTCCCACATGGTCATGGAGATCACGGTCTAAGGACCCTGAAGCCCCCATTTCCACGCCTCGGGAGAGGGACTGAAGCAGAGCACACACACTGGGTTGGAGTTGTTGCGCCTCTGTTTTGGAGGAGCCAACAATTTGGTCGCAATCGTTCGTGAACGAGCTTCGAACCTCCTCGATCCTGCTACTGCCTTGCTCTGCTCGAACATCTCCTCTCTACACTCTCTCTTTGGCTTATATTCTGCAGGTTCTTACAAGCTGTGCGGCAGCAGCAGTAGCTTTCATCATTGTTGTATATCAAATTCGCGAACCTCCACCCTCTTCTCGATCCCTTTCTTTCGTTTTCTGTATGTCGCCCCCACCGTCCCTTCTTGACTTGACTCTTGTCACTGCCGTCGTTCACATTCACCGCCTCTCTGACCTCTCCTCCGTCCCCGACTACCTGGTTTACGAGCTTTTTCAGGTTCGCTACTGTACCCATGTGTGTTTTTCCCTTTCTTTGCTGGGCGTTTCAACCCGTATTTATCTACCGTCTTTTTTTATTGCGTTGTGCAGAAAACGTTGGCAGCCGGCAAGCTCAATGACCATGTGTTGCGAATGTTCCTTGATACGGGCAATGACGAGGTTCTCCAATTGGTGAAGGCTTTGAAGATTCGTCCAGTCATTAAGCCCATACTTCCTACTCGTGAGTCTATTTACATCTTTCTAGCAGGGTAATCTTGTCCTTGCATGTTACTACGTTAATGTTATCTTGAGGATGGTCGTGATCTAATTCACGCAATTGTACGATGAAACGGTGTCCAGCACCTTAGGGTTACGATCACTCCTTTCTTCGATTACCTAAAATATATGTGTCAGTATTGGGTGAGAGGATATTTTATTAGGGTACCCATTTTTCCACTTTTTAACAACAGTAATTGCGAGATGTGCTTCGGAATTCTAAGAAATAATTATATGGATTCGTTGGCTGGTAGCAATCTAGTTCTAAGACCCTTCAAATTGGGATAAATTCATCGACGTTTAGGCATGTAATGTTCTGCTGGTGTTAAGTGTGCAGGATGTTCCGATCGGGAGTTTTAATGCAAGGACACTTTGAGAAGCTGGTGAACTTGAGAATTTCTCCGTTACCCCTCTCCATCAAGAAACGCAGTCTTCGACTTATGTTGCAAGTACTTGATGAATACCTGAGGTTGTCTCGTCTGTAGTATTTGTGCTGCACCACAGAACTAGCCTGGACGATGCGGGATTCATGAAACGACTAGTCTCTGGTTTTGGTTATTATATCTACATTCCACATCAAATCGTATTACCCTTGTGTTTAATGCTCCGCAATATTTATGATTCTATTTCAATCCGTGAGTTTTAAAACCTAAACCTTCTCAACTTATGTCTTATTGGAGTGACTGCAGCTCATTAGGTCTGTTTTCATCATCTTAAAAACCATGTCTTAAGTTCATGTGATAAGGTGAATGATGAGTCGATCCATGAGCTACAGCTCTTTTAGTTCTGGAGCCTTATTCAACTGTATACATGGATGAAGGATGTGACAGCAAAACTTTGGATTCAACATGATGACAGTTATTGTCGAAACTCGAGACATTATTTTCGCTTAAGGCATTGAACGACCATACAGTAAGTAATAATCCCACTGGTAATATACGACATGTCTGATCCCGTATCTCGCTCTCGCAAATTATTTCACGCGTCTCTTGATTGCTATGGAAGATGCTACTTGTAGGACATTATGAAACTGACATCTATGCTGTCCATGCAAATCTCGTGAAGTGAGCTACATTTAGGGACATCATAAGTAGCTTTGTAATACCTGAAACCGGAATAGCTGAAGAATGTATTCTTCTGGATCATCCAAGTTCGATTGCTGGATGATCATAATGGTATTTGCTCCTATTACCTTGTGAGGCTGCAACCTTATCTACCGACGATTGATCCTGCAGAAGTTGGTTTAAAAAACTTCAACACCAAGTGTCTTTTAATGGCTATTGAAGATATCTGATAAGTTTTGAAATGTACAGGAAGAAGCAGTTTGTAGAGAAGCTGCTCTATGTGAAGAACCCTGTGAGTATGGTTTGCTGCAGGACGTACTTTCGTTGCACATACTTCCGTGCTACTACATGTATATCAGACTTGTTGCTTCGAAGCAAGCAAAGTAACTGTTCTCTCAGCACCAGTCGTAATAAATTACTTCGTGATCAACCAGGCTAGCTTTGTTGAGAAGCAACGAGAAGCCCATCCTTGCTAGGTACGAGTGGAAAGGACCAGCTTAGGAAGGCTGATGAACAGTTAAACCTCTGTATTATTCTTTTTAATTAGATGAGCTACAGCAATTTATTTTGGAAAAAAATGAATTAAATAAATGAATAATAGAAAAAGCGATTTTAGTTCACCTAGCACAAATAGGAAACAGAATCTCAATCATATTTGTTCATGTGAATAAACCAAGCATATAAATATATATATTACTGGAATAGGATGACACTCATCTCTTTAGTTCCAAATTGTTAAGTTCTAAATATATTCTATGAACGCAAAATAAATGCATGTCAGTAGAGGAACGTCATACGATATTTTAGGAAGTATTACTAGTTGTTTAATTTGCACGACTGATATGTAACAATCTATGTCCTTTTTCGCCATCTACCTATCGTCTGTGGAACGAAGTAGCTGTTGTTTAAAATAGGATGTGCATATACTTTTACACTCAAGAAATGATTCATGGTTATTTCAGAATTAGAGTTTCAATCTTGATTAGAACTGAACTGATCTCTCATCCGACTAGCAAGGTTTATCCAGCTTGAGGGTTTCATGAAACAGGTAAGTGCATTTCTACACAGTGCACAGAAATTTAACTCTGCAAGAGAGAACAATGTCTATGAACATACTGTTGTTGAAAGCCTCAGCTGCGAATGCAGCAGTTAAAATGGAGGTCTACTCAGCCACTGCAATTTTAACGTTATGGAGCGAATTTATAAACCATCCCCAGGGTAGCTGAATAATGACACGTATTGTAATGTACGTATGATTACTCTCTGTAGTGCTGCATGTGTCGGGCACCCGTTAATCTCATTTACTTTGCGTCGCTCTTCTCAAAACTTGGTCGTTTCAAAACTTTTTCTATTTTGATCTGATTGATTATTTGTTCATTCTCTGTAATTCTCTGTCAACATGCATAAGATATACATATAATCCAAATTCTGCCAGTGTTGCTCTACACGACACAGAATCAGCCAAACTTACACTTCTCCCTCAACGTGAGGTCCCATACTGCAAACACAGATGCACATTCTAATCGTAATTTTGCTCGGCTAAGTGCAGGTGCTCATGATTTTATTGCCCGACTTTGGTTCTGATTCAATCTTTCAATTCAAGTAAACCTGGAATTTTTCGAGGTCAACTGCAACACGGTAAAATCTATAAAGTTCGATAAATCGAACAAAAAAAAAGAAAAGAAAAAAGAATTAAAGAAATTACATGTATTTGGTGCTACGTATATTAAACTGAATCATTGCTGTTCATAATATCTTCTGGGTCAACACTATCCGTCGTCCCTACTGCTGGCAGCCTCGAAGTATACATATGTCCCATTTTGATGCGTTTGGTTTCCAGATACCGTCGGTTCTCTTTCGTCACACTGGAAAATATAGACCTTCGCTCATGGACCCGAATGCCCAGCTCCTTCAAAGCCTTCACTTTAGCAGGATTGTTACTGAGCAATGTAATGGTCTTGATCCCCAAGTCTTGCAGCATCTGATCAAAGACATTCCGGGTTACCCAATCAATGACTCATTAATCCTGTATCTACGAACAACCCATAGGTGTCCTATGCTCAAGCATCCTGCGTCCTCACAACCGCTCGCTAATGCCAACAAAGCTTCGACTATTGGCCACACCAGTTCTAAGCTTGCTGCATCAGAGAAGAGACTAAGTTGCTCAAGCATGGTTTCATGTCTGTGTTCAACCTACTACAAAATCGAACCAACAATTGTCAAGTGTATCTGGACCAGCAGCAAGGAAATGTGCAGCAATCCAATACCTGAGCACTGATGCCATACTCTCGTGAATCAACGGGAAGTCCAAGTTGAAGGTTTGCCTCCACAGTGTCAGCCCCGGCGTCTTGCAGGTTGTAGGCTCTCATCTTATGCCCAAGACCAATTCCCCGCCCTTCATGCCCTCGCATATAAACCACAACACCTCTGCCCATTTGCTTTACGAACGATAATGAATCAGACAGCTGGCTACCGCAATCACAACGCGTAGAGCGGAATACATCACCAGTCAAACATTCTGAGTGTATTCTGACATAAACGTCAAGCCCACTGCTTATGTCACCCTGCAGAATCACATGACAATTAGGAAGACGTGAGATAATTTCATGCAAAGCTTTAAAACTAAATGCTCGGTGCCGCCCTAATGTGACATGAGAGAAAGCTTCACTGTAACGATCCAGAGCTACGAACTACTCTCAAACGAATCTTAACACTGATACTGAACTGGAATTAACCTACGCTTTCAGTGTTTTCCCTTCCATCCGCATCATCGTGATCAAAGAATTTTTTAACTCAAGCAGGTTCGACTGTAACTACCTCAACGATAGCAGCGTGTTCCAACCCATCATTCGACTCATAACTATACACCTGAAACTCCCCGTACTCAGTGGGAAGCCTTGCACGCGCCGTCCGTCTAACCAAAGTCTTTCTCTTGGATTCTTCTTTATATCTGTAAGAAGCAAATCCTTTATCAGCAACCATCAACATGCACAGGCCAAGTACAGCTTGGTTTTATTGTTATTGCGTCTGAATGACTAGCGTGTGTTTCAAAGACAGCACCTCTAGTAACGGTATGATATCCAGCTATTTAGAAGTGAATCATTGAACCATCTGCAACCTAATGTAGTTCCAACATCCGAAACCTCTATCAAAGACGTAGACTCCGAAAAATTTCAACTTGTATCAGCTTACACTCAAGTTTTGCACATTGAAGAAAACAGAGAGAGAATAAAGGACAGTACTTGACAAGTGCGTCAATCGATATTAAAGGTATTCCGTGCTCCTTTGCAAACTTCTTCAGATAAGGGAGGCGAGCCATTGAGCCATCATCGTCATTAACAACCTCACACAAGACTCCTACAGGTGGTAACCCAGCTAGTTCCGATAAATCTAGCGCTGCTTCTGTATGTCCCCGCCTAGTCAACACTCCACCTGCAGGAAAAACACCAAAGTATCAACTATATGAATATCGCTGTCGGTACTTTGCTGTTTTAGTGCACACACAAATTACGAGAGCTAGAATACGTTAGCATTTTTCTTTTGACTCGATATCCTCGTGAATAACAACGAACCCTGATGTCGAAACACGATGTGAGCCAACAACAGGTACACCGTACGCTTGCATACATTTACTCTAAGAAATACACGGCTATGCTGCCATATACGAGTACTAGTATGTAAAATTGTAGGCTACAATGCACAATGATTTAACCAAGAGAGATCAATGGAATGACATTTCAGATAGGACAAATTCATTAAAAAACAGATTATAGTTAGTGAACAAACGAGTACGTAAGAATCTAATCAACAGAACAAAAGTACAATTTTCACCAACTTCGTCCAGCAATAGTCGTATTCAGACTGCAAACGCAAATGCTAGCTGTACTAATGAGGTCATAACTTTGATCCTTCCTCACCTTCCCGATATCTAATAGGAAAAATGTGACCGGGCGTAACAAAGTCTTCACGTATCGAATCTGGTGATGCTAATGCTTTTATTGTTTGGCACCTATCTGCTGCTGACACACCTGTTGACGTACCATGCTTAGCATCCTGCTCAAACGATATCACCGATGTTAAAATAGACAATCCTTCAGCCATCACTAAAAATTCAACACTCGCCAGGTAGACATGAAATTGAAGACCAAGAATGACATTGATTCAAATATCCGCTGGCGCACTACTTCTCAAAGTGGTGTACAAGAATGGATTTTCTAAAGAACGTTCATAACACTGAAACGCGATGGAAAAATTCTTCCAGATACTTCTACCAGTGCTCAACGTAGCTCAAAGATAACTGTATGGCACATGCATTCAGAAGATTGCCATACTTCAGAACGAAAAACAAGGAGGCAGCACGATGAGCCGAATATGACACACTTTTCATTGCTACCGCCGAGTCCATACAACACAACACCCTCAATTACTAATGCTGACACTGTTCAGCAACTTTCCTATCACGCATAACCTCCAGTGAGCAAAGTTTCAACCATAAACTGAAACACCATCCATGTACCTGAGTTGAAAACTACTCTTCTTTACAGTCATGTGTAAACTTCTAAGCCCCACATGTAACCTTCCCCTAAGAGCAAACTTTCCTACGTAAATGCACCGCTTCAGCAGCGATTAAGACTTCTATGCTTAATCAATCAAAAATTAGCATCTGAACCGGCAACAATTTTTCAGTCCTTAAAAGGTTTCTTATATATATGTACACAGTTGAAGCAGAGGTAACGTACCACAGTCCAGGTGAACGCAGTCCTCATAATCTCGCCATTCTCTTCTTGAGGAACCATCAGTGGAAGACCGAGTCGGTCTAAATCCTTACCTTTCATGGACACACATACAATCCCAGTGCTGTGCCGCACCAAGAATGCCATTGCTTGCGGTGTTACAAGTGATCCTGCCATAATGAGGTCGCCTTCATTCTCTCTGTTCTCATCGTCCACGACCAACACAAACTGGAAGAAAACAGATTCTTTATCAAAGACGGATGAATGCTAGACCCAGTTTCGTTTCAATTCCGGAGATCGAAAGTAAACTTCCACTACTACAATCCTACTAATATCCTTGATAGTGTAATCAGATAGACTGAAGAATTCCAACGACAATCCGGAATACATCATCGGAGTAATTCTGTCGTGTGGGACAGAATTTGCTATTCGAAGAATGCTTCGGTAAATGATATGACCGGCTAAAATGGCAGTGTGGTATTGAAAGACGCCTTTCATGATCAGCAGGAACCACGACTTCTAGAACGTTGAAGTGACCAACTTCTACTGGAAACTAGCTAGATCAGCGCATTGAGAAGACGAAAAGTGAACTTGCGTACCTTGCCAGCCTTGATGGCCTCCACAGCTTCTTCGATAAATGAAAATGCTTCCCCAGTCTCATCAGACAATTCATGTGAATCAGTCCCCAATAATTGTTCGACAGCAGGAATAACGCTTTGAACAAACGAATCCCTTTCCTGGAGGGCTTCAGAAGTGGGTATTACGATAGCGGTGTTGCTGATATTTACACGACTAGCATGTGCACCGTTGGTACTCTTACACCTTACACTCGATCTGAGCCTGTCTCCCGCAGTTTTTTGACAATCAATGTGCGATCCTGAAAAAGGCTGCGTCGTGGATGTATTCTGGGCGTTTTGCACCTTCAACGGTCCCAACCTCCTGCTTCTCAGGTTAGGTCTGAAATTGCTGCACACCAACCCGGAATAAAGTTCAATTACTCAGAACCTTTTTCGTGCCGATCAGATGAAGATTCGTGATCAGTATCTACAGGATACTCACGGTAGTGCTCTTCCCGAAACACCAGTGAATTCTATCGCAGACCAAGTGATCGAATCGCGTTAGGAACTAAGGGCTTGCAACAACAGCGATTACGGTAGTGAGGATAATCCTAAACCCTAAACCCCGTTAAGAACAAGCATTACAGCAAAACATGGACGCTACTCTGGGATTCTGAAGAACAGGGACATCAAATTGGGATTTCCTGCAGAATGAAGCCAATTGGAAAGGAACTGACTTAGGTCTTCGGAAAGGCAAGTGAGCGGAGAGTAAGTACCACGAAGTGGTGGCAGTGCTGCTGGTGATACTGCTGTTGACGACGGTAGAGGCATGGATGGGAAGAGAAGCGCGCCATTCTTGTACCAGATCAGTAGAGAGGAGTGACATAGCGGGAGATGGAACCGTATTCAAACTTCGTCAACGGTGAAGAGGAGCAAGACGAGTACAGTAGCCAGGGGAGGAAGAGCAGAAAAAAAGATGGGAATGACGAGGGAGAGTGTGGCCCAGGGGCTACAAGCAATTGATGAGCTAGTACAGGGGAGAGAGAATGAGGAGGAGATCAAGATGGTGTCGCAACCGAATTGTGGGTGAGATTGCAAGGGATCGCTGTTGAGTTGGTCTGTGGAGGAGAGCACAGGAGACAAAGCTGAGGTGGAAGTTGAAAAAAGGAGAGAGCAGGAGAAGTAGAGGATGGGAGCCTGGGAAAAATGTCGATGCAATCGCCCAGTGGCTGCTGTCCAAACCGCTTGAGTGTGCTTTTGGGTGTGCTTTTGGGTGTGCTTTTTGGGGCGCCAGTGGTGGTGGCCTGGCCTGGAATGGCCCTGAATAGAGAGCAGCTTGCGATGCTGGCGGTGTTCGAGGGGCTGTGAATGGCAATATCCTACGGTGTGGGGGACTGCGGAAAAGCATCAGAAACAGCAATCATAACAAAAATGCGAGCAGGCAGATCAAGAAGGAGAGGACCAGCGAAGCTGCAGCAGAAGAAAGCCTCGAGGGTAATGCCAGCACTCACTGGTAACTTTCCCATGAGTTAATGCCAGCTG
This sequence comes from Physcomitrellopsis africana, assembly GCA_036785485.1. Classification (NCBI taxonomy): domain Eukaryota; kingdom Viridiplantae; phylum Streptophyta; class Bryopsida; order Funariales; family Funariaceae; genus Physcomitrellopsis; species Physcomitrellopsis africana. The sequence continues at coordinate 48,151 of JAWRVF010000185.1, read as the reverse complement.
ACCTTTGTCCCCTCCTCCGCCATCCTCCTTCTCATTCCCTCCCTTCGCACCTTCCCCTACAACTTCAGGGAAAAGAAGGCGAAGTAGGCTATAAGCAATAGAAGCAGAAGAAGAAGAAGAAGAAGAAAAGTAAAGAAAAATAATATCCGCATGATCACGGCTTCAATCTCAAATCGAAACACCCAGAACTCCTTCCTTCTTGTTTACAATTTTTTTCGTATTTGTTTCGTTTTATATTTCCTATTCTTCCCCTTTGAAATCTGCCTGACACCCAAATTCCACCAAATCAGGAACCAGGAAGATCCCTGATGTGAAGCCTTCCATGATCCGTGGACATTCATCCAATGATGGCAGGAATCTCTCGGGGAGGTCTGTTGATAGTACCCAAGCCTTCATTCCAACATGCTCACCATTTTCCTCCTTCTTTCTTCTTTTATTTTTTTATATTCCCTTCGTAATTCCACACACACTTTCTCTCTCTCACGCTGATCTTACCACCCCCCTCGTGACCGCCCCCGAACAACACCCAGCGCATCTGAGGTCAGTTACCCACCGCACGCGCCCACCTCGCAGAGTCCACATTCCTGTGCCCCACCTGGCCAATGCAGTGAACTTCAAGGTGCGTGAGGAAGAATGGGGCCACGTCGCAGTGAAGCAAAGAAGGGCAAGTAAGAGGAGCAGCCAGATGACGATAATATTGTAGATAAAATGGGCTTGTGGCCACAGAGGAGCTGCTGCGGCGACAACGACGATGACGACGACCAACACCACGGGGAGAAAGCAAAGCCCGTGGCCACGGTGGGCTCGCCGGCGCCGGAGAGCACGGATCGCCCCATGGCCACACCCTGCTTACCCCACCCTGCCCGTCCTCCTCTCCTTCTTCACCGCCAGGTGTCCACCCTCTGTTTTCTCCGCTGCCAGGTGTCGTTCCGCTCTTTCTCCCACATCCCCTTTTGACTACCTTTCTTTTCTTTCTCTTTTTCAATCCTTTTCCGATTCTTTTTCGGTTTTGTTGCTTTCCTTTCTCCTTGTCGATGCTTGGCTTCTTTTTCTTTCTCGTGTTTTCTCTTCGGCTCCGTTCACACATGCTTCCATGCTCCTTGCCAAATGGAATTCCGTTATTCCTGCTGCATGTTGCTGCTTTTTTTACACGTGTCATTTTTATTTTCCTTTTTGGTTTTTTAGATTTTTGCAATAGATAAATAACAACATATGTGTCATATTATGATAGAAATTTTTTTAAAGTACTTTTGAAGTAGTAGTAATAATAATAATAATAATATTGTTCTAGGGTTTTAAGTTAGAATAGAGTAAAAATGTAGATTTTGGGGAAAAAAGAGTATATTATCTTGATCACAGAATGAATAATTATTTATGTTGTTTTAATTTTATGTGTGTGAAATATAATTACATTTATTTTTTAATTGAATAATTAATCTAAATAGAATTATTTATTTATTTATACAAATTGGTTAATTAATTGTGGGCACAAATTCTACACAAGTAGGTACTTAGAAACACCATTGAGAATTGCAAAAACAAATGGTGTAGAGGTGATGTTAGAGAAGCTTTGGACATGACAAGAAGTTTATTCTATGCTTGAATAATACAACACCAAGCAGTAGATTGCAAATAATAAACCATACAATATGTTGCAACAAATTTTAAAACTGTGCAACAGACATGTGTGTGTGTGTGCATATATATATATATATATATATATACCAATAAAAGATACTTGACATTTTTGGATTTGTAGCATTGTTATTTTTAATATTGTAAGTTTGGAATAAGAATAATTAGTGGAAAATTAAGGTAATTCTAATTTATATTGATAGGATCAATCATTTTTTTTAATTCTTCATTATAGGAATTTTATATTAATTCACATGTATTAATTCACATGTATTTACTTATTTCCGAGTAAATTTTTTATATTAATTCATTATTTTTAGCGGTGAATTGATTCTTTCTATTATTTTTTATTTATAAATTATATTCATATATATATGTATATATATATATATATATATATATATGGTATTGTTAATGCCACCACAATTTTTACAACCACTGTCATATTGTAATTGCTTATAGTATGTAAAAATTAACTAAAATATATAATATATTCGTAGGTTCTAGTATGTGTTAGAATAGTTAGTAAAATATTTGAAGGAATTGGTATAAGAAACTTTATTTTGGTTTTTTTTACTTAGTTTGGTTATGGCGTTTGAATTGTATAGGACCTAAATATTTAGTATAAAGTCTTCAGAGACAATTGGGGTCCAAAGAAAAAGAATTAAACTACTAAGAGGCCTATTTGGAAGGATGAAGATAAATTGTGGATGAATGAAGACAAGAGGTGAAGTTCTTCATTGCTATTGGTCAATGGTCATACCTAATAGACTTTGAAGAGGCTACCCATGAGGAGAACAAGGATTTCAGCAACTTTAAAGATGACATTTGAAAATCAGATACTAGGATTAGAAAGCTTGTTTTTTGTACTACAATTTTGGTGTAAAAATTGAGAGATTTGGAGTTTTTATGAGGGAGAAGTTGGGGCTTGAAGTTAAGGTGTATAAATAGTACTTACTGTCACTCTTTTGAGGATTCGAGGAGTTTTATGAAAACTTTTGGAGATCGAGAGGTGTGGCTAGAGAGGTGATTTCAATCTCTACACCTAATATATAAGAATTATTATATTTGGAGTTCTAAAGAAGGAGATATTGGGAATCAAAGATAGCAAATCGAATTCCAAGGCAATAAGTAGGTCGTTTTGTTGATAGTGATGGGTTTTACCATGTCTTGAGTTTCTGGACGAAATTTTATCTAAAAATTTCTAAAAAGGTGAATCCTTGTATTAAAAAGCTATACATTAAAGTTTCATAGCATTTGGACATTTTGTTTGTGAGATATGAAGAATTTAATACACATGTATTTGTAAATAAGGGTTTGAAGCTACTATTAGGGTTTTCACAATATTTGAAGATCAATGAAGAATCAACAGTTGAAATTTGTTGTGCTAGTTGTTAAGAGTACATATGTATTATTTGTAAATTTTGAGTAGATTTGAATAGTTAGATTAAGAGTTATAGATTATTGAAGTTTGGAAAAAAAAATCCCTTCTTATGGATGAATGAGGATTTAGAGTATTTTATTATATTTTGAGTGTTTTTGTGAAATAAGACTTATGTATTAGATGTATTAGCCCTAAGAGAAAGACTTTTATATAAATTTGAGGGTTTTGTTATTTTGGATCTTGCTTGAGTATTTAGTGGCAGCCAGAAGCTCAGCGCTTTCTTGAGGCAAATTCTCTCTACCACGACACTACTACTACAACCCATTCAACATATTTCTTTAGTTTTTTTTTAATTCTAATAAAAAAATATTAATATTTCAAATATACTTTATTTTTTAAAAAATTATATAGAAAATAAATTTATTTTTAATAAAAAATAATTAAAATTTTAATAAGCATAAGTTGTGGTGATAGTAGCAAAAATTGTGGTGGCATTAGCAACACCCTATATATATATATATATATATATAATCTAGTAAATAGAACTAAAATATTTTTTAAATCATATTTATTATTTTTTATAACATATTTTTTTATATTGGATAATAAATTTTATATTGTTACAATTTTATATTTTTAAACATAATTTCAAATTTAAAAACATACATACACATAATTAGAACATCATTTTTTTATTCAACAACCAAATTGTTATATATATATATATATATATATATATACATATATATTGTGATAACTTGTTGAAAAAAAAAAATCATTATATTTATTCTATATATGCAAATGAATTCCACTACAAAATAAATTATATATTGCTCTGAAATTCTTTATATTCTTTAATAAAATGATTAAAAAAATAATGGTTTAAAAAATATCACAATTTAAAATTAAATTAAATAGTAAGAAATAAATCATACATTAGTTTTACTTTTTTAAATATCTAAAAATAGTAGTATTGAATGGTATATAATTTTAGTTATAAAATATCTTATTATCTTTTTATCTCCAAAAGGTGCACGTTAAATTGAAATATTAAAATAAAACCATAATCAAGCATAAAACTTATCAAATCAAAATATATCACTCATAGTGGATTACTTTAAAATATTTTTAAAACTTGAGAGTATTACTATTTTTAAAATTAATTAGTTTAAAAAATATCCAATTAATATTAGAATGTTTTTGTGAAATTCAAAAACCTATTGAAGTTTTATAATATTTTATTTTCTTTCTTTTTTTCTTTTTTTCTTTTAAATCTTAAGTAACATTGTACAAATTTCTTAAAATTTAAATATAATTTACTGAAAAGATGTGATATTTATGAGTTAAAAACTATGTGTTAATTAGATATGAGTTTAAAAAAATTACATTAATTGGACACTTTTTATTTAACATTTATTTATACTAATACACATACTATGAAAATGTGCCTACTTCATTTTATACATTTTAAAATTATATAACATCTTTATGGTGAAAATTTATAAATAGTCACATAGAAAATAAAATTATCAATAGAAAAAATTATTTTTTATATATATAAGTAATTTAATATTGTTATTAACTAACATATAACTATTTAAACTATGTGATTCATTTTGGATTAGGTATTCAAATGTGTTTCTTTCTTATCAATAGCCCACTATCATTAAAAAAAATAAAGTTTTTTTTTTTTTTTTTTTTTTTTTTTTTTTGTGATTTTAAAGTTGTTGTTTTTGTTGCTAATTGATATGTTACAATAGTATTCATTCTTTATCAATGAATTTATGGCTTTTTTAGATAATCATTAGAAAAGTATATTTAGAGACATTTTATGTTTGTAAATATTTGTATAAATACACACATACATTCTAGTTACTTTACACATGAAAATCATTGATAATCTGGTAATTGGTTTTAAATCTTACTATGTGAAAGATTTTGCATTAGTGTTGACAAACTCATTAATTTACAAAGCATTTGACTGCTAAATATCCAAGTTTATTGCATCTTTTTGTGAAATAGAGGAAGTCAAAAGATTTGACTTTCAGTGCTTGTCAACACCCAAAACTGTTGAAAATTTTAAAATTGACGTAAGTGTGTTTTATGTGTAATGATTACTTTTATGTGTGTTCAATTCCATCATTAAACTTTACAATTGTTAATATGTGTATATTCACCAATGGTTTTTTTGTGATTATTGCAACCATTTTTGAGTAATCAATTTAACTAATTTTAACTATTTTTTTATCCTAGTATTGAGAAGGTTCCATTTAAAAATATAAAAAATTTATGAATATTTTGATATATTTCAAAATACCAAATTTTAAATTTTTTGATCCTCATAAAACGAAATAAAAAAATCTTCTTGCGTTGTTGTGTTAAGATTTTATTTTTAATAATAAAACCTAAATAAATAATTAAATAAAGTATTATAAAACATTCTGAAACTATATTAATTATGTTGGTTTATTATTCATCCAAAATTATTAGCCAATTCCTTCCTCAATTAAGTGTCTCAACAAAATGAATAAAATAAAGAGACACCACATACTCCTTAAAGATTTAGGGCTCATTGCTTCAACATATTATTGCCAAAGAAAAGCAACGATATGAAATGTATGTATTTGTATTTAGTTCTCATCGATCCACATTCATCCAAGCAGACGAATGAACGGGGTGTCCAGAGAATGACCCTCGTACATCCACATCCACGAATGAGCGGGCGTTGAGAGGATGATTATCGTACATCCACGGCGGGTGTTTGAAACTCCTCATAGATGCTGCCCCGCCGTGCCTTTATAGCACCGTTGCTGTGCCCTTCGCCATAGCCACCGCCACCGCGGAATCGCCTCTGCATCTGCTTCCTTGCCGACATATTCTCTTCCTGGTTCCGTCTGGTGGCTTCTACCTGCGCATGCTGGTCACTCGCTGCGATCAAGTGAGTCTATATCGCTCATTTCTCGTGCGCATTTCTGTTTACCGACTTCGCTCGTTTTTCGCCCCTGTTTGCCCATAATATACCCTCCGTTTGTCTCCGATTCATTCATTTCTGCTCGTCGAGTTCTGGTTCTTCTTCTTCTTCTTTTCCCTATCTTCCGCTGCTTTTACTACATTTTCTTCGGTTTCACTTCTACCGTCAAATCCATTCAATGCTTCCTTCTCCTGTAGTGCTCTGCTGTTTTAGGGTTCTAGGATGCTCTCCTTCTTTGCATTCGGGGTTTAGGGCACGATTGGAGTTTCACTTATCTAGATGTAAATATGACCGTTTTGCTGCAATTAAGTGTTACCTCCTGGGTCTGTGGCAAGGCAGGGCGGTGTCTTAATTACATAGTTCAAGTGCCGAAAAATTCCTCTCAACTTCTAGCTTGAATATAATCGAGATTGGGATTCGGCAGAAGCAGCCTTGATCATCTGGTCCTTGAGGCATTGGCTTGATTCGTTATATGTCCCTATACTGCCAAGTGTGAAGTTGTGTTTTCGTGAGTGCTATTGAGAAAGAAAAAGGACAAGAATTTTTCTTGAGGACGATGCTTGTTGATGCTGGCTGGCTGGCTCTAAATTCAATGTAGTCTAGAAATGAGGACAGATGCGATCCTAAATGTAATTGTGCCTTTTGATTTAGTTCATGAGCGACTCTACATTGGCTGGACATATATCATGGAGTTGCTGTGGCCCTCGGAGATGTGGAATTAATTTGGCCGCATCAGTTTGCTGTGTGCCTTGCAGGATTAAAAACAGGTCAACACATTGAATTGCCTCTACTGAAGGCATCCGTTCTGGGTTAATGTCGTAGGAGGTGCCTTGTCAACTAGAATAATGCTTAGTTTATTTTGCAGAATACTTGTGTTTTTGCAATAATGCGCAGAAATGCGGGCTCCTTGGGTGAAACTAGGTGCATTGTCCCGTAAAATAAATCCTTTAGGAACATCAAACCAAAATCAGGTAGTGGTAGATACAACACGGAACAGTCATGAGAACAGCAATGGACATGGACTTGGAGCACATTCAGTTCCAGTTGCGCTTGGGGAGACATCTACACGACCTCCAGGGTGGAGCTTTCGAAGATACAATCAGAATGGGAGTCGATCCACGAGTTCCCGTGGGTCAGCTGGTAAATCCTTCTTTGCTGCTCTTGTATAATGGGAAATGTGACGAAAGGTTCTGTGTAGCCTGTGTCGTGCATTCTTGAGACACATGATCGTAGAGAACATTTTGAGTACGTTCTAGAATTACTAATGACATCTTATGATAGAGTTTGTCATAGCTTCACGTTCTAGAGGATTTGAAGAGGGGTGTTTTCAACTCATACTCCATAATCATGGTAAACGTGATTTCCCTTCTACAGGCACCAACGGTTCAAGCTCTCTTAAAAGCAATGATGTACGGATTGATGTTGGAGTAGATGAGGGGTCGGACCTTTTGGGAGAGATTGCCATGATTGGTAACTTAACTCCTTTAAGTACAGGACTGTCGTCAAGGCTGGCTCCGCCTGGCGAAGTTTCGGCAAGATTGACGACGAAGACTTTTTACTGGGGTCTTCGTCATATTCAACTCGATGACATAGTTGCGGTCAGTACGAAGGTTTTCTTTAATGCCACTTTCTTCTTCTTCTCCTTCTTCTTTTTTATTTTTAAAATCTAAAATTTAATACTACGCATAGTTTTTACCATGATTGTGGAGTACGAGTTGAAAAGAAAAGTGCCTGTGATTGTGCAGACTGATTCTTGTAGTTACGTGGCTCCATTGTTCAAATTTCTTTCGTTTAGGGGTAACGTTTTTGAGACTATTAAGTTGAACAATATAGAGATAGCCCAGTGTTTTTTTTTGTTTTTTTTCCCTGATATATTTCGTCTTATGTCCGTCGGCCTAGAAAAGTTGTGTTTTTTAATGAACAGCTGTATTGATAGATGAAGGTGGAATGCCCTGATAGGTGTCATGTCACAATGGCAGTGAGCGCTTTACCATACATTCGTATCCTCTTATGCATACACGGTGGGTGCCTAGTTTTCTTGGCAAGCATCGCAGACGTCGGAATGACTTGCACTTCACAGCACCAAGTCAAGAAGAAGCTGCTAATTGGGTCAATGCCTTCGCCAATTATTGTCATGTGAATGTCAACAAACTACCTGCAAAGGAGCAGAAAGGAGCTTCTGTAAAAGAGGAGGTTGTCATGAAAGTGCCAATAAAATGCAAGCCCGGACCTGTCATGCTTGTTGTCCTCAATCCCCGTTCCGGAAAAGGGAAGGCCAGCAAGGTGTTCCGGACAAAAGTGCTGCCAATCTTAGAGGTACCATCGTTGTCCACTTTCCTACTTCGACTTCTTGCACTTCTGTTAATGAGGGATTTCTTTAATGTTTTACACTGAGGAGGCTTTTGAAGAACCTTACGAAGGTACTATGATATCATTTACCTGTCAATTTTGGATCAATATGTCTTTCAACTGATTTCGTAATTGATTTTCATGGTTTGGATTCAGCTCTTGGTGGTGGTCAGTCGCAGCTCTCATATTTGACCATTATTTGGGTGGTTTCAGCACTGCTCTGCTCTAGCATCTTTGACAAAAAATTGAATACTCATATGAGAATGAGTGATGATTTAACCGTCAGTGGATACCCAGTATGTCTGTTGCTTAGAGCTGAGGTTCCCAATCTTGGGCAGTTGGCAGGGTGCACACTTACAGTGGTGGAGACAACACATGTTCGTCATGCCCAAGAGCTAGCAGCTAGCATTAATCTTATGGAGTGTGCCGACGGTACTATTATTCATTCTATACCAAAATCACACGGCTGGTTGTAGAGAATTTATTTGGTTCTCAACCAACTTTTATTTGCTGTGTTTGGCTTAGCGAGTTCGTACTGGAGCTCCGGAAGGTTAATCAGATTGTCATACTAATGGATCATACTGATGATGCAGGCATCGTTTGCGTGGGCGGTGATGGTATACTGAATGAGGTATTTCAGTTTGTGCATTTTGAAACTAGACAAAATCATTCCAGCACCTATTTGAAGTAGCTGTTTTAGGCAAGGTTGAGTAACATGAAGATAGTCAACGCATTCTGTGGGATTATGTGCGAGTTGATAGAAGCCCATTCCTTCACAGCTTCCACCCCCTGTCCTCCCTTTAGAGGGTAGAAGGTAGCTGAACAATTTCATAATATCAAACTAGATAGTGTATCTTGTCATTAATGCCATAAAATTGAACTTCATTGGACCCCTCTAGGTAACTAATATGAGATGGTGATTGTTTGCGAAACGGGTGTAGCCAGTGAGGTTGAATGAGTACCACATGCCGAGTTATTGTTGAGTTTAGGATAGTATTCACTTACTGATGTCTTTGTATTCTTTAATTCAATGAGGTTCATTAAGGGCGAACAACTGCCAGGTTTGGATAGGTTGTAGCTATATTACAGTAAAAAGCTGCTTTTCCAACAACAGTGTCAGTTCCGATTCTCTGGTGATCAGTCAAGGTGATTGGTTGGTCAGTTGAGTGTTCATCTTGTGGGATGAAGTTTGTTTCCATTTTTTAAAACAGAAATGAATTTGCTAATCGACACGATGTGCAGGTCCTGAATGGATTGCTAAGCAGAGATGACGCAGAAGCTGCTAGAGCTATTCCACTGGGCATTATTCCGGCAGGCTCTGACAACTCACTTGTGTGGACTGTTTTTGGCATTCGCGACCCTACTGCTGCTGCAGTTGCAATCGTCAAGGTAAATCTTGTTGCCTGTATTTTAAAAATTCTATCTAAAAAGTAAAAAGATTATGAACTTGCATATAATGCAACTTGACGCACAATTCGCGTCATGTATTTTCTATTGAAACATACCCAACTTTTTGCATTCCAAATCTGGCATTGTAGGTTTTCAAATGTATCTGACATGTCATAGGAGAGCATCTAATCATTGTTTTAAACGAAGTTGACTTAGGAATGCGGTTATTTCGCAGGGAGGCACAATTGCGACTGATGTGATTGGAGTGGAGTGGCATAAGACTGGTGACGTGCATTTGGGTCTTACAGTGGCTTACTACGGTTTTTTGAGTGATGGTAAGTGTCGTATGCCAAGGAAACTATTTCATCACCAAAATCATGTTGGTTTAAGTCGTCTGTTTGTTATCATCTGCGTTCAACTTTTCCGGGTTATGAATATTCTAGTTCTGTAATGCGCAGCTACAGCTACGCCCCTGGAAACAAACTTGCTTAGAAAGCGTGTTTAACTTAAGATAAATGCTGAAGCGATCTCTTATTTCTGTAGGACCTGCTAGACCTGTAGCAAGATTTTGTCATGGAAGTGAGCTGGTTTCACGGACGTTTTTAATACCACTTTTTGAGTGAAAGATTGATACAATCCGCGCAACAGAGAAGATTCAGGATTTAGGAGTAAGCATGACGTCGGGGTATTTCTAATCATGCTTAGAAGGTGCATGAACCTTAAGTAATCCTTTCCTTGAACTTCTGGGTTTTGTGCAGTGCTTGAATTATCTGCCAAATACCAGCGCCGATGTGGGCCGCTGCGTTACTTTGTGGCAGGGTTTCTGAGATTGCTTTGCCTATCTCATTATCAATGTGAAGTACATTATCTCCCCGTGCCTCCAGACCTAGAAGCAGTGCATGTTGACCATGTGGTGGAGAGCGTTGATACCCTTGCCCAGGAAACCGGATCCTTGGTTATGTGTCCCGGACTTACGGTGCCAAATAGGCTGAACGGTGACAGTATAGGTGGTATTGTAGAAGCCAATACGGAGCCGTCTGATTACATACGTGGTTTGAGTGATAAGGAAAAATGCAATTCCTTCTGCAGAATGTATCCTGCTGAGGATGCAGTTACAGTCAATACTGCAACTCCAGCCTCATGGGCGCGCACAAGGTCCAAGACAAGGAGTCGGTCTTTTGGACTTAATGCCATGGCACCTGAATCTGTATCTAGGCCAGTACAGACTGCTCGTCGTGGGTCTACAGATGGTTCTTTGGACAATGAAGGGTATGGGGCTAAGTCAAGAGGGTGGCTTTTAGTTGAAGAAGATAAGTGGGAGAGCCGTAGTGGAACATATTTGGGGGTGATCATGTGCAATCATGAGTGCAAGACAGTCCAATCCATGAAGACTCAATCTTTAGCTCCTCGTGCAGAGCATGATGACGGACTGGTCCATTTGCTCTTAGTACGGAACGTTGGCCGTTTGCAGTTGATGCGTTTTTTCCTATTAATGCAGTTTGGGCGCCATCTTTCTCTCCCTTTTGTGGAGTATAGTAAGGTGAGGACGGCCGTCCATTTTGATGCAACCTCTGCCACTTGCTAATGTAACACCATCTTGTCGGCTGAAGTGATTTATGTAGTATGATACTGATAGTATAGGTTGAGCTTTCTGTCTGGATTTCGGGTCACTGTCAGAAAAGTCCTGATCATGAACATTTCATTGTTGCTAACAGGCTAGGGCAGTTTGGCTAAAACCAGCTCCTGGAGCCCATCAATGTTGCGGCATTGATGGTGAGCTACTGACTCTGGATGGACCCATCACAACTCGAGTGCAACCTCATTCATGTCAATTAATTGGGAAGCGGCAACGGGCATTAGCACTGCATTGAATCAAGCGATATTTCGAGAGGATACAAGGGTTCATTTCGTGTCATTGTGAAAATGCATTGGTGTGTAATTAGAAAGAGTAAGGTGTTCAGATGTAGGAGGCTTTTACAGGTTTTTCAGATGGTTCTAGGTAATATTAGAATTCATTCTCAATATGTAGATATTTTTCATTTTTTCTTTTGCAGTCATGAGAGCTTGAGGAGTTTGTGAAACGTTAGGGTTAGTACAAATAATGGTGGGGATGGGCCACTCTGACTTCAATGGTTTTAGTGGATTATGTATATTCCTTGACTTGGATAATGTATTTTCTTGATACCCATTCTTTTCATTTTGAGTTACAGAATAAGGTGTTCCTAATGGACAGATTTTTCTTGCTCATGTCCATGGTATCTATCGGTGTTTGATTTTCTCGTTGAATAGTGAGCTTCAACCTATGAGTAACTTCTGTTCTGTAGTCTCTTCATAACCAGGTTTTGCGGGAATTTACAATTGTCTAGTTATGGGCTTAGCAGCTTTTAATGAATATTCAACTTTACGTGTATTTTTTAGTTGCCTGTCTGTCGTATTATAATTTCACCAAGTATGTTTTGTATGGAAGTTTTGGTTAGAATGTTTCTTAGTTAAATATTTTGCACACCTCAGAAAGTGTGGTCAATCTCCGCTAGTTTCAGTATAAAGTCGAACTGTGCTGAAAGGCTCAAGGATTACCTTGCTGTGCCGGAATTTGTGAATCGAGGGTGACGATTGCAAATATGTGGGGCAGTTTGCAGCTTTCCATCCGATGAATTTGGTGATGACCTATGTGCTGGGATTATTTGTGTTTGACGAATTCAGACGCCAAATCTGCGTTTCAAGAATTTGTAGCAACAGTTGCAATAATGTTTAACATGAAATTGCCGAACCTAGTGCGGTGGCAATGTGGATTTCATTGCAAGCACTACTCTCTTGTGCAGATTTCTTGGTACCAATATTGCTAATCTTCTAAAGAAAATGCTGAAGGAATAAAAATTCACATTGAAAGACATATTCAGTTTTGAGAAAGTTTTTTGGCAGGTGCATGAAGTTACTGTGAAGCCCACTAATATTGAGCGTGCAGACCAACGTCGAATAAATGCTGGAGGATATACACTTTGGAGGATCGTAGATCGACAACACCATTCTTACTTCCTCAATTTCAAGCCCTTGCCTTGGCTCACAATGAAGAGTTATATCAACTTCCAACTCATTGGCAACTGATTGATGGCAAGGCAGAAAGAAAACATCACTTGAAACAGCAATGGCAAACTTGTCTGCTAACATCCACCGACCGTTGTCTAATGATGCATAGCACAACCTTCCATAAGCGCACAACCACTTTCTTCTATCTGCCAATTACTCATTCACAGGGTTACTAGCAGTCTCTCTTCAGCAGGTAAGAAGAAAGATTACTAATCCTCCAAAAAACGCATATTCCAAATTTCAACCCAATAGAAACTCATATCACTCAACCCATCTTACTGAAATGAAGACAGCTTGACGGACTTTTAAATGAATGTCGCACAGTACACTACAATTGCTAATCTAGACTTGCGAGAAGTGCTTCATAAACAGCATCATGGAGCATTCGTGACCAAACTTTTACATAGTTACATATAAATATTAACCAGAATCATGCAACCACTGACTTCGACAGAGCAGAGACTGCACAGTTGCATAATTTCACGGGGTTCATGTTCTTAATATATTGATACTCTAGCTGGTAGTTCCTAGCTGCGCTCTTCTGCAATTCCAAGCCTTCGAATCAACAAAAAAGAAGAAAGGAATCGGTTCTGATGAAAATAAGGGTCTAGTACTTACATTGTTAATTTACCAGCTACATATACATTACTTATGACCAGAGCATCCTCATCGTGCATTTGTACATCCCTGCTACATCTCTAAGTCAAATTACACAGTCGAAGGAAGAACCAATTGTAACGTACTTCTTAAATTCATTACATCTTCACCGTCGCGATGTAATTCTTATCCCTAAGTACCCCAACTCGATTTTTAGGTGCAGGCAATAGTGAGCTGGAGTGGAAAGCGGTGATAAACCAATGACTCGATATCGATTAGCAAATACTACACTTCACCCTTGATACGTCATGATTAACTCGGCTCGCAATCAAATGCGGATTCCAAACACGTTCCAGCTCCTTCTGTGCCATTTCTCATATTATCTCCCCTTGCTTTGTATCCCACTAACCTTGGAATTGATGGAATCCGAGCAAGACATTTAACCTCTTATCACCATCTCATCTATATCAATAACCACCAACTATCAAAAACACATACCTGTGTGCACTCGCCCATCATGTGGAGCGATCCCCTATTTTGGTAAAAATGAGCCTATCGGATACGCATCTGCTAAAAGAATACACAAAGTATTGTACGCTACTGCTGTTCCCTACAACTAGAAACTGATGAAGTGGATAGTCATACAGAAGGGAATATTGCGTAATAAGACCCTACCACAAAGTGCGGAGACAATAGGCAGTGGAGACCATGGATAAAAGCGAGCCTGAAAAAATGCAATAGTCTCAATGCGCACAAAATAGACACACAAACGGTAACAAAATTGAGAAGAGGCTTTCCTACAATTCAAAAGCTTCAAGAAAAAGTTTCCACAAAAAATTGTTGCACGTGGCACATTACATTGGACTACAGCACTACAGGCCACAAAAATAATAATCACTGACAATCGAAATTGTATGTTCTAAACTTCAGCAGCATGTCTAAAATCGCAGCACAGTAGATGAAAAAATATGCCCAACATAGCGATCTGATCTCAGTGTCAACAAGTTCTGTATCACGAAGTTCCTACGGAATTAGCGGAACTTTTGAAGGTGGATTTGATGACCTGCATTAGATACAACTTAATGCGTCAGATCACACACAACAGGTTGATCTACATCTTTAAGAGACAAAATTTTAGCGAACAGAGAGTACTTAAGGAAATCCAAAAGCAAATCAAGTTCCAAGGAATTCTTCCCACCTACCTTGAAGGAGCTGTTGTTCGACCAAGTACTGAAAATGGCAGCAGTACATGGAAAGAGAAAAGGTCCAACATCCGCACTACTATCTTCGCCCTTTAGGAACGAGCTTCCCGTTCTTATCTTCTTCCAGGAAGAAAAACGGTTCTGTTGGTTCTTCCCTGTTGAGGAAACATGAACATGATTCAGGGATTAAGCCTCAGAATGCTAACAGGAAATCAACTTAGAACTTCGAAAAGAAAAAACTCTTAGTTTGTTTCTAGAGACATACCCTGGTTTTGATTTGTAGCACCTCCAAAATAATTTAGCTGGCCCAGGCAGATTCTTCCTTGGATCTCCTTCAAATAACGCCTGGCAGAGAGAGATTCATGCAAAAAAATTTCAGGCGAAGTGTAAAAGATTCATAACGGCTAAACAAGATCGTTGTTATGCAATGCGGTGCAAAACATGCCGTAAGGGTGTCGGAAGTGTAAAGTGACTACAGGAGAAAGCTACTCTTAAGTTCTATGTAATAGAAAAGAATCGAAAATTTCACGAACGAAGAATGCTAAAAACACTATTCGTAGAAGACTTGAAGTTGCGACATGATCTGCATTGAACCTGAACAAAATCTTCCAGACGATCGTTGCACCGGTGAGGACGAGGTCCACGATCCTCCACAACTGTGGGTTTTTCCTCCAACGTTGACTTCAATTTCTCCAGCTCTTGGGCTCGCTCCATAGCTCAAAAGAATGAAGTATAGCACCTTCCTACAAGCCAGGGATTCTACTAGACTATCAGCTCACAAAAATCAAGGATGGGTTGAGAAGACACTGGGGAAGGACAGGGTGACGAGGCAGACATTCCAAAGAGGTGTGGACCTCCCGCCTGCAAACCAGGCTGACGAAGGACCACAGCTGAATCATGAGACTCACAAAAGAACCATAACGCCGATGTAAACCATCCCTAAATCCTAAAACCACGTGCAATTTTTTTGCACAGTGTTTACAAGGTTGGGTGCAACAAGACATTCTCTAGTTCCGCATAACCAACTCTCCAATGCAAAATCACAGAACGACACCCCAAACTAGCTGCCTTTGCTGCACCGGAGAGGATTCCCCTGCAGCCTCGCAAGGATGAGTGTTCCAAACAGGGGCTTACAACCCAATCCCTGCAAGTGAGCTAATCGTGGCGCCACTATCTAATTTGATTAACTGATTCACAAGTATCTTCAGCCCGAAAATTTATTGCAAGGCGAGTTGGTCAGAGGTCGCCAACCTAGCGCCGGAGATTTGCGGAGCTACAAACTCTCAACAATAGATGGTGACGATGCCAAGCAAACAGTGCAAGTGAGGCGAGGCGTGAGGGAAATCGAGAGCAAAGCTGACGCATAGCCAAAAGGCGAATGCCTAAAACTTACAGCGTAAATGATGCGAGTAGAAAGCTGAAGAGACGTCGTGAGCTGGATCGCAACAAGCAAGCAACCAGGGTTGTGGACTTGCAAGAAGAAACCGAGGGATCGCTGGCGAATGAATGGATGTTGCGCCGCTGAAGCCACAGCATGCACACCCTCCACTCCAAGACTTCTCAGAAGTGCACATTTACTGTGCAATTGCGCGAATTTGACGCGACGCCACGTAATTTCTTCACAATCGGTGCGAGGAGCCTGAGCGTGCCACAGTCTCGAAAGGATTAGGGTTTCGTCCATGTGGATGAATGTTTTGGTTCGGGGCATTCATCTGAGCTCGGTTAAGTTGTAAATGGTGAATGATAGGTTATGTTCATAAACATATTTTTTAGGGTATTGCTAATGTCACCATAGTAATGCTACCACAACTTATTTAATATATATTTATTTATTTCCAACATGTTTAAAAATAAGTGCCAAAAATTGAAGGCCAAAAGATTTTTATATCTTAAACTTAAGATATATTATTATTAAACATTATTTATTAGAGAATCAAGATAGGCTATGGGCTATGAGGTAATTAGTGTGCACATAACTAGTAGAATAAACTTGTATTTTATTCCTATACTCTTTGGAAGCTCGATGTTTTCAAAATCAATATAATACAAATTTTAGAAGATAATGCACACAATAACTATTGATATTATATCCTAATTTTTATTTCTAAATGTTTATAGATATTCTTTTAGACCAAATAAGTCAAATTAAGATGGATTCTTTTTTGGTTTTTATTTTGTTTTAAAAAATAATTAATTTAGAGATAATTGTATATGAAGGATTCCTATTTATTTGATAATATTGATTAGAGTTGTTTGGATATGATTTTTTTATTATATACATATTTTTATTCTTGACATTAAATTTTCTTTGAGATTATTCAAGTCTAGCCAAAAGAAATCTTTGGAATCTCATTTTGAATATTAAAAAAGACCAAAGTAAATAAATAAAGATATTCTTGCAGTTTGAAAATCCTACCATTTTATAACTTTCTATTAAAAATAAAGATAAGAGTTTCTCAAATTTATTTCTATCAAAATCTGAAAGAAGTAACGGTTCTTAAAATACATATTTCTTTTATATATATATATTTTTTTATGTTACTGTCAACGACACAAGAATATAGAATAAGACACTTGAATTAGAAAGAGGTTTCAAGAAGAAAATGACAAAGACTTGGATTATCTAGATGAGTATATGAACAACACCAAGAAAGATAAGCTAAAACTCCAATAGATGCATTGTCAAGAGTGAAGAATTCTTCAACCTTAACTCTAATATATATCTTTGTCTAAGAAGCTTCTTAAGCGGCTTCTATCAAACTAAGAAGCTTCTTGAATAGCTTCTACCAACTTGGAAGCTTCTCGAGCTCCTTCCACTAACTATAAAGCTTTTTGAGCTACTTTCACTAATTAAAGCTATTTTTACTACTTTTTGAAGCTTCTTAAGTAATTTTTACTAATTAGAAAATTTCTAAAATATTTTAGAAGGTTCTATGAACTTCTAAAGTGTATGTTCCTAACATCATTTCCTTCTCTAGTGACAAGTTCCAACAAAAGCTCATACCTTCAAAAATCTTCTTATATACATAGAAAATCAAGAATACACTACACTAATAAAGCTATATATTTTGTTCTCCATTCTTGAGCAATAGATTCTACTGATCTGTGAAGAAATTGCCTATAGCCTTGAGCTAGTATCTTTGTTGTGGAAACATCCCATCTAAGGATTTGATTATTGAAGAAAGAAAAGTTTGAAGCCGCAATACTTAGCATCAACAAAGTTGCACATAAGAAAAATGTGAAGTAAAATAATTCTCACTTCTAACATCCATTACTTATAGGTGGTGGTTGTTGCCCTAAGGATATGATCAATTGCAACTTGCTGCAGAGAGCAGGGATTTGACAACAATGAAAACACCTTTGGATTTGGTACGGATGTATACATTGCTTCAAGGTGCTACTAATTTGGTGGCACATATGCAGAATGCAATGAACCAAATTTTAAAGGACTTTGTGCTTGAAAAAACTATACCTTTTGTGGATGATATATCAATTAAGGGTAGCAAAGAAGAAATTAACGATGTAGCGGTTGATGGAGTTGGTTGCAAAAAGTTTGTCACACAACATATTGAGGATGTGGAGAAGATTTTGAAGAGGCTTGAGGATGTAAATCTAATCCTATCCATTGACAAATCCAAGTTTGGAATAGAAGAAATTGTGGTAGTGGACCATTTGTGTGGAAACTATGGAAGAAAGCCTAACCTAGAAAAGGTGGATGCTATTGCAAAAATGAAAGCTTGCAATAGTATTACTGAAGTGAGGAGATTCTTTGGGGCTTGTGTTTTTTATCAAATCTGGATATCTCATTTTGCTCATGTGTCAGAACCTTTATATAAACTTTTGAGGAAGGGAAGCAAATTCAAATAGAGCAAGGAATAGAATGAAGCTATGGATACTTTAAAAGGGATCCTAAAATCTCCACCAATTTTGAGGCAAGTGAACTATGATGATGGCCGATCGGTGATAATAATAGTGGATATAAGCCCAATTGCCATAGGTTGGGTTGTTGGACAGAATGATGTAAATGGAAATAAGTTTGCTATTAGATTTGGAGCAAGAATTTTGACAGAGTGTCAGGGGGCATATCCACAAGTGAAGAGAGAACTCCGGGATGCAGTTACAACTTTGAAGGTGGTACAAAACTACTTGATTGGAGCTAATGTTGTACTAGACATTGATTGCCTATCTTTACTTGGTATGATTGCTAATTGTTCAACTCCGGATATTACTATGTTGTGGTAGATTATTTTTATTAGATCACTTAATCCAATCCTTGTCCATATCAAAGGAAAGAAAAATGTAGTAGCGAATATGTTGTCAAGGGCTAAATATGTGGATGTAGAAGAAATGATGGTTCAAGAAGACTATGAGAGAGATGGCATTGAAGATGTGGGATATATATCCACATTGAATAATAAAAGAGTGGAAGAAATTTTTCCTTTTGAGACTGGATTATATGATGGCATGCTAAAGGATATTGGACTCTATTTGAGTACTCTACAAAGGCAAGAAGGTTGGTCAGATAAAGATTTTAAAGCCATCAGATAGTGTTCTTATGGATATTTTCTACGAGACGAATATCTTTGGAAAAGATCAAAGAGAAAAGATGGAATACCATTAAGGGTGGTTGGAGATACTTTTACTAAGAGTTGGATTCTTAAAGAATTCCACGATACTCATTGGACTGGTCACAAAGGAGTTTCGGCAATCTATACAAAGATTAAGGAGCAATATTGGTAGAAAAGTCTATATAAAGATGTGGAAGAATTTGTAGAATTGTGTCTCAAGTGTCAACTCTAATAAAAAATCAAGTAGCGTAATAAACCTCATCCAACCTATCCTCTTCCTATTCACTTTCAATAGGTGATTGATCTGGTAGCCATGCCAATTGGATTATGAGGAATGAAGTATTTGGTACTGGCACAAGAGAAACTATCAAACTATATTGAAAGTAGAGCCTTGCGGACAAAATATACAAACAAAGTATGTAGATTTATTCTTGAAGATATCTTCAGTTAGTATGGATGTATTGGAAGAATGAGACCAAATAGAGGGGAGCTTGATACAACTGAGTCGAAAGAATTCTTTGAGAGTTATGAGGTGAAATTAAAATTAACCACAACTTATAACCCAGAGGCAAATATGAAGAGTGAAAGGGGGCATCCTCCAATTGTACAGGCTTTGATTAAAGCTTATAAAGATAATTCTAAGGAATGGCCTAGGCTATTACCATTTGCTTTATGGGCTGGTAGGACTACCCATAATATAGTAACAGGCTATATGCCAATGGAACTCATGTTGGCACAAAAGCCAATTATGCCTACAGAAGAAATTTTTCCTACATGATTATTTCTGTCTTGGGAGGATGGAGTATCTAGGGAAAGGCTACTAGAGGTTCGAATCCAACAGATTGAGAGATCACATGAAGATCAACAATTGGCATTAAAGAGGTTAAAAGCAATAAGGCTAAATAATAAAGAGATATTTGTTAAAAATCACCAGTTGAGATTAAAGCCTATCCAAGAAGGTGATTGGGTAGTGGTTTTTGATAGTACTTTTGAGCATCAACATAGTATCCAAAAGAAATTTTCTTGGAGATGATTGGGACCATATATAGTAATAATTGTCTATAATAATGGTACTTATTTTTTTCAAGAATTGGATGGAACCTTGATCCGGATACCAATAGCTGATAAACAAATAAAGATTTTTCGAAGAAGAGATGAAATGCTTTTGATTGAAGGATTTTATGAACATTTATTGGATCTACAAGCAAATCAAGAGAGTGAAGAATCTGAGGAAGAGATGGAACAAGATGAAGATTGAATGTTGGCACATGCCGGAGGATGTGCAAGTTTGGAGGGGGTGGATGTCATATTGTAAATGGTTATAATGTGTAAAAACCAACTAAATTACTTAATATATTAATAAGCTCTAATGTGATCTAGAATGGTTAGTAAACTAATTTAGATAGAGTTGATAGAAACTATATTTGATTATTTTTTTTTTTTTTGGCTATAGTGTTTAAATTATATGGAACCTAGATGTTTAGTATAATGTTCTAAGAGTTGAAATTGGGCCTAAGGATGAAAATTCAAACCACCAATGTAAAAAAAATGATGGATGAAGAATAGGAATGGGGGCCTTCATCCCCATTGGCCGGTGGTCATGCCCAATGGGCTTCTAGGGGCTGTCTACCACCTTCTTGAGGTCTAGAGCGACTTTGAGGCGGCCATTCGAAGAAGAAAGGTTAGGATTAGAAAGATTAGATTTTTAGATATAATCTGAGCCCAAAAATTAGGCAATTTGGAATTGGGATGAGAAAGATATAGTTGTTTAAAGTTAAGATGAAGATTTGGTACATATTGTCGCTTTTTTTAAGATATACGGAATTGTACTAGGGCTTTTGGAAATTGGAAGGTGCAATTGGAAAGGCAATTTTAAGATCTACACTTTTTATAAAGAAATAATTACTTTTGAAGTTTGGATGAAGGAGATATTGTAGGTTGAAGTTAAAGCATCCAATTCTAAGGGAAGTAAGTTTACTATTTGTTCATAGTGATGGATTGAGCCATATCTTGCTTTTTTGGATGAGTTTTTGTCTCAAAATTTCCAAAGATGTGTATTATTGTATTGAAAAAGTATATACCAAATTTTGGGGCGTTTGAATGCTAGAGTTATGAGATATGAAGAATTTTGTATGCAGGTGTCAATAGTGAAGGGTTTGAAACTACCGTAATATTATCAGTGATATTTGATGATCAACAATGAACATACAGTCAAAATTTGCTGTGGTAGTTGTTAAGAAAGCATCAATACTTATTGGAAAATTTGAGCTAGTTTGGATAGTCCGATTAGGAGATATGTACTATTAGGTTTCAGATAAAATCCTACACAAGGTTAAATAAGGTTTTAGTGTGTTTTATCAAACTTGGATGCTCTTGTGCATCTAAGACTTTAATATGTGATGTAATTGGCCCTGAAAAGGTTATATATATATATATATATATATATATATATATATATATATATATATGTAAATTTAGATTTAGATTTTCTCTCATCTTGCAACTTGTTTGAGAAAATTAGTTGCAGCCAGAAGCCCGGTGCTTTCTTGAGGCAGACCCTCTCTTCTTCAACAACGCCTATTTCAACGTCGCCAAGACCAATGTTTCAGACAATATACCAATTATCACGGTGCAACTATATCGGCAAATAGCCTAAATTCACAATCAGAGACAGATGACATGCAGATTGATCCGATATGTATCAAATCTCTTATTCCAAAAGAAAAGAAGCAGTGTATGGAGGAAGGTTTGTATTTGTATTGTACTGGAGAAGGCTATAGAGCTAGAAATTATCCTAAGAAGCAAAATAGACACAGCATCAAGAATAGAGGTGCATTTATTCAGGAAAACGAGGATGTCCGGCCATAATAGGAACCGTGCGGCTGGACAAATCAAAACGAGGTTCCTCTCTTTGTACCCAACCTGCCCGTTGTTTTACAATTCTTTTATCTTTTGGCCCTCAAAAATTAAAAACCTTAGCCTTATTAGATTCACGAGCATCTTCCTATTTCTTAGACCAAGAATTTGCTAAGCGTCACAAAATTCTCCTAATACAAAAATTCAAGCCTGTTCATGTAGAAGTAATAGATGGACGACCTTTATTGTGTGATAGTATCACCCATAAATCAAAACCTATAGAAGTGACGTTTAAAGACCATAGTAGTTATATTATTTTCAACATTATTAGCAATCCATCAATCCGTGTTATTCTTGATCTTTCTTGGTTAGAAAAATATAATCCATCCATAGATTGGAGAGTGCGGAGGATAACATTTTCCATAGAACAATCAAAAGACAAGCCTTGAAAAAGACCCCAAACCAAAAAGTCCTTGTTCATTGGAGCAAGAACGTTTGTAAGATTGTGCAAGGAAGGCACACCATTAGTCATTTATGTGACTCCAACTAGTGGAGAGTAGATTTCAATAGCAGGTATATCAGAACAATACAAAGATTTTCAAGACGTGTTCCAAAAGAAGAATATTGACATGCTACCGGAGCACCGACCATATAATTGTGCCATAGAATTACAAGAAGGAGCACAACCGCCTTTTGGCCCAATCTACAACCTATCGCAGACAGAGTTGGTTGAGTTGCAGAAATACATTAAGAAGAACCTAGCCAAGAACTTCATTTGTCATTCAAAATTGCCAGCTGGGGCACCAATCTTATTTGTGTAGAAGAAGGACGACTCACTACAGATGTGCGTGGACTATCAAGGTCTCAACAAGGTGACAAAGAAGAATTGCTATCCATTATCTTTGATCTCTAGTCTTCTGGAACAACTTGGACGTACAAAGATCTTTACAAAGATTGATCTAAGGGGAGTTTACAACCTTGTGCAAATCAAAGAAGGAGACAAATGGAAGACAACTTTTCGTACAAGGTATGGCCATTTTGAGTATAATATCATGCCATTTGGTCTTACCAATGCTCAAGCAGTCTTTCAACACATGATGAATGATATTTTTCCAAAGCATCAAGACAATTTCATTGTCATCTATCTAGATGATATCTTGATATTTTCCAAGAACAAAGAAGAATATGAGAAGCATGTTTGTTTGGTACTCAAAAAATTACGCGAGCGAGGACTCTATGCCAAGTTGGAAGAGTACTTATTTCACCAAATTGAGATGGAGTTTTTAGGATTCGTTGCAACTACGGAAGGCTTGAAGATGGATCTCAAGAAGGTGGAAGCAATTGTATCCTAGGAAGTTCCAAAGACGGTTAGAGACGTACAATGTTTTCTTGGCTTTGCTAACTTCTATCGGATCTTCATCAAGAATTACTCTCAAGTTGCTGCCCTATTCACTCGATTGATATGTAAGGATAAGCTCAAATAGAGACCTCTTGTAGAAAAAGCATTTCAAAATCTTAAGATGGCATTTACTACGGCTCTAATCTTGGTACATCCAAACTTTACAGAGGCTTTCTATTTTGAAATCGATGCTTTGGATTTTGCTTTAGAAGTCGTACTTTTGCAGATAGGCATTGATAATAAGCTACATCCGATTGTATTCTATTTGTAGAAGTTTTCCGCAGTTGAGATCAATTATGAGATCCATGATAAGGAACTCCTTGCTATAGTGGATTCTTTCAAAGAGTGCCACGACCATTGAAGATTCAATAGCTCTTGATATCAAGCAGCGTATCAATGATGATAAGTTCAAGGTCAAAGGAGATCTTTTATACTTTGAAGAGCGGTTGTATATCCCAGAAGGGCTAGCACGACTCTGAGTCTTTCAATCTCATCATGATTTTCTAGTTGCGAGACATTTTTGATACAACAAGATCTTGGAACTCATTTTCCAAGATTTTTGGTGGTCCCAAATATAGAAGGATGTGAAAGATTTTGTCCTCTCTTATGACATTTGTTCAAGATCCAAGAATCCTTGGCATCGCCTTTTATAGACTTTTATAGCCATTGCCTATTCTGCATCATCCATGGTCTTCAATTTCCATGGACTTTATTACGGACCTGCTGCCATCAAATTTATTCGATAGCATCTTTATTGTTGTGGATCGACTTACAAAGATGGCACATTTTATTCCTTGTAAGAAGACATCATCAAGCAAAGACATAGCAAGGCTCTTCCTTGATAATGTGTATCGATATCGTGGTCTACCAGATGATATTGTGTTGGATCGAGGAACCCAATTTGTATCAAAGTTTTGGAGATCTTTTTTTTAAGATATTGAAGGTAGACATCAAGCTTTCTTTGGCATTCCATCTTCAAACTGACAGTCAAACACAATGGATGAATCAAGTTTTGGAATAGTATTTATGATGCAACATCAACTATCAGCAAGATGATTGGACTGCATATCTATCGCTAGCCAAGTTTGCATATAACAACACCTTTCATAGGTCGACTCAAAAAACACCATTCTTTTCCAACTATGGATATCATCCAAAGCTTGATCTATTGAGTCCATCAGCAAATAACAATCCAGTAGCTGAAGGATAGATGAAGCAGCTATCGGAGCTTCAAACCACATTGAATCTTCAATTGCAAATTGTCGAAGAGTCTTACAAAGCATCCGCAGATAAATTTCAAAATCAGGCATCTAATTTTAAAATTAGAAATAAAATATGGTTTCTTTGACAAAATATCAAGACCAAGCAACCATGTGATAAGTTGGTCTATCGGAGATTGAGACCATTTGTTATCTAGATCAGATCAATATTGTGGCATACCACCTAGAGTTACCAACTGCTATGAAGGTACACCCTGTCTTTCATGTTTCTCTGTTAGAGCCTTATCGAGAATCCTCTTTTCCTAGAAGAGTGCAATGTCCGCCACCTAGTATAGAAATTGAAAACCACGAAGAATACAAGATAGAAAAGATACTAGATTCACGGCAAAGATGGAATAAATTAGAGTACTTGGTACATTGGAGTGGCTATGATATTAATGAACGAACATGGGAACCGCCCAAAAATCTCGCCAATGTGCCGCAAAAGGTACAGGAATTCTATTGACAATATCCTAATAAACCAAAAATTAGCCATTGACAAAGCGTAAAGATGAAGCATTCTCTGAAAAAATGAATAGAAAAAAGATCCAAGTCTTATCAAAATATAACTTGTTCTATTTTATAGTGTCAAGATATCTAATCTCAGGGTGTATTTAGATATGGCTAGTGGGAATGAAGATATTGCACTAGTGATGCCATCGCAACCAAGTAGCTCACGACGTTGATCTCGAGATAAAGAATTAGAAGAACCAAGAAGACGTCAAAGAATATCAAGTAGCAGGTCACTCGTGATTGTCTTTGAAGCTGAACCAGTTTATGAAGGTAGTGGTAAAATGATATTTTCAGGCCGCTTCCACAATAAAGACACAGAAGTGTGGGCATGGTCTCAAGTGGAAGATGTTGGTCATTACCGGTGGCTACAAGGACCCATGAATCATCTGCCTCGTGAATGACAACTGGAATATATTACAGAGACTATGCGACAAATCTTTGATTTTTTACGTTTCTGAGTATACATCTCAAATGGCTTCTTGGAGACCTCAAAGCTAGAGGAGGAGGTGATGTTAAGGACATACTTATCAGAACCTTCTAAAACATTCTAAAAAGTTTCTAGAACTCTCTAGAACCTTCTAGAGCCTTCTAACATCTTCTTAGTTCATAGAAGTTGCTTGAGAAGCTCCCTAGTTAGTAGAAGTTGCTTGAGAAGCTCCCTAGTTAGTAGAAGTTGCTTGAGAAGCTCCCTAGTTGGTGGAAGTTGCTTGAGAAGCTTCCTAGTTGGTGAAAGCTGCTTAAAAAGCTTCTTAGTTGGTGGAAGTTGTTTGAAAAGCTTCTTAGTTGGTAGAAGCTATTTGAGAAGCTTCCTAGGTAGGAATATATATTTGAGTCGAGGCTGAAGAGTTCTTCAATCTCGACAACACATCTCTTGGAACTCTAGCTCACCTCTCTGGTGTTGTTTTTGTATTCATTTGATTAATCCAATTCTTGCCAATTCTTCTTGAACTTCTTATTTAGACTTTCAGTCTATATTCTATATCCGTGATAGTACCTCATTGAGGAAATTAGAATCAATAGGTGCAAATATAATTGTAATACAAAGGCAAAATTGCTCCGATTTCAATAAAATTGTATATTATTGATTAAATGTTGCCTCTCCTATCTTTGATATAAGATATGATTTCTTTGATAAAACATTGGACAATCCTTATTGCTTCTTAAGTTAATAAGTGATAACAAAATTAAATCAAGATAATGACATATTCTATTGAATTTGATAGGAATTAAAAATCTAAGCTGACATATAATGTTTGTCAAGGACATAAGAATACAAAATAAGAGGCTTAAATTGGAACAAGGTTTTAAGAAGAAACCAACAAGAATTTGAATTAATAAGATGAACACATAAATAATACCAAGAAAAGTGAGCTAGAACTCTAAGAGATGCGTTGTTGAAATTGAAGAACTCTTCAATCTTAATTTCCATATATATTCCTATCTAAGATGCTTTTTGAGTGGCTTCTATTAAACTAAGAAGCTTCTCAAGCTCCCTCTACCAACTGAGAAGCTTCTCAAGCTCCTTCTACCAACTTGAAAGCTTCTCGAGCTCTATCCACTAACTAGGAAGCTTCTCGAGTTCCTTTCACTAACTAAGAAGCTTTTCAATTGACTTTCACTAACTCAAGAACCTCTAGAATGTTCTAGAAGGTTTTATAAACTTCCAAAGCATATATCCTTAATAATATTCCAAGTTCTTGTGATCTGTATATATAGCCACAAGATGCATTGTTTCTTCAAAAAAATAATGCCATTCTTGAAAAGAATCTTTAATAGCAAGGAGATTCTTATTATAGATTTCATAATTAATCTTTGTAGCAAAATTTTTTTGAGAATAAAATACAACAAGATGGAATTTATTGTCTATATTCATTTGTGAAAATATGGCCCTTAGTGCAAAATCTGAAGTATTGATCTCCATGTAATATGCTTTTATAAAATCTAGATACACCAAGATTAGAGCTATAGTGAACGTTGTTTTGAAATCTTGGAATATCTTCTCTACTTAAGGCCTCTATTCTAACTTGTCTTTGCATGTCAATCAAATAAGAGGGGTAACAACTTAAGAATAATTTTTAATGAAGATTTGATAGAAGTTGGTGTGAGTCATCAAATTGACTCATTATTTTTTTTAAGACAAAAGAATGTATTTAGAGCACCAAAATTACAATCATAAAGTGAAGATGTGTTTAGAGGATGCTAAATGAAGGAAAATAGTATTAGTAGAGAAAAAATAGAATTGTAATAAGTCTTAGAGGCAATTATGTTAATTGATTTAGTATTTTTTTTAATTATAAGAATTAGTATTTAATTATTGAGATCAATGTCTACATTGGCCTTCTATCTCCATGTACTACTTATTAGATACATATAAATATTACTTAATAGATAAAAGAAGTATGAAAAATAAACCTCATGTCTTTTTAATTATTCATATATAAAATAGGATTTTTAGTTGATTTAAATTGGTTTTATTATTATAAAAAATTACTAAGATAGAATAAAATAGTTTGAAATTAAAATTATTATTTTATAAATATTATAAAAAAATTAGAATTTATTTAGCTTTTTTAAGGAATTTTTAGAATAAATTTGAAGATTTTGGTACAAATAAGTTTTATCACCTTGGAAGCTATTATGAAGAAATGGAGCAAGATTTGAAGGCCAAACAAGGTTCTTAGGTTAATTGGGTATTTTTGAATACTATGGTGTAGTTAAAAATATAAAAATATAAAAATATAAAAAATTACTATTAGAAAATAAGAGGACCAACAGCTACTGTAGTCTTTGTAAGAAGAGAGGTGCATAAGTCCCATATAGATTTTGGCACCTTGGATGTAGGTAGGAGGATAAGATTGAGGCCTCATGGCCTCTCTTGGACATCCTTATAGACTACTTGTGAGACTTGGTGAGGTTTGAATTTATTATCTTTTAAGCAAGTTATTCTTGAGATAAAAAATTTATATTTAATTTTTGTACTATTTATCTTTTATCTTTGAACTATCATTATTCATAATAATTTGGATTTATATGTTTTTTACATCATTGAAAAGATAAAAAAATTATTTATTTAAAAATTTTATTTTTATTTTTATTTTTATTTTTTACCAAGTAAAAATATAATAAATAGATTGTGACTTAGTTTTAGATTGTGTACTTATTTATTACCATCTATTTCACTTGTTTTATATTATTCTTTTTTTGCTCTTGTTATTTGCTCTCTTCACTTTATACCACCAATTACAAGTAATTCTTAAGTGAGGCCATTTTGTAACTTGGATTGAGGGGTGAATTTTACCTTCATAATTGACAAATTTGAAAAAGTATTATATGTGTCTTATAGTCTTTGGAATGGCCTATTGCATAACCGCCTCCACCTTCTTGGGACCCATCATCAAACCATCATTAGATATGATATATTCCAAAAATTATATCTTTACTTGATAAAATACATATTTCTCTAGCTTGACATATAGATATGCATTTTATAGCTTTTGTAATACCAACTTTATATGATCTTCATTTTCCTCTAGAATTTTTTGAATAGATCAAGATATTATCAAGATAAATCACCACAAACTTGTCTAAATACTCTTGAAAGATATCATTTATTAAATATTGAAAGCTAACATGTACATTTATTAATCTGAAGGGTAAGATATTATATTCAAAATATCCATACCTTGTCCAAAATATGGTCTTCTATTTGTCTCTTTCTTTGATGCATATCAAGTTATATGCTCCACAAAGATCTATCTTAATATAGATCTTAGCTTAACTAAGTTGTTCCAAAAGTCCTAAAATTAACAATAGTAAATAATAATTCTTCATTGTTATCTTATTTAATGTCCAATAATCAATGAACATATCCAAGAAACCATCTTCTTTCTTTATAAAGAATATAGGTGCATCTGCTAGAGACTTTGAATGCCTAATAAAGTTCTTAGCAAGATTTTTATCAATATAATCTTTTAATGTAAAAAGCTTGTTTTAAAAAAGATTGTAAATTAAGCCAAAAAATAGTTGTCTTTCTTCTTAAAGATTTATGGTACAATCATATAATTGATGCTCCAATAATATATCAACATTCTTCTTTTAAAAAATATCTTGAAATTTGCTATACTGCTTTGGAATAATTATTGATGAAGTCATATCTTCTTCAATTGGAATCACATAAGTAACAAATGATATATCTTCTTTGGCTAATTTTATAAAGGCTCTTATTCTAATAAATAAAGGCTTACCAATTAATGACTTTTTATAAAGTTTATTTATAGGAATTTCTATCAAAATTATCATTATTTATAATCTCTAATCTATAGATGGATTATACTTTTCCAATGAAGAAAGTTTGAAGATAACATGATTTAAAGGAGTTCTAATAACATTGAATATAATTTGGCTACTATGGTCTTTAAATGACACTTCTATAGGCATTGTTTTATCAATGATACTATTAGAAGATAAAAATCGTCCATTTGTTATTTTTACATAAATAAGTTTGAATTTTTGTACTGAAAGAATTTTATGAAGCTTAGTAAACGCTACCGTATTACGTGTTGTCTTGTTCAAGAATGCACTAGGTACCTGGCTGTGGAAGGTAAAGTTGTGTTTACAAATAATCAAGAAACTCTAATAGATTTCACTCATATATGAAGAATATAATTCAAATTTCAACTCAAAAGTGTTTGTAAATACTCCTTTTAGTAACATCAACCATACATATATCCCAATTGCTTTATTTCTTTTATACTTAAGCAATTTTTATTTTTCTTTGCAAGTCCTAATTCTAATTAGTGAGATTTGTTAAGCTATAACTTTTAATCTAAGTGTCCACTTAGTGTAAAATTTTGCACACAAGTGTTGGTATAAGCCTTCTATATGCTTAGAAAAACTCAGCCCAACCCAACTTATAGATTGCAAGAAAATATCCAAAAACCGCACTAATGACACTCGGCTACCAACTTGAAAATTGATGTAGAAGTTCCAGTGGTGATTTCTCCTTCTTATACTATTAACTTTAGCTCAAACTTGGTGTGTAGCTTGATCTATAAGTCTTCTATGACCATGCCAAAATTTACGTTGATCCAATTAGTAGATCTTTAGTTATCGTAGAAATCCTATCCAACCCTAAACTGCCAACTTCCGACAATCTTTTGTATCAAAGTCCAAATATCTCTTGATTGCACTATTAGATTAATACAAAATTTTGTGCACACTTAGCACACCCAACAATCTAGACAATATCAAATTTTGAACTATAAATGCTATACAAATTGTACAAATCAGTCAAGAATGAAAGCCATCATTGTCTTATATAAAATCCAAAACACCAATACAAACCACTGACTTTGAATAACGATTGAAAAGTCATCCAAAACCCTCTAGTAACAAGCTAAATGTCCTTGGAACAAGCTTTAAGCTAGCTATCTAATCCTAATTGCTGATCTCTAAATGTCTCTAATCCTTGCCTTTGGTGGTTGTTTTTGTGGCTAGAGATCTGTTTTAGACCCTGTCTCATATCCGGTCATCCTCCAATATTAATCCAACTTATTTCAAGGATATTTAAATTTAATCCTATACTCAACTCAATCTTCATCTCTACCATATTAACTTTTTATCTCCTTTATTCTATCTTTATTAACTTGTGACTTTTTTAAAAGCCATGAACTCGTTTCTACAACCTAGAAGAAAATTTTAATAACTAACTTTTATCTATTAGCTATTAAAACAAGAATTAATCTAAGAGGCTTTCATAAACCTTTTCTTAAGTATCTTAAGTTTTTAATGAATCAAGATAACTAAGTATTAAGTAGAATTTATCCTTATCCATATTTTTCACTATATGAACGTGTTACAACATGACATCCACCCCCTCTGAACATGCGCATCCTCCAGTATGCGCCAATGAAGCATATTTAATAGTTGGTATCATGCCATTTCTTCACTTCCTACACCAAGTTCTTCTTCATCATGTTCATCATCTATTTCAATATAATTATATTCTTCAGTGTCATTGATATCTTCAAGATAATCGTCTACATTTATTTCTCCATCTCGTCTTTTGAAAATCTTTACTCACTTTTCAGCAATAGGTATCTTCAACCTTGTACCATCTAATTCTTTCAATGAATACGTGGCATTATCATGAATTGTTACTATTACATATGGCCTAAATCAACATTTTAAAAACTTTCGTAAAGTGCTATGCTGGTTATCTAAAATTATCATAAACAAGTATCCAATCACCTTCTTCAATTGCTTTAGGCCTTAGTTGATGTCGTTTGTCAAATCGAGCCTTGTTCCTTAGCCTTGCCCTTTGTAATCTTTTCAATGCCAATTCCACATCTTCTGGTCTTTGTTCAAGTTGCCGAATTCTAATAGCCAACAACTCTTTTCTTGTTAATCTCTCTTTCCAAGGTAGCATATTCCAAATTGGCACACGTTCTTCAATTGGCATAATAAGTTTTTGACCTGTCATCAGTTCCATTGGCATATATCTTGTCACCAAACTATGTGTTGTTCGATCAGCCTATAATGCATAAGGTAGAAATTGAGGCCATTCTCTCACTCTTCTATTAGAGGCTTTAACCAAGGCTTTTACAATTGGTCGGTGTCGACGTTCACTCTTTGTATTCTCCTCTGGATTATAAGCTGTAGTCAATGACAATTTGACTCCACATCTTTTAAAGAATTCACGAGCTTCATATACATTTAATTCTCCACAATCTGCAGTAATCTTTCCCACACATCCATAGCGACTGTAGAATGGGTAGGAATTTTAGGATTTACAATACATAGTTTGTAGGATTAAGAGTAGGCAGGAAGCCAATGAATGGCCAGTTTAGAGGGCAGCATGGGTAAGGAAGTTAGAAAAAGTGGTTTTTGTCGATTGTGTAGCGGTTAATATCGATTGGGATAAGTATAAATTGATTCGGATAGTAGTAGTAAGGGCTAGACTGTGATAGTGCTGAGTCGGGATAAGCTTGGTGCTACTTCTTGTTAATTTTTAAGAGAAGGATATTAGATAAGTGTTGAATATTGTAAAGTGCAGTTCTGTAATGAAGCAATGAAGGAAAGAATTGATTTATAATGAAAGATTGAGGATGTACTGATATACTGAAATATCAATGGAGAAATATAAGTGGAAAATTGGAAGTAGAGAATTGGAGATGTTTCATGAAGAATGAGTATGAATGTGAAAAAATATATATGTGGATGAATAAGAAATTATAATTGTTTGATGCGTGAGTTCTTTGTGGAAAATTGGAGGTCAAAGACCGGCTATATCAATGAAGTTTGATTGTAGATGAGAGTGTCATGCCGTATTAACTGTGAGAGTTGAGTAGTGAAGGAGAATATTGGAATAACAATTTGTTTTGAAAGACGTTCTGGGTGAGGAATTATTTCCAATGATTGGAGAGAGAAGCGGATGTATGCAGTCTATGGAAATGGTGCGACATTGCCAATTGTTGTTATAAGCTCAAAAGAAGACAGAAGATTATAATAGGAGAATGGATGGAGGATTGTATCACAAAGTTTATCTTTAGTTGCGGAATAGTAGAATCAGTAGAGTGGATGACAGTATTTTAGAAAAAAACATGTACATGTGCATTGGACTCTAATGTTCAGTAGGTAATTAGTAATGTGATCCTAACGGTTAACTCAATGCGGATAGTCTTTTCCTGTGTTCAAATCTTCCTTTACAGATTTACTCTGGGCAGTATTGGTAGAGTAAGTGAAACGGACGACAACAATATTTTGGCGCCACTGCCGGAGATTGACAATAGTATTGAGTGTTAGGAAATAACTTCTGAATAAGTAGTTATAATAGTGATGGAAAGAAATATCAATAATAGATGATGAAAGATTATGGTTAATAAGAATGAGAACATTGCTCTGAGAAAAATACGTCAGTCAAAAGAAAGACAAGAGAGAGCACAAGTAAGAAATTTGTTGCGGGACGAGCAAGAACGGAAGCTAAAAAGGAAGCGTGGACAGAGTTGGATTAAATCGTGGTTGCATGCCTGTCGGCATATCCGAGCATACCAAGAACATGAAAGATCTTTAATATTTCAAACATATATATCGTTAAAGAAGTTGCCAAAAGCACTCGCGGATAACTCCGCAAATAGCCCAGTATATCTCTTGAGTCCATTAGCGAAAAGAGAATGGAACATAGAAGAATTGGGTACTCCATTGGATATTTTTCCAATAGTGGATATAGCCGATTCTAGCAAGGCTAATTCTTCAGTAGGGAATGTATCGCTTGTCAGTAAGGGCCAATTCAGTGTATTTCAAAATCCATCGTTCTCACCTCAACTTCAATTGATAAAATTATTCACAGATAATAATACTAAAGAGCGGAGGCCTAGAACTCCAAAAAAGATAATTGAGGGAGGCAGCAATTATTTTAATCAGGAAGCAAGTAGAACATTGTCACCTTCAATGGCGACAGGGGATCTAGCAATACATATTGCGGTACAAATGGGTGCGGTAGGTGATCGCACAACTAGCGTAGCCCCATTACTTACCTTTAGGGGTGTGCCAAGAGCCGACCCAGAACAATACTTGTCTCAATTCTTGATCGCATGTGTAGCCAATAATGGTAGAACTGAAGATATTTGGTTAAGATGGCTGCCAGCAACCTTAAAAGATACAACATTTGAATGGTATAATCGCCAATCCGTGGGACAATTTCCTAATTTGGAGGCATTAAAAAATATATTTTTGACTCATTTTCGACCAATAGGATTTGAGGAACGTCTTAGAGAAAGATTAATGAATAGCAAAATGATATCGGGAGAAGCGGTGCAGTCATATTATGGCAGAGTAGCAGATATCCTTCAAAAATGGCCAAATAACCAAATGCCAAATTCATTTGTTATGTCCATATTGGTTAACGGACTATACCCACCAGAATTGAAGATGTTTGTAAAGGAGGCCCAACTTACGTTTGTGGTTGCCTCACTTGACCGAGCTAAGGTATGGGAGGAATGTCATTATGACCAATTCTTAACCACAAGAGCCACACTGAATCCATTTCAAGGAGCATATCAAATACCAACCTGGAATGAAATAGTGAACAGTTATCTAAGGACAATTGACTACGGTGCAAATCTTAGTGTTAATTTGCAAGGGATAGTGAATACTGTTCCATTGCAAGCTGTACCACAAACAATTGCAGTCCCGTATTTCTTATACTCCCTATATCAAAAACCAATATCTATAAAAGAGTTATTTAATGAACTAGTATCAAAGGATCCAAATGAGACTTTGTTGTTAACTTTGACAAAGAAGATGGACGAATTGGCTGTTAATTTGACAAAAGATAAAGAAAAGAAGCATAAATCAACTAATATACGCCCCAATATTTAGTGCAGTAATTGTAAGGGGCAAGGCCATTTAGTAACGGAGTGCCCTTCGCCACCCCAAATGACTGTGCAATGTACATTTTGTGGAGGTAAGCATGTAACCACTAATTGCTGAAATTTAAGAAAACAACAACAGTTAGGAAATCAGACCATGATTCAACCAAATTTGTGGGATGTTAATCAAGTTTTGATAGGAAATAGGTTTGGCTAGAACGAGAATCATCCTATTAAACAAAATAGAAATTTCTATAATTTTCAAAATTCTGAGTATAACCAAGAAGGTGATCCCAATTCCCAAAGTTTTGTGCAAAATCAGCAAGGATAATTCTAATATCCACCTATTCAGAACCCAATTTTAGATCCTACAATACCAACTAGTCAATCGGGATCCTTTATCCATCAAATCTGGAATAAGCCTAGCTGGTATATACTAGTCGAGATGTCCTATATATGAGATGCCCTATATACGAGATGAAGGAGGAAGAAGACTGCTTCGATGCTATTGATCAGGAAGCTAGGATATTATGCTAGAGAATGTCCCAATCCTAGAGCCAGTGATAATTATGCTCCAGTATGTAGAAATTGTAAGCAATCTGGACATACTTACCAGCAGTGCAATGCTCCATTTAATGTTAATAACTGAGATCAGCGTATTCAGCTGCAAAATAAGATGGAGGATAATATTCGAGTACCACAAGATTCTCCGGTAAATCGAGTGGAATACGTCCGTGCAGTACTTACTCGGATCCAACAAAAGAAGAAAGATCCAATTCAAAAATTGGAAGTACCAGTTGCAGCGGACCAATGTCAATCATTGAATGATGCTTCAAATCTAACACCAGTATCAAAGGAATTACCAACGCGGGAATCCAATTCGACTGTGCAACTTGAGAATAATCTTAGCCCCGAGATAATGGTTCAATCAAAACTAGTACCAATATCTGCAAAGATCCGGGAGCCATCTTATCCATTAAAAGATCCTCTTATGGACACAAATTATGACAAAGTCCATGCAGCAGTTCTAGTTCTGAACTCCGTAAGAAAATTATCTCAAGGGGTCAAATTAAAATCCATGAAAAAGAAGAGGTCTTTGGAAATCATTGCCAATATGAAACTACATGATATTATGAAAGATTTGGATGAAATTAAACCTTCTATTACCATGAAGCAATTGTTAGCAGTTGCACCAGAATGCCATTTTATATTGAATTCCTCGTTAATACGACGTAGAGTTCGTAATAAAGAAATTCATGAGGTTAGTTTGAATCCCGATCCGGGAGCACCAACTATGGATGTATCAATTGATGGTGTTCTCATTCCTGGAGTTCAAGTGGATGGTGGCTCTAGTGTGAACTTAATGAATGCCGATACAATGGAGGAATTGGATTTAAAACAATTAGTATCCACAATATTGGTATTGACAATGGCAGATCATAGTAGATTAAAACCAATGGGTATCTTACGCAATATTAATACTGTAATCACGGAAATTACGTATGAAATTGATTATATTATTTTCCAATCACAAAGTTCCACTTTATCATATCCAATATTATTGGGTCGGCCATGGCTATATCAGGCCAAAGCTAGGAATGATTGGGGCCATGGAACATTAATTATTAGGAAGGATAATGACAAGATTGTTTTACAGATGTATCGAGTTCAGTATCATGGGGAGTTGCAAATTAGGGGCATAGAAGCAACATCTGAA
This sequence comes from Physcomitrellopsis africana, assembly GCA_036785485.1. Taxonomy (NCBI): domain Eukaryota; kingdom Viridiplantae; phylum Streptophyta; class Bryopsida; order Funariales; family Funariaceae; genus Physcomitrellopsis; species Physcomitrellopsis africana. The sequence continues at coordinate 11,857 of JAWRVF010000185.1, read as the reverse complement.
GATGAGAGCCAATTTGAGGCAGAGTATGACGAAGTTAATAATGCGATGCAAGTTGATAAGGATCCAACTCAGATGCGGAAGCCAGGCGTGTTACACCAGTATGGAGGTCCAGAGAAATATTTTTTAGATGAGGAGGATGTAATAAATTCCAACAATGTCATCGTGGACTGGATGAATAATTGTGTGGTAAATAAAGTTGGTATATTGGAACCACAATTGAGTAAGTCCAATTTGTCGGCCCATATGAAGGGTTCAGAGCAAGAGGAGCAAATCAAATCAAGGGTTAATGAGGAACCTATGTGCCAATCTATTAACTTGGGTTTCAATGAAACATCCTAGATTATCAAAGTATACACCGGTATTACGGGTATAGAGCTAAAAAATTGGAAAGAATTCTTTCTAAATCATAAATCTGCTTTTGCTTGGTCGTATGCGGATTTAAAAGGTATTCCTGCCGAAGTTTGTGAGCATCGAATTACCTTAGAGGAAGATGCTACACCAGTTCGTCAAAGACAACATCGACTTAATCTAAAATATTCTTTTATGGTTAAGGAGGAAGTAGATAAATTATTAGACGTGGGCTTCATATTTCCAGTGCCGTATAGTGAATGGGTTTCACCAATTGTGATAGTGCCGAAGAAAAATGGGAAAATCCGTATCTGTCAGGACTTTCGTAAATTAAAAGCGGCTACCAAAAAAGATTATTTTGCTTTACCTTTTACAGATAGTATACTAGACACAGTAGTTGGGCATGAATGTTATTTCTTTTTGGACGGATTCTCGGATTATACTCAAATAAAAATTGCAGAAGAGGACTAGTTGAGGACTACTTTTACTACAGATTGGGGCATATTTGCTTATAAAGTAATGCCATTTGGATTATGTAATGCCCCGGCCACATTTCAAAGGATAATGATGCAAGCATTTCAGGATTATTTACGATTGTCAATGGAGATATTTTTAGATGATTTTTGCACATTTAGTACAACAGCGAATCATTTGGAACGTCTTGGTAACTGTTTGGACCAATGTGATAAATATGGGATATCTTTGAATTCTGAGAAGTGTCAATTTGACGTACCATCGGGAAAGCTTTTGGGACATATCGTTTTCGTGGTCGGTATCGCTACTGACTCAGATAAAGTTACTCGTATATTAGCTTTACCAAAGCCAGAAACAGTGTTTGGTGCTCGTGGTTTCATAGGCCATGTCAACTATTATAGACGATTCATTCATTTACTTGCAGAAATATGTCAACCGTTAACAAATCTCTTAAAGAAATCGCCATCGGATGGATCTAGTCCAATTTGGACTGAGGAATGTACAGTTGCGTTTGAGGAGTTAAAACGAAAATTGATGTCAGCACCAGTACTTGTTGCACCTTCTTGGACAAAATCCTTTCATGTTTATGTTGATGCCTCGAATGTTGCTATTGGATCCGTGTTAAGCCAAAAAGATGAAAAGGGTTTGGATCATCCCATCTATTATGTTAGTCGACAATTTGTAGCTGCGGAACAAAATTATACTACGACTGAACGGGAAGCCTTGGGCATGATCTATTCTGTCTAGACATTTCGGCATTATTTGCTTGGTTACCTATTTGTATTTCATATCAATCATGATGCTCTTAAATATATGATTAATAAACCTCAATTGAGTGGACGCATCGCTCGGTGGATGTTACTCCTTCAAGAATTTAATTTTACTATTAATGTTCGACCAGGAAAGAAACATGCCAATGTAGATCATTTATCTCGATTGTCCAATATATTTGGTAACAAACCTATCAATGATGCACTTCCTCATGCGAAATTATTTACCGTCGACGTGATCACCCCAGAATATAGTGAATTGATCCAATATCTGACATTTCAGACATTTCTACCTACATATAGTGAGAAACTTAAGAAACGCTTGATTTTGAAAAGTGCTCCATATACGATGATTGGAGACACTTTGTATAAGTAGGGGAGAGACGGAATTCTACACCGTTGTATTTTTCAAAGTGAAGTACGTACTATATTGGAAGGATGTCATTTGGATAGTTGTGGAGGGCATTTTGCCGATGACAGCACTGCCCGCAAAGCTTTAATGGCTGGATATTGGTGGCCAACAATGTTCTCAGATGCACACCAATATGTCCAACGTTGTGATCCTTATCAGCGTATTGGTAGACCTACGAGAACTTCTGCCATGCCGTTGATACCAATTTTAGCACAAGCACTGTTTGAAAAATGGGATATTGATTTTGTAGGACCAATTGCACGAGCCTCGCGTAATGGACAGAAAAGATATATTTTGGTAGCGACGGATTACGTGACAAAATGGGCGGAGGCGATGGCAACAAAAACTGATAATGCCGATACCGTAGCTATGTTTTTATATGAGAATATTATCACTTGATTTGGGTGTTCCAAAGAATTGGTTAGTGATCGTAGAATCCATTTTATTAATTCTACAATTGCGGCTTCGGCAGATAAATACGAGATCAAGCATCGGAAGACAATCCCATATCAGTCTCAAGCCAATGGACAGACTGAAAGGACCAACGGTATTTTGTGTAATATTTTAATGAAAACAGTGTCTGATGTGGGAATGGACTGGGATACAAAATTGTTTGTAACCTTGTGGGCATATCGTACTGCGTATAAAGTGACTACCAATTCTACACCATTTCAATTGGTGTACGGGCAAGAGGCAATATTACCAATTGAATTGGAAGTTCAGAATTTACGAATTGCATTGGATGAACGTCTCAATGACAAAGACTCCCTCCAACATCGGTTAACACAATTAGAAAAATTGGATGAAGTTAGGGCTATGGCTCTTTTAACTATGGAAGCTACACAGCGCCGCCGGAAGAGTTATTATGATAGTAAATTACGTCCTAAATCTTTTATGCCCAATGATCTGATGCTTCTTTATGATAGTCGCTTTCACCATTTTCTGAAGAAATTTCAAGTTCATTGGCATGGACCCTATCGAGTAATTGAAGCCTTTTCTAATGATTCAGTTCAATTGGAAGATTTTATGGATACTCAATTTACCACCTGAGTTAACAACAACCGTTTACGTCTTTATTTTACGTAAATCCGAGACGGGTTTTCAAAATTGGAGGGAAGAGGGTGTACTTGTTCATGATAGCTTACCTTTAATGAAGGTGCATGATGGCTAGAAAGACGGTTGATGGTCAATTTTGGATCCTAATACGGACTAGTCATGCAAATCGGAAGTGACGATCTGGTACACTGGATTAAGGATTGTTGCTTTAGATCCTGAATAAAAGATTAGGAGCGGGGCACTTAATGGGAATTTTGATTAGCATTCTGTTTTGAGTTTGGTCGTCTGAGTGTATGCTTATTGGAGTGTAGAGTTCTCTGCAGTCAGAGAGTAACGATTAGTCCGAGCAAAGAGTACGTAGTCAGCATTATATAATGTCAATGGAAAGGTCAAAGAGAGCTGCGGATAGAGAAGAGAATGTCCAAAACGTGCGAAGCAAGAGTAATTTGCAATCGCCATCCCTAGTAGTGGTCACCAACATGGAGCCCATTAAGTTGGAAATCTGTTGGTCCTTACAAAGATAGAGAGATTTCAGAAATGCACAGATGTACATATTTTTGCGAGGATCGGATAATTTGCCTCCAATTGATGTAAAATTAGTTGCAGAGTACATAGGAAATTATGACCCAGAGGATGGTTGAAGTGTAATAAAAGGGAGAATAATTGGGATCGATGAGAGTACCTTACAGAAGATATTATATTTACCGATAGGTGAGTTAGCGGTAGGCGTCGAAGTGTCCAGTGACTTCAGACCGGGAAGTTACTTCAAAGGGGACATGGCATCCTTTGAGAAAAATCAAGATTAAAGGGAGAGGCACTAGCTTCCAGAAGCTTTACGGATGACTGCTCGTATCGAGGACAACCGAATCTACCAATTTATACGCATCGTCCATTGCTTGCTACGACTGGAACATTGGAAGGCATGGTCTTTAATTGGACAGCCTTTGTAGCAACCCATATCCATGCAAAAATAGGAGCCAAGCGAAAAACAGATAAATTCTCTTCGTTGCTATGCTCTAACTATGTGCACTCCGTGATTGCGCACACGTTAAATCAACCAGCAGGAGAGAAGAGCGTGCCTTCCCCAATGCCGCAACAGGGTATGCAGAGTTTACCAGTTGACCCAGGGGTAGTAGTGCACGAAATTGAAGAATCCAGTAGATCGCTGGAACGAGAGGCTATCGCGGAGACTACACCAAGGCGGGCTTCAATTCATGCAGTGATAGAAAGGGTGGTTGAGGCTCCAATTTTGAATACCGTGCTACAAGTAGAAGGGAACCTCTCGAAAGTAATATTGAGACAAATTTTCCAATTGCAACTTACCGTGAGTCAGCTAGAAGGGAATCTAAGACAACAATTGGAGTCTAGCCGGAAGGAGATACTGGAGAAAGGCCGCCAAATTGTGGAACATAGGCACCCGATTAGAGCAAAGACGGAGTCTAAGTTGGTATTGGAGCGGAAAGTAGCAGAGGAAAAGAAAAATTGGGCGAATGAAAAAGATCGCATACAAAGAATCCTGAACGGTCAAAAACAAGAGTTAATAGAGAATCGCAGGATATGATTTGAAGCAATCGGGCGTCATTGTAAGCGAACGCGACAGTTAAACGAATTTAATGGTGAAAAGGCGGAATTGGGAGACCAATACAAAATCGAAATCCGAGAAGCTACCGATGTAAATTAGCCATTAAGTGGAAAAATCAAGGCAATTCTACCCAATGTCGCTTCGCCACGTGAATTTGTTCCTCCCAAATTTTGAGTATTGAAGTAGTCGGAAGAGTAAGACAGTTTACGCGCTTAATTACAGAGCGGTTGATGCCAAAATTCTACAATTGGAAGATCAAGTTTGAGAATTAGAAGCGGATAATGAAGATTTATCAGCACAGTTGAAGATTAATGATGTGGATTTATCGGATGAGGATGAGGACGTGCCATTAGAGCCAGACACAGAAAAACCTCTTACGAATCCAGGAGTATCCCAATCTCAGGAGTCAGCCTCATAACAAAGTTTTACCAATTTTGTATTTGCGAGGACACTGCACAGTTAGGAGTAGGGCTATGTACAATGGATAGGAATTTTAGGATTTACAATACATATTTTGTAGGGTTAAGAGTAGGCAGGAAGCCAATGAATGGCCAGTTTAGAAGGCAGCATGGGTAAGGAAGTTAGAAAAAGTGATTATCATCGATTATATAGCGGTTAATACCGATTTGAGTAAGTATAAATTGATTTGGACAGCAGTAGTAAGGGCCAGACTGTGATAGTGCCGAGTCGAGATAAGCTTGGTGCTACTTCTTATTAATTTTTAAGAGAAGGATATTAGATAAGTGCTGAATATTGTAAAGTGCAGTTCTGTAATGAAGCAATGAAGGAAAGAATTGATTTATAATGAAAGATTGAGGATGTACTGATATGCTGAAATATCAATGGAGAAATATAAGTGGAAAATTGGAAGTAGAGAATTGGAGATGTTTTATGAAAAATGAGTATGAATGTGAAAAAATATATATGTGGATGAATAAGAAATTATAATTGTTTGATGCATGAGTTCTTTGTGGAAAATTGGAGGTCGAAGACCGGCTATATCAATGAAGTTTGATTGTAGATGAGAGTGTCATGCCGTATTAACTGTGAGAGTTGAGCGGTGAAGGAGAATATTGGAATAACAATTTGTTTTGAAAGACGTTTTGGGTGAGGAATTATTTCCAATGATTGGAGAGAGAAGCGGATGTATGCAGTCTATGGAAATGGTGCGACATTGCTAATTGTTATTATGAGCTCAAAAGAAGACATAAGATTACAATAGGAGAATGGGTGGAGGATTGTGTCACAAAGTTTATCTTTAGTTATGAAATAGTAGAACCAGTAGAGTAGATGACAGTATTTTAGAAAAAAGCATGTACGTGAGCATTGGACTCTAATGTTCAGTAGGTAGTTAGTAATGTGATCCTAACAGTTAACTCAATGCGGATAGTCTTTTCCTGTGTTCGAATCTTCCTTTACAGATTTACTCTGGGCAGTATTGATAGAGTAAGTGAGACGGATGACAACAACAGCAACAAATAACATCCTCAAGCAAAAACGTGCAAATCCCTTCTGTAGACTTCGTCCTTAAAGCCGTGCCTTCCGTTTGATTTGATAAATCTTCATAAGCCAAAACTAAATACCTCATTTGCCATAATCCCATCGGTATAATAACCAAATCCACAACCCATTTAAAATGAATGGCCAAAGGGTATGTTGGATATAAATCATTTTGATATCGTATATTTGAGTACATTTGACAAATTATACAAGATTCTACAAATGAAGTTACATCTCGATACATATTCTTCTACCAATATTGTTCCTTCAATTTAACAAAAGTAGTCCAAATTCCTCTATGCCTTGCCTATAAACTATCATGAAATTCCTTGAGTAGGTTTTGTTAACCTTCTTTAATACCTACTACTCGTCGTGGCATTCCAATGTTTGTTTTTGGCCTCTTCCATAGAAATACTCCTTATAATACGAACTTATATGTTTTTTTCCTAATTTGTCTAAATTTTTCAATTGACCAATTAGTATGCTTAATTGATTTGTTTAAATAATATCTAATATCCAATAAATCCCTTTCATAATTCTCTTCCCGAAATGGCTTATTTTCCTTGTTCAATTGTGAAACTGAATAAAATCTTGTACCTACATCATCAATATCCTCTATCATCTCATCTTCTCCATCATATCTTACTCGAGATAACATATCTACTACGGAATTGTCCTTTCCCGCAACATGCTTAAACTCTGGATTTAATGACTTCATATAAGCAATCCACCTCAACATTGCAATATCTAGGATTGTACAATTAGTAATCATTTCAAGCAAGGACAAACAATATGTTTCAACCACCATTGTTGCCTCAATTAAATAGTCCTTTTCAACTTTCATAGCTGAAACAACCCCCCATAATTCTCTTTTCATCTGAGAATATGCACGTTGGCGTGTACTTAAAATCTTAGTTCTAAATCGAATTGCAAATCTATATTCATTTGAATTATCTTGACCCACAGCCCATCCAATGGCAATTGGATTAGTATCCACTGTAAGAATCACTGGTCTATTGCACTTATAATTAATTTTTCTCAATACTTGAGGTGACGTCAATAATTTCTTCAATATTTGCATTGCTTTGATATGCTTTTCTTCCCATTTAAAACAATAGCCTTTGCGTAATAATTCATACAATGGATCCGCTATATGAGCATAGTAAGAAATTCAAATACGATCGAATACACATGCACCCAAAAACCTATGTACTTCTATTATAGAATTGCAATCTTCTTTTATTCTCCCAATTGCATCAACCTTAGCTGGATCTGATTTTCTTCCATAAAAATCCACATAAATGTCCAACAATTATAACTTCTCATATTCCAAATATAGATTTTATATCTAATAATGTAAGATGAACTCTCTCAAGTCGAGTCAATATCTTTTCATAATCTTGTATATGATCAACAACATACTTGCGACACCCCCTCTTATCTAAAGTTTCATCCTTGTCATCTTTTTTGCATCCTTTAATAGGAACATCATCTAAAAAAGGCATAGTCTTTTCAGGAATAAAATCCCTCAATACCTTGTTCATCCCATTTATCATATGCACAACTGAATTAGTAGCACCTTTAGGAAGAATATACATTCTAACCAATCCAAGTGGCGTTCTCATCGTTGTCATGTCTCTACTCTCTTTTGCAAGTTGAAATTGGTCATAACCTGAATACAAATCACCCATTGAATAGATTGCCCTTCCTACAAATGCTTCAATAAATTCATCTATTATCGGTCCAATTCCTGCATTCCTAATAGCCACTGCATTTACTGGCTGTATATCTTGAATAAATTGTAATAATCCATTTTTCTTAGGCATTGTAAACCATCAGCTAGAATATGGTGCAAAAGAAGGCTCCAAAATCTTTATCCTTATCTTTTCTTTCAATAATTCCACCAAACTTGGTAAATGCACCCTTGGCATTGGAATTGGCCTCAAATTCCAAAGTACATGTGATATAGTGAAAATAATTATTGAGATTACAATATTTGAATCAACACATCTAATTTCGTAAGATTCAAAGACAAATGATTTATTACATTTTACTAGCATTTCTTCAAAGCACGCAATTTCCTCTGGCAATAAAGAACTATCAGAACCAATCTTCAATTCTTCAAAAGTCTCTTTAGCAAATTTATGCCCAATATTCATTAGATCTCTTAAGCTCTTTTTCTTTGATGTTTTTTTTATTTGTTCTTTACAATCTTTTGGCAAAGGTCCATCATCAAGTATTTTTGTTTCCATTCGAGTTGCAATAATATACGGTTGTCTCAATATAAGAGGATAAGTTGTTGCATCTTGAACAAAGAAATTTTGTTCTATTGCCACATCACCAATCCGAATCTTCACATCCAGGCAAGCACCATACAACTCACCTTGTGTATTATTAGCTACCCATATTATCCATCCATATTCCATATCAATTGGCCACTTTTATTTCATATAAAGATCCTTAGACATAAGATTTATTTTTGAACCATGGTCAATCAAGGCAACAACTGGCTCATCCATATCTCTAATCTTTATTAATGCCTCTATAGTTATTCTAGGCCAATGCTTTCGAGTATAATGATTCAAATTTTTTTTTTCCTTATCACTTGGATCATCAAAACGTGCTTTTTGATTATAACTCCTTCCTCCAATTGTTGATTTTTTGCAACAATTGTCAATTTCATCTTCTTCATCCTCACATATATATACATCAATAGCATGATTTGATCCAACTTCATCCATTAATTACCTCTTTCACTAATATTGTCAATAATGATATCATGAAATTCTTTCTTTGCAATACCTAATATTTTGTTCAATATAAATTCAACCTTAGCATTGAGGACACATTCTTCAAGTACCCCCTTTAAATTTGTTGCTGCTTCAATATCAGAGAAAAGTTTGTAAGCTGTTGACTTACCTTTTTTTCCTAAGTCCTTTGATTTTTTCTTTAAAGATATTGAAGCATCTTTTGTTGGTAATTCTTGTGAAGCCATCTCACAAGCCTTATCTCCCCAAGTATGCCTTTTAGAAGTGTTCCCTTCTCTTGAGTCATTAAAATCTTGTCTTCTCTTTTCTTCTATTAAAGCTTCATGTTGATTCTTAACAATATAGGCATGTATTGATAAGACTTTCACAAGATCCTTCTATCCCGTAGTTCTACAAATTATTGCAGCAGTCTTCAATAAAGCTTCTCGCGGCAACTTCTTCTTATGCATTGTGGAAATGACAAAAGACCAAATCCCATTTGATTCAATATTTCCAAAAAATTCTTGCTTGCCATTGTCATCTAGCCTAGTACTATAACTTGCAATTTCGATAATTGCAATCCCATTTGCTATCAAATGATCCTTAACCAATGCTTTTATACCTCCCTTACCAAAGTTGGTTTGGAGAGTATCACCAGTATCTTTTAATACCACCTTTCTATCTTTCCAAAAAATAATGCCTTATTAGACCATTTCATTGAACTCACTACAATCCTTTTGAGAATGGAAATCATCATCACATCAGATGCATCTTTGCACATATCCTTGCTTAAAAGTAGATTTTGGATTCATTACAGAAGTCTTCTCCTCAAGCCTTGCAAGTTTAATTTGGAGATCCCGCAACCCGCGTATGAGTTCTTTAATCCCCATATCTTCTTTTTTTGATGTAATTGTTGAAGGTTGAACAATAGGTATTGTTAACTGTGAAGTAGACACTTGAACTTTAGGTACCTGCACCATTCTTTGGATACCAATCTTGTTCTTCCTCCTTTCCTTTTTTCTAGCAATTCCACTGCATCTTCAACTTCTTTCTATTTTGTTGTCAATCCTTCATCCTCTTCTTTATCTTCAAGAAGAATCTCCAACCTTTCTTGCAATCTTCCATGTATTCCTTGAAGAAACAACTCAACCTTGTTTGATTCCAAAGTTATTTTTTCTACTTTCGATAATCAAGAATATTCTCTTTCAAACTCCTTTAATAATTTAGTAGCTTGTAATTTCTTGTTAAGATGCTCATTCCATTCCAAAAATGATTTCTTAGTGACTCAATCAGAGTCTTCTAAGAAATACTCATCTCTCAACGCATGAAAGAATCTCTCCCAAGAGCTTCCAAATTGCTTTGTAACCGATTTCACATTTTCTCTTATCTTCGGTATTGTAGCAAGTTCAAATAATAAAATCATATCCCTTTCAGAGACTCGATTCAATTCCATTTCCCGCATATAACACCTAAAATATTTAAATATGTCTTTTCCATTAAACTGGTCAATCTTCTTAACCACTGTTTGCAATGCTTTGATTGCCAAAGCTTCCTTGTGATCCTTGTACTGTTGCTGTTGCATAACTGATGTAAAAGCTTGAAATATATTTGCAATGTTTGGATCTAGATACATACCTTGTCCACTAGAAGAAGCTCCATTAGAAGTTCCACTTGAAGCTCCATCCAAAGCTCCATCAATGACTCCAAAATCCATCTTCTTGCTTTCTTGCGATGATAATTCCAAATAACCAAATAAACTCCAACCTTCTATTCCAAACTTTCACATCGGGTTCACCCCTTATGTCGTATTACGTGTTGTCTTAATCGGGAATGCACTGTGCACGTGGCTGTGGAAGGTAAAGTTGTGTTTACAAATAATCAAGAAACTCTAATAGATTTCACTCATATATGAAGAATATAATTCAAATTTCAACTCAAAAGTGTTTGTAAATACTCCTTTTAGTAACATCAACCATACATATATCCCAATTGCTTTATTTCTTTTATACTTAAGCAATTTTTATTTTTCTTTGCAAGTCCTAATTCTAATTAGTGAGATTTGTTAAGCTATAACTTTTAATCTAAGTGTCCACTTAGTGTAAAATTTTGCACACAAGTGTTGGTATAAGCCTTCTATATGCTTAGAAAAACTCAGCCCAACCCAACTTATAGATTGCAAGAAAATATCCAAAAACCGCACTAATGACACTCGGCTACCAACTTGAAAATTGATGTAGAAGTTCCAGTGGTGATTTCTCCTTCTTATACTATTAACTTTAGCTCAAACTTGGTGTGTAGCTTGATCTATAAGTCTTCTATGACCATGCCAAAATTTACGTTGATCCAATTAGTAGATCTTTAGTTATCGTAGAAATCCTATCCAACCCTAAACTGCCAACTTCCGACAATCTTTTGTATCAAAGTCCAAATATATCTTGATTGCACTATTAGATTAATACAAAATTTTGTGCACACTTAGCACACCCAACAATCTAGACAATATCAAATTTTGAACTATAAATGCTATACAAATTGTACAAATCAGTCAAGAATGAAAGCCATCATTGTCTTATATAAAATCCAAAACACCAATACAAACCACTGACTTTGAATAACGATTGAAAAGTCATCCAAAACCCTCTAGTAACAACCTAAATGTCCTTGGAACAAGCTTTAAGCTAGCTATCTAATCCTAATTGCTGATCTCCAAATGTCTCTAATCCTTACCTTTAGTGGTTGTTTTTGTGGCTAGAGATCTGTTTTAGACCCTGTCTCATATCCGGTCATCCTCTAATATTAATCCAACTTATTTCAAGGATATTTAAATTTAATCCTATACTCAACTCAATCTTCATCTCTACCATATTATCTTTTTATCTCCTTTATTCTATCTTTATTAACTTGTGACTTTTTTAAAAGCCATGAACTGGTTTCTACAACCTAGAAGAAAATTTTAATAACTAACTTT